>JAQQAC010004068.1:11187996-11236991 GCA_029783875.1 Phataginus tricuspis
TTTTTTTTTGGTGTTGAGTTGTATGAGTCCTTTATGTATTTTGGATATTAGTCCCTAAACACCTATCATTTGCAAATATATTCTCCTGTTCAGTAGGATGCCTTTTCAGTTTCTTGGTGGTCCTTTCCTGTGCAGAAGCTTTATAGTATGATGTGGTCCCACTTGTTTATTTTTGCTTTTGTTTCCTTTGCCTGGGGAAACATCCAGAAAAAAAATTACTAATGCTGCTCTTCAGGAGTGTACTGCCTGTGTTTTCTTCTAGGAGTTTCATGGTTTCAGGTCATATATTAAGGGCTTTAATCCATTTGAGTTTATTTTTGTACATGATGTGAGACAGTGATTCAGTTTCGTTCTTCGGCATGTAGCTGTCCAATTTTCCCAACATAATTTATTGAATAGATTGGCCTCTCCCCCTGTATATTCTTGCCTTCCTTGTCATATATGAATTGACCATACATGTGTGGGTTTGTTTCTAGGCTCTCTATTCTGTTCCATTGATCTGTGTGTCTGTTTTTGTGCCAGTACCATACTGTTTTGATTACTATAGCCTTGTAGTACTGTTTGAACCTCCAGCTTTATTCTTCTTTCTCAAGACTGTTTTGGTTATTCAGTGTCTTTTCTGGCTCTATAGAATGTAGTGGAATCTCCTTGATTCAAGGGTAATATTAAAGGATTTTTGGTGGTGGAGTTGACTCTAATTTTATTCTTAAGAGTCTATGAAAGGTTATATTGTTTGCAATTATGCATTTAGGTGGAAAATCAACTTAATATATACATGATTTAATTTTGTATAGATTGCAGCTTTTGCAAGTGACCTTGGACAGTATTTTCTTAGCTTTTTATTACTGTCTTATCCGTAGGTTCTAACACATTTTATTGTATATACTTCATTCTTCGTTTTTCTGCAGGGCACTGCAAGCTACAAATGCAAGTGAAAGTGGAATATAAAGGGAAAAGTTTTAACAGAAATCAGTTTTAATGATCAGAAGAAAAACTATTAGCTAGGGTTGACTGTTAACTGTAAATTTATACTTTCTCTTGCCCATCTGAAGGTGTGAAAATAGAAACATTTCTTTTTAAAAATAATTCCTTGGTTAAAAAAAAGAGATAAATATTCATTCACAAATTAAAGAAAAAAGAAAGTAAACATCACCCCAAATTCTACCATCTAGAGACCATCACTGTTGTTTTCCTACTGAGTGTGCTATCATTTCTCTCTGCTGTATGTACACAGATAACTATGTGACCTGAACAAGGGGACTGGACACTCTGTCACAATTTCTTAGAGTCGTATTTTTCTCAGGGCAAGTACAGGTAGATGTCATCTGCTGGGCGACTCATGGTCCTAACCAGATGTCACTATCTCCTCACCTTTTTCTTTGGACTTCCAAGAGAAGTATGGAGACAGAGGGAAGGAAGGGGGAATGTGATTATCTATAGTTTTGCTTTGTCAAACCTCTTCTAGGGCAAAACCTGGCTCAGAATTAAGCACATCACTGAGGCAGGTCCCAGAAAAGTGGTGCCTTGGGAGAGCTATTTAGCTCTTAGGAGTGCCTTAGGAGTCAGCATTTCCAAAGTGCATTCCATGGGGTATGAAAAGGTACGGTTTTTCATAATGTTCTGTGGTCAAGAAAGTGTCAAAGTGCTGAGGTTAACCAAGCAGATGGATTTCTGCCCTGAAGGGCTCTCGTGTTCCTGCTGCACCTACTGGGTGGAGGAGGGGGCGACAGGCCGTGGTTCCTGGAAATTCAACGCAGAGCCTTTGTTCATGGGGAATCACCCAAGTCTTCGAAAACTTTGGGGAATGCTTATTTGACATTTGTACATTGTACTTTAATGTTAGTACATATAAGTAGTATTTTTTAATGTGCAAATCTTTTTTTCTGATTATAAAAATAGTACATAGTCATTGTAGAAGAATTGCTAAGTAGTTAGAGGAATGGTGAACAAAATTAATTGCACCATTGGAGATAGCCAGTATTTGGTGTGTTATGGTATATTTCCTTCCAGACCATTCTGTGTGTGTGTGTGTGTGTGTGTGTAGAGAGCTTTGAGTTGGGGGGGGGGTGTCTTGGATAAAGAACATTTCTTTAATTAGAGAATAATCTTAGTCTTATGAAGTGCATATAGAGTTTTTTTTAAAAACTACTATTTTATAAAAACCTTTTGATTTGGGAATAATTTTAGATGTTTTTATATAGATGGTACAGTGAATTGTATACCTTTCATTCAGGGTCCCCTAATGTTGACATTATACAGAGTTTTATATAAGTTTTGTTCTGTCTATAAACTAAATTTTCTTCTAACTCTGCACGTAGTTTTGGACTTTCACTGGGGTAAAGCACGCCCTCTCCTCCCTTTCCTCCTAGGTTACTATAACAATAGTACCAAAGTGGCCGTAAAAACCCTGAAACCAGGCACTATGTCAGTGCAGGCATTCCTGGAAGAGGCGAACCTCATGAAGACCCTTCAGCACGACAAGCTGGTGAGGCTGTATGCCGTGGTCACCAAAGAGGAGCCCATCTATATCATCACCGAGTACATGGCCAAGGGTGAGCCCAGCCCCAAGACCCAGTGCTTTAAAAGCCTGGAGCCTCAAAAAGTAAAGTGTCTGAATGTTCAGGAGTACTCAAATACGTTTGTGCTCACTACCTAAGAATCAGGAAATATGGGAAAACAAAGCATTTTCATAAACCACCTCACAGGAAGAAATCAGTGTTATAAAATTGATATATAGTCTTTTTTTTCTCCACATTTGTGTCTCTACATATTAGCTCCAAGAATAGTGCCCAATATCTATAGGGCCCCAATAAGTATAAGTATTTATAAAACAAATGAATATGTATTTCAAATAAGAATATTTTTCTTACATATTTAAAATGTGAGTTCTCAAAATCCTTAAACGAGTTCATTTTCCTCTGTAGTATTGTCTAAATGTTCAGTCTATCACTTGAAAATGTTAACATTTAAAAAACTCATTGAGATGAAATTCCTGTGTAATCATAGACTCACAGAAGAAGAAGATTCAAGCAACCATCTTTTCTCCCATTGTTATCACCTTCAGATAAAGGGGTTTGAATCACACAGTTTTCTCCAGTTCAGGAAAGAAACTAATAAGTTGCCAAATAAGTTTTTTAAAAAAGTCATCAGAAGGAATGAAGGCAGGAAAGAAAGAATTATAAGTAGTAATCCAGTAATCTCCTCACGGAGACTATAGTGTGATGTCATAGCTGAAGACATGAGAAAGATGAATATTGCATTTTCTTATTTAATATATGTAAATATTTTGAATATCAGCCACTCAGAGTCCTTCCAAAAAAGGACACAGAAATAAAATAAAGACCTCGTCCCTGTGGCTTAGGTTGTTACAGCCCAGAAACCAGGCCCAGGATCAGACACTCTGTATGAGTTCAGTAAATACTTGTTGAATTAATTAACAAATAGTATTCTTCCCCCCACCCCAGAGGCTTTTTGTTTGTTTGTTTAATTAAGATATCAGTGATATACAATCTTATGAAGGTTTCATGTGAGCAACATTATGGTTTCAACATTCACCCATATCATCAAGTCCCCCCCAACCCCACCCCATTGCAGTCGCTGTCCATCAGCGTAGTAAGATGCTATAGAGTCATTACTTGTCTTCTCCGTGCTATACTGCCTTCCCCGTGACCTACCTATATGGTGTGTGCTAATCGTAATGCCCCTCAATCCCCTTCTCCCCGCCCCCCACCCTCCCCAGCCCCTTCCCTTTGTTAACCTCTAGTCCCTTCTTGGAGTCTGTGAGTCCACTACTGTTTTGTTCCTTCAGTTTTGCTTTGTTATTACACCCCACAGATGCGTGAAATCATTTTAACTAATAGTATTCTTATCATAAATGCAAATATGAGTTTCTCCTGAGAACAGTGCCTAGCGTTTATTGATCACTTACTATATACCAGACTGTTCTTGATGTCTTGCCTGCATGATCTCAATCTTTTCCTCAATCTGAGGGCGAAGTACCATTGTTCCATGTGTGGATGAGGTAGCAGAACATTTATGGAGCACTTACTACTTGCTAAGCACAATGGCCCATGTTTTAAATCCACACAAGGACTCTGATATATCTACTAGGACACGCCCACTTTACAGGGCCTTAGATAAGTAATGGCCAAAGCTATCCTTGGTCTGGCACTTTAAGGTTTTTGGGGAAAAGCACGTCTTGGTTGAGATGAAGCCATGGAAGCGGGAGAGTTTGCCTGCCGTCAGTGCCTACCCCCACCCTTCTCACCTGGAGCCCATGCTCTGTTTACATCAGGTCAAAAGTAACAGGCTGGAGGGGACTGGATTTGACCGACCTCAGGAAAAGGCACTGTAACCATACAGAATTAAAAAGCCAGTCATTCTGTGGGGATCCCCACCCCCACCCCACACCACTACTAGTAATTAATGATCATTGAATTTTGCTTGGATTTGCTTTGTAGTGTGTTTGAACTCCACTAACTTGTTCTTCTTGCCAACAGGCAGCTTGCTGGATTTCCTGAAGAGTGACGAAGGGAGCAAAGTGCTACTTCCAAAGCTAATTGACTTTTCTGCTCAGGTAAAGAATCACAAAGCCAGGGTGTGCGTACAGTTGCAAAGACCTCCCCGCCTCAGATTCGTGGCAGAACTGTTTCAGGGAAAGGGCATTCCTGTTGACTGTTTCTCAGTAGTGGCTTTGAGAAAAAGGCTTTCCGAAGTGCGCTTGCTTGGAGACAGTATTGGGGGATTCACGTGAATGTGCGTGGGTGTGTTGAGTTTTGACGTGGACGTCGTCTTCTCTAAGACAAGCCAGCCTCTTTTATTGTCATGTCCACACGAGTGTTAGAAACAAGGCAGCTGAATTGACCACTTTGCGCTGTGTTTTGGAGAAGCAATCACATGCAGTGTGCAGAGCATCTTATACGTGATATGTGCGTGGTGTTTAAATTACTGATTTAATGTGCTGATACGTTTGAGTCTTTGTATTCTTGAAAACACAGGAACTATATTCTCTTTCTACCCCACCCCCTTGAATTCCTTCTTGTTGGATAAGCTCATGATTCTGAGAACTATTCATTTATGGGGTTTGTACTACTAGCCTGGAGGTTGTGCCTTTTTTACTTTGGAATCTCATGTTTCCTGAAGTATATTTAAGCGCAGAGGGAAGTTACCCAGAAACCCAATAATATGGCTGGTGTATCAGGGAAATGCACATTTGAATGATGCCAGCTGCTGACTTGTAATAGTTTCACTGTGTCCATTAATCACGTTCAGCAATTTGCATGTTTTATTTCTCAGTACTGGCCATGGGCGGCCCATGTTTGGAAGCCACATACGATAAAGCTGGAAGTAGCACAGATTTCTAGAAGTTCTATGAAAGGGTGGTCTTCATGATGTTCATTTCGTTACTCCCATTTCTTCCCTCAGACCCTCTTTTAGTTGGGAAATCGATTGAATTTGCCCACAGGTACAGTACTTGAACACATCCGCTGCCACAGGGTTGTGGCCGGAGCCGACGGGGTTCAACATCTGGAGACCGGAGTGTGCCGGCTCAATGGCACGCCACACCTGGGGAGTCCTTTGCCTCTTTGGGTTAGTTTATTCACTGGTCAAAAAAGAATGGTAACTCCTAGTGTACGGAGATGCTGTTGAGGGTCAGGTCATACAAACTGGCGTGGACACAAGCCCTTCAGAGCCTGCTGGTGGAGGCCGGGGAAGCCTCGGGGTGACAGTGCCCACCATTCCAGTAAAGGGGTGAGATGATGTCATCCTGCTCGGCCCTCATCTCCTTGACCAGAGCCTGGCAAGTTCCTTTTCTGAGTAGGAAATTCAAATGTGATTTGGAACTCCAACACCTACTATGGAAAGAAGCAGAATTGCTGTGGTGGAACTTGGGGAACGGGAAGAGTCCAGCAGCCCTAACTAGTTAACCCTCTACTCACACCGTCTCAGCTGCCCCGAGAGGCTCAGTGGGACAAAAGGGCGCCCCCCACAGGGTGAAAACCAGATAGAGGGAAGGTGACCTGGATGCGGGCAGCCCTACATCCCACGGAGATAGAGTCAGGACACGGAGAAAGCAGACATCTGATAAACCACGTCACACGTGCCACAGGTAAACGAGGCCCTCTCTTCAGAGCTGTGATTGGGCCTCCCTCTCGACCAGGAGACTTGAGGAGCGCAGTAAAGGTTTGCCGCGCCTGCTTCTCAGAAAGGGAACGGAGCTGCCCGGGGTATGGGAAGTGTGACTGGGGGCCTGGGGGCCTGAGCGGTCATAGTTCTGGCCTGTCTGTGGGCCCAAGCTGTGCCTACAGTCTGTAGGGTAGAAGTTATGCCCATGAGGGTGTGAACCATACCTGGAGAAGGACTTTATTTTGTCACCTGTGTGACAAAAATATTTTGTGTTTGATTCTGCATCTGTGATGCCATCAATTCCTTTTATGACTGGTTCTCCCCAACACCCTTTCTTCATGCACCATTCTGACGTTCTCTCTCTATAAAAAAGTCATTTCTGAATTGTGTCCCCTTTTCCTGTCTATCACGTGCCACTAATTAACTTTGTCACTTCTCCGTAGGGAAGAACATGAGAACAGGCAACATTATTAAAGCTGGCCCAAGGCGACAGAGGCTGCCTGGTGCCCAGACACTTAACACTCTAGCCTTCTCTGTATCTTTCCTCCACTCGACTACTTAGGGAACTCCGAGGTAAAGCAGAGGGGTTGTGTACATCCACTTGGTAGTTGAACTCCAGGTGATAAAATGTTTCATACCTTCCTTCTTCCATTAACACTGTGAGTAGAATTGAGGAATTGGGAAATTGAGTGTTTACAGAGGATATAGTTAAATTCAGCAGTTTTTCAGAATGGGAGACAGAGAGTAGAAGTAGCCAGTGTGTTTAATCCCAGCCCCAGAGGACTATGGGAACAGAGCGAGGGACAGAGGTGGGACTTTCGCCCCATCTCTCTCCGGCCTCTTCTTCCCACTTCCCATGACCTACTGCCCCATGCTCTACTTTCTTGTCACCATTTTCCCCTTAGGCCAGCCAAGACGGGAAGTGGGGTGAGTGCACATGACAGCCTCTCAGTTCATCTGAGAGCTGATTTCATCACTTCCTTTCTCAGGATGAGTTCTAAAGGCTCCTCTGGGTCCAAGCGTAATTCACCCTGTCCAACCCATCTCTCAGCCCACTCACCTTCCTCTCCACTCAACTAGCAAAGATCAGAAAATTTCAACTACAGCCGCTTTTCTCAGTGCTTTTCCCCTTGTATTAAATAAAGCAATTTTGTGCCCTTTGTACTAAAATAGGAAAACGACCCCTTTGCAAAGGAAGTTTGTTATTCCCAGAGCAGAGAGACCTTTCACCGTTCCATTCCAGCCTTATCTCATGTGAGAAATGAAAGATGAACTTGGAAAGATAAGGGGTTCAAATTTGTGGGCATTTCTTTCAACTGAGGTGGAAACGGAGTCACAGATTTGCAATACTGAAGAAAAAAGAAGTGAGAAATTCACAGTTGCAATATGGAGGTCAGATAAATCATCTTGTAATTCAGGCCAAGTAAATCAAAGCTTTTGTGCTCTTTGGTGGCCACATCCGTCAAGTGCAAAAACTACCAAAAATGAAATGGACTATTATGAGTGAGTAAAATTTCAATAAAAACTGAAAAATCAACGTTGTTAAAATCACAGTAACAAGTAACATTTCTTTAACTCCTCCATTTGGTAAAGCACCTCTACCTCCATCATCTGATTTGAACCCAGCCACCTTGAAAGCACTTTGATAGTTATTTAATACATTTTGCAAATGACAAAATGACCTTGGATTTGTCCAAGGTTACAAAGCTAATAGGTGGAATTGCTGGATTTGATCCTGGGTCTTCTGCGTCTAGATAACCTATTCTCTCCTCTGCGCCCCACAGTCATTCCAGGATCAGAATTTCTCCTGGAATCGCTTTGTACCTGACACTATGCTGAGATGCATTTTTCCCCCTTTATGGTTTTGCTTATTAGAAATTAATGAAAGCCTCAGCTTTTTTTTTTTCCAAAAAATCTTCATTGCCATGCCAAGGTGCTTCGGTCACGCGCATACAGTGACGATGCTCTGACCTTGAGTCCGTCACACTGAGTTCACCTAAACTGGAGGAAGAATTGCACTGAGCTGTTGGATCAGATTCAGTGATAAGTGGAGACCTCGGGTCAAACAGGCTCTGCGTACATTCACCACAGCCCCTCTGCACTCCAAGTTTAATCTCCCCTTTCACATGGCCATTCGCAGGCAGGACTCTGTATTGAGGCTCTGCCTTCCTAATTCTTCTTACAAGCATTGAAGCCTCCTCAGAGGAGGAAAAGGGCGGCGCTGAAAGAAATGATGCATTAAGTCCATAAAACAATCTGAGCCGATGCTGATTAATAAAAGTTTAGTTACTTCATTATGATATTATGGGGGTGGGGTGGAGGATAGAAAATGAGCTGGAAAATGGGAACCTAACTTTTTTAGGTTCTTTACAAAGAGAGCGGATTAGGGTCCTCTCATCTGATAGTACTGGCAAGTACTCTAGAAACTTCCCCAGAACATCCCCCTCCAGACACCCACACCTGATTTATCACCGACGGACTGGTGGGTCCCAATCTAGAGTTACTGCAAGGGATTCCCTTTCCAAATATTATTTTATCAGTCATGAGATACTAAAATGAGAGGCACAGGTTAGGTTTCCCACAGCCTGGACTCTAATATTCCATGACTAAGAAATTCTCTCTCTACTTAGAGTATCTATGGGAATCATCACCCTAAAGTTTCATGAATAATTTTGAGTGTATTCAAATGACATTGATGTGACATTTTGACCTTGCTCTAAATCAAGGAATATGAATACATCACATGAATGGAGTATGCAGGTGTTAGGCATGTAAATGCTCTATTGATCTCTTATGAATAATGAGTTTTGTGTCTGAGACTTAAAACTTTGGCCATGAAAATGTACAGAAGACAAAACGAAAGTAGAACTACTGTCAGAATTGTGAAACTACATCATATGCTGCCTCCTAAAAATTTTGAAAGGATAGGGAACTTTGGTTTAACAGTAGTGTAAAAGAAGAACTATTTATTTATTTGTTTATTGGGAGGTGGGACTAGGGGTATTTAGCATATTTGAGCAGAGGACCCATGTCTGGCTATTCAAAATAGTAAATAAGGCAAAAGACCTTATTCCTGTTTTACTTTTGCTTGGAAAGCCTTCTAGCACCTCTGAGAAGCTGTACGCCAGTGTAAAGGGCAGGTGGTGGTATTTTGGCCTGCATGCCAGATCCACCTCTTAACTTGCTATTGTTTTGTCCAGGGGGGGGCATTTCTGGTCAGTGCTACTGTAAGTCACAAAATAATTTCCTCTGTGGGTACTCCTCCTGGGAGCCTGCAGGGCTGGAGTTAGACTGAAGTCGTTCACGAGCAGACAGAGGGCCCTCCCGGCCGCGCACACTTTGTAAGGGAGGCGAGAGCACCTGTCCATTGGAAGGGAGCAGCCGGGTGTGAATCCCAGTGGATCTTTGCCTTCAGCGCTTGGCTTGCTTTCCTTTCTCTTCACCTCACCCTCTTGGTGCGCCTCCCTCTTTTCACCCACAGACAAATACTGAGCACAGACAGGCATGTGCCAGGGGTGGGATGCCCAAGATGCGTCCTGCCTCAAGGCGTCTGGGCTCAGCGTGGGAGGCAGAAGAGGGACCGGCAAGGGTAGTGGCTGTGGGGGGCAGCGCTGCAGGCTGTGGAGCATCATGGAACCCAGCGGGGTGGGGTAACAGCCCGAGGGTAGGCTTCCTGGGCGGCGAGACCTAAGAACCAGGTTAGCCCTGCTAGCCTGAGAAGGGGTTGGATATAGGCAGGGGTCTTTGAGGGAATTTGGTGCATAAGGACACAGAAAAGGGGGTAAGGAGGTGCAAATAGGGGTGTGTGGAGAGAATGGGAGGGGAGACACAGACAGGAGCATTAAGGAAACTGGATATACAGCCAACACTTACGACGTAGGAGGAACAGTTAACTGTGAAATGATCATGCTTAGCAGAGAGTTTCACAGGAGTGAGAGTTGTACTTCCTCCGTTTGCTGCCGCCCTTGGGTAATCAGTGGGCTGCCCGCAGTCACTGGGATGTGGACTGGCGCCTCCCCAGCCGGCTCACACGCACACCGAGGCGCTCACTGTAGAGGCTGGCCCATGTCAGCTCTTTGGGGAACCACGGGCCTCTCTGCTTCTCGACGCCTACAGTTTTGTTTCCCTGCTGTTTTGTTTCCCAAACCTGAGACCAGGGAAAGCAGAATGCAGGAGGAGCAGGAGGGCCTCTTCCAGCCCGCAGCTCACGTTTAAAGGATACCTGTGAAACAGACAGGACTCTTTATAAAAATTTTCAATCCAGAGTTAGATTCCTCAGCACCCCGTGTTCCCCATCCCCAAAGCCGCAGAGTACCTTGGGGGGACTGAAATCTGAGGGAGTCCACACTGAGTCTGGAGAGAATTAAACCTCTCAACCAAGTGGCTTCCCCGTGTTGCCCACAAAGCAGGTGTGACGGGCTCAGTCATGAATCTGCGGCAGATTGCTTGGTGGGGGTTTTCCTTATTTCCTGAGAATAATGGGGAGCGATTGAGCGTCTAAGCGGGAATGTGATATGCTGAGATCTGTACTTTCAATGTTGCCCCGGCCACAGTGTGTAAACCTGATGAGGAGGGGGCAAAGCAAGAGGCTGGTGGTCCCGAGGAGAGAGGATGGGTGGCACAGAGTTGGCACTGCGCATCATAAAAGCGTGTAGTGGAACATGCAGAGTGGTACCCAGGTGCTTGGTTTGAGCAGCGGAGAGATTGGCATTGTGAGCATCGGGTCAGTGGGTGGGCTGATGGCTGACAAAATCATTTTTATCGTGCTGGGTGTGACATGCATTGGACGCCCAGGCCGAGATGCCCTAGGGAGTCAGGTGTTTCATTTGGGGTCTGGGGCTTGGAAGGGGGACTTGAGCTGAGAGAGTTCGGGAGGTTGGTTCGGGAGAACCCCTGCAGCAGGGGCGCGGTGGCTTCCTGGAGAGGATGCGTGAGGGGTGCAGAACCCAGGAAGGCCAGCCCGGGGCACTGGGAGCCGGTCCTGGGGGACGGCTCTGTGAGGAGGGGGAGCATCTGGTCGGGGTGGAGGAGCTTCCATTGGGGTTTTGCAAGGAAGCCTTGGAGAGCTTGGCTGGGCCATTTGCAGGGTGTAGGTTTTAGGTAGAAGCCAAACGCTTGGCTTGTTTCCTTTCCTGGTTTCTGCTCTGCTCCCCTGCCCCCCATGCCTGCTGGCTCTGCATCCCCTTCCTCTTCCTCTGTCCTCTTTCCCGTTTGCTCCTTCCCCACTACATGCCTCAGGCAACTTATTTCTGTTATTATGGGCTGGAATTGTATAGTCCTCATTAGTAAAAGCAAGTTCATACTGATTTTTTTTCTGTGAAAGAAAAAAATGAAACAAAATTGCCTAAAGACTGACTTTTAAATGGTCTTTTTAAAAATACAATTATGTAGAAGAACACTTTCTTCCCCCATCCTTGGCACATATGCTTTAAGACATTTGTGTTACATTGCTCCTGGGGTTTTATAGATACAACATTAATCATTGTTTTAAACTGTTTAAAGTACCCCCCTCCCCAATTTAAGCCTAGCTTGTTGTGGTCTGCATTTTCCCTGGTGTCATTGTGGTGGTCTCACAGCCTCCACCCGCAGACAGAGCCTGTTAGGTGTGCCCCTCTGGGTTCTTGGTGTCTGACCTCCCAGCTGCTGCAGGTGAGGCATCTCCTCTCTGGCTCAGCAGCCAGTCTGAGGTCCTGGCCAGGGCACCAAGGGACACCACAGCAACCATGGGTCACCAGATGGTGGCTAAGGGTGCCCAAGGCCCCCTGGGGCCCGTGCCACAGTGCCACTTTCCCCTCCCCCACATCAAGACACCTTCCTCGGTGTTGCTTATCCTCTAGGCCCCAGAGCCCTGCCTGGGCACCACACAAGCCCACAGGCACAGGGGCCTGCCCATCTGCCAGCAGGTTGCAGCCCCCAGGAAGTGAGCATCTCCTTGAGCACCCTCTGCCCATGGGCAGCTGGCAAGCAAACCCTCTCTCTTTTTTTTTTTATAATTTATTTTGGTATAATTAATCTACAATTACATGTGCAATATTATGGTTATTAAACTACCCCCTTCATCAGGTCCTCCCCACCAACCCCATTACAGTCACTGTCCATCAGTGTAGTGAGACGCTATAGAATCACTACTTGTCTTCTCTGAGTTGTACAGCCCTCCCTGTGCCCCCCCAACATTACATCTGCTAATCGTAATGCCCCTTTTTCCCCCTTGTCCCTCCCTTCCCACCCATCCTCCTCAGTCCCTTTCCCTTTGGTAACTATTAGTCCGTTCTTGGGTTCTGTGAGTCTGCTGCTGTTTTGTTCCTTCAGTTTTTTTTCTTTGTTCTTATACTCCACATATGAGTGAAATCATTTGACAGTTGTCTTTTTAAGCTTGGCTTATTTCACTGAGCATAATACCCTCTAGCTCCATCCATGTTGTTGCAAATGGTAGGATTTGTTTTCTTCTTATGGCTGAATAATATTCCATTGTGTATATGTACCACTTCTTCTTTATCCATTCATCCACTGATGGACACTTAGGTTGCTTCCATTTCTTGGCTATTGTAAATAGTGCTGCGATAAACATAGGGGTGCATATGTCTTTTTCAAACTGGGCTGCTGCATTCTTAGGGTAAATTCCTAGGAGTGGGATTCCTGGGTCAAAGGGTATTTCTATTTTGAGTTTTTTTGAGGAACCTCCATACTGCTTTCCACAATGGTTGAACTAACTTGCATTCCCACCAGCAGTGTAGGAGGGTTCCCCTTTCTCCACATCCTCACCAACATTTGTTGTTGTTTGTGTTTTGGATGTTGGCCATCCTCACTGGTGTGAGGTGATATCTCATTGTGGTTTTAATCTGCATTTCTCTGATGTTTAGCGATGTGGAGCATCTTTTCATGTGCCTGTTGGCCATCTGAA
Source organism: Phataginus tricuspis (assembly GCA_029783875.1). Taxonomy (NCBI): domain Eukaryota; kingdom Metazoa; phylum Chordata; class Mammalia; order Pholidota; family Manidae; genus Phataginus; species Phataginus tricuspis. The sequence goes on from JAQQAC010004068.1 coordinate 11,201,024, forward strand.
TTTCTTCTTTGGAGAAGTGTCTATTCTTGTCCTCTGCCCATTTCTTAATTGGATTATTTGCTTTTTGTTTGTTAAGGTGCATGAGTTCTTTATATATTTTGGATGCCAACCCCTTATCAGATACATCATTTATGAATATATTCTCCCATACTGTAGGATGTCTTTTTGTTCTACTGATGGTGTTCTTTGCTGTACAGAAGCTTTTCAGCTTGATATAGTCCCACTTGTTCATTTTTGTTTTTGTTTCCCTTGCCTGGGGGAGATATGTTCATGAAGTCACTCATGTTTATGTCCAAGAGATTTTTGCCTATGTTTTTTTCTAAGAGTTTTATGGTTTCATGACTTACATTCAGGTCTTTGATCCACCTTGAAACCCTCTCTTTTGAACGCAGTTGCCTGTTGCCTCTTAACTGGTGTTGCTGGATTGGGCAAGTAGAAATTCTGAGGGCCCAGTTACCTTTGAATTTTGGATAAACAACAAATGATTCGCCAGTGGAAATGCTCCCTTTGCATTTTGTCCGGCAGCCTTCCTCTTCACCGCCCTCTCCCCACCTCCTTGGCTTTTTCTTTCCAAGCTCCACAGGTGACCAGAGCCAACTGGGTAAATTTATTCTTTGCATTATTCTGCTCAGTTATACATAACATAAAAAATTACCATTTTAGCCATTTTTAAGTGTACAGTTCAGTGGCACTACGTACATTCACATTGCTGTGCACCCGTCTCCAATGTTCATCTTCCCAGACTGAGAGTCCCCACCCACTAAACTCCGACTCCCCAGCCCCTGGCAGCCCATGTTCTATTCTCCATCTCTACGCCTGGGATCTCACCAGTTGGATGACTTTGCATCCCTGCTTAGCACCTTCGAGGGATTCCCATCACACCTGTAAGGTGTCCTGATGGCTTGTAGGCACAACTCCTCAATATCTGCCTTCTTTGAAACCTTCTCCTTCCTATCTCGGTGCCTCTCCCAAGCCCACCCCTAGAAACAGACTTCTGCTCCATGCCTTGCCCCACCGCCTGCCCAAAGACACCTTCCCTTACCGTCCCTCCTAAAATAATTCCATTCCAAGTCGCCACCCACTGCCTTCTTCCCTATCTTGGCTCCTGCCTGACTCTTTCATAACTGGTCCTGCAGTTTGGACGTTTTGGGAAATCCTTGTTCACCTTTGTATCCCCAGCACTTAGCAGAGCACCATGTATATAGTAGGTGCTGGTAGTATTTGTTGGATGACTGTAAGGACCAAAGTGGGGACTGACTGTATTCAGTTTAAAACAGTAAATTCTTTATTCTTAGCTTCATACAACTCTGAACAAGTAATGAGAAGAACATGTATTTTATAATGTTTTCTGGGTCACTATTCAGGTGTATTTAACCATAAAGTATTTTCCTGATACATTTCTTCTTCCCCTTCCTCTGTGATACTTTCCTGCACAAAGCTTACCTTATCAGTCTAAGTGAAAGTGAGCAAAGAAGAAGGAAGGAAAATATAAGTATCTGGGTCTTTATGAAAAGGCGGAGAGCTGCTTTGTTTTGCATTCTCTGCAGGCTAAAGAATGCCAGGAGGAATAAGAAATTATAAATAAAACATTTAACAGTGATGCCAGCAGTAGATGCATTTAATTTGGGGGGAAAAGACCGAATAGGTTTTTTCTCCCATGGTGTCATTCAGGCCCTTCGTGGCCTCCCCTGGGTCTGGGGAAGACTCCTGATCTGCACCTGCACCTGTTGGCAGGGGCAATAATACTGGGATTCAAGTCCACTGGGCTGGCAGATTCTTCCTCAAAAGTCAGGATTTCCAGCTCCTGTTAATTATTCTATTCACATCTCCTTCAGCATCTACAGAATAATTATCTGGGCAATGCTGTATGTTACAGAACCAGCTACCTGCACATTTATTGATGAACAGCATGTTCATACTTTCTGTCCATAGAAGAGTCAGACCTTCTACCTCCCCTGACCCCTGGCCCCTGCATCCCCGCCGGGACTCCAGCTCTGAGGCCCACTGGGCGGTCCTTGCTACTGCCTTTGTGTCCTCAGATCCCTGACGCGTTGCCTTGCAACCTCTCTGCTCTGGCTGACTCTCTCTCTCCAGCCCTGGACACCCTGCCATTCTTCACGGAGATCCATGCAGGTAAACCTTCAAACCCAGGCCTCTCTGTTTCTTGACGGACTGTGTTGTCTCCCCCCAGAGCCTGGTTGTGGCCGAGAGCTCTACCCCCTCCTAACCCCCGTTCCAGTCCCAGCGCCCACCTGTCTGGCTCACCCTCCACCTCCAACCATCCCAGCCCCTTTCCAGTGCTTCCAGCCCATCAAAACCACCTTTTCCCTCACCTCCACCCACCCGTGTTTCTCTTCCCTCCTTACCCAGCTTCTGTAGACCCTCTGCCTTTGTCATCTGTACCCCATTGAAGTCCAGCTCTACCTGTTTTGCCCCCACATCCCCACAACAGCTGTGCCCGGCGTTGATTGCCGTGTGCTGGCTTTTTGCCCTTCTGATTCAGACCAGGAACCAAGGTGCCTACTAGCCCCGTCACATACTCCTAGATAATCATTCTTCACCGTCTCCTTCCTGGTCCCCAAACCTTAAGTCCTCCTGCCCTTCCCTCTCATGCTCTCCGCACTGTCTCTGCTGGGAAAGGGGAACCGCCAGCACAGAGACCCACACCCCCCTCCTCACGGATGTGACAGCCACCCTACACTGTGCCCTCACCACTTCAAGGCACTGTCCTGGGAACTCCGAGGTAGCATTTCCCCCTCCCTCCTGCACTGCTCCCACAGGAACTATAAGAACTCTGTCCCTTTCCTCCGCATCCCTCTCCACCACCAGTGCCTCCATTTTCCTCCTCCCCTTATATCCAAAGTCCTGGAAGGGCTGTTCTCACTTTTCCCGGTTCCTCCTATCCTGCCCCCTCTGGAGCCCCCACCCTTCAACCCATAAGTGAAGACAAGTGATGGGTTGAGCCCCTGGACCTACCCAGGGCCGTCCCTCAGCCCATCCTCAGGGGGCCCCTGAGCCCCAGGACCCACCCAGGGCCGTCCCTCAGCCCGTCCTAAGCTCCAGAAGCTCCGGAAGAGAACCCTGCCTTGCCCCTGCCACCCGGGGCTCCGGAGCGCCCCAGCGTGTGGCCGCGTCACCCCAGCGCCCGCCTCCTCCTCCACCTGGCCTGCTGCCTGTGTGACTCATCCCCCTCTGCCATTCTCTTAGAAAGACACTGGTCGTTGGATTTAGGGCCCACCCTAAACCCAGGCTGTGATTTCCTCCCGAGCTCCTTAGCTGATTGAATCTGCAGTCTCTATTTCCAAAGAAGGTAGCGTTCTGAGTGTCCAGCGGTCCTGGATCTGAGGGGGTAGACGCCGTTTGACCCGGTGCAGCTGTCTATACCCGGACCACTCGGAAGTTCCCGTCTCCACCTTGAGCTGCTCCCCTGAGCTGACTCCTTACGCAGCACCTGCACGTGGATGTGAATCGGGCACATCAAACTCAGTGCTTCCCAAACTGAGTGCCTGTCTTTTCTCCTTCAAAAACCACCCTCCCTCCCGTCGTCTTCTCCTGTTCCACTAACTGCATCCTAGTCGTCAGGCCCCAGCCTGCAAGTCGTTCTTGACTCTCTTTCCCTCACATTGCACATCCAATCTTTCAGCAAACCTGGTTGGCTGCACGCTCCTGACTCCTTCCTCCACGCTGCTGCCGCGCTCACCCGAGTGGGCGGGTGGGACACGCTCTCAGGTTGGATTACCTACTAGCTGGCCGATTAGTCCTGTGCCTCAGCTCTTGCTGCCTCCAGAGCCCATTTGTAACATGGCAGCCAGAGTGTGGCTTTGAAGACAAATCAGATCAACATCCTGCTCCTCTCAGTCCCCCAGGTGCCCTTTGCCTCAGAATATGAGCGGAAAGCCCCATCGTGGCTATTTGCCTGCAGTGTTAGTCTTGTTCTAGATTATCTTCCCAAAGTTCCTTCTTTTCATAAATTTTTTATTCTCTTATTTGTATGGAAACCTATGTTGCAAGGTTTCATGTACTTGCCTTATCATATGACTCACCTTGGGCCTCTTAGAAATCTAGAAAACTCTGGGTCCCTCGCCTCGGTATCTATAATTAAGGGGTCAGGCCCAGCATGAGCCACAAGTGTCTGGGAAGCGCTGCCATTGAGTTTGACTGAACTGAGTGATCATTTTTCTAGGTCATACATCTTAAAAGGGAGTGCTTCATTTCCTCATTGTAAAGCTATAGCTTCTAGGGAGGAACTGTGTTCGTCTTACTATATTAGGTTAGTGAAGACCAGTAAGTATTCCCCAGGAATTCTACATGATGAGCAAATCTCTTGACTGCGTTTTCTCCTCCAATTCTGCCAGTCCAGGCCCCGCTACGCCCTCCTGCTCCCATATCCTTGGGAAAAGGGAAACAGGAGCAGCCGCGAGGAGCAAATCTTCACAGGCTCTGTTCACAAACACATGTTATTTTGAAAACTCATTTCAAAAGGGTTGAAATATGAATCAGATTATGATGGATCTGTTCCAGGTATAGTTGACATTTATCAGATCTTGTTACAAACTGCCTTTAAATTTGTCACAGGGCACGTGAGTCAGGGATTATTCTCAAAGCTAGCGCTCCAGCTCTGCACAAGAATTGTTTCTGCCTAACATAACTCAAGGACTTTAAGGCGGTTCATTGGAGTCGGGATGTGATGCATGCGCCTACTGAGTATTTTCTTCACTTACTAGCCATCTGGTGTGTGTGTGTGTGTGTGTGTGTGTGCTGATGTGTGATTTTCTGTCAGCCTCATTGGAAAGGAACCTCCATGAGGCAGGGACTGTGTTAATTGCCTGCTGCTCCTAGCACAGGTGGGCAGGACTGTGTAAATGGATGACAAATGAATGACAGTTCCCTCTTGCTTAGTGGAAGACCCTGCCTGAGAGTTACATTGACCTTCCTTCTTCAGTATGCGGAGTGTCCTCTGGGCATAGCATCTTAGTGAAGCTCCAAATATTACATCCCTAGCTGTTTTCTGTTGACCTGTGGCACATGCATTTTTTGATGTGATTGTATAAGCGTGTGGTGAATAATCCTGGAAGGGTTTCCATGTTCATGTAAGCACAAAACAAGCATTCTTGCTCTGGGAAATTCTGGGAAATGTGATCTGTGTGAGATCTCCGTTCTTATTAGAAATCAATTCATGTTTATTATAGAATTAAAAAAAAATAGCACTCTGTTACAAGCATTTTTGTGTGTTCTTATGCTATATTTCAGGTGTATTTTATTTTTTGAAGAATTTTATGTTGATATGGATAAAATAAGAAGGAAAATCAATGCATACTATAACTTATAAACTAAAAACCTTATTCCCCATTCGCTTGGTCCCAGTTTTAACAATTCTAATGCATCTTTCCAGGAACCAGAATAGATTATGGTCTTTTCCAACCCCATGGAAGGAATTACACAATATATGTAATGTGGAACTTTATAGCTTAATATATCTTGGCCGTCTCTTCATATCAAGAGAGATTTATCCTCCTCATTCTTTTAAAGCTGCTTAGTATTCTCCTGTATAGAGGGCCTATCATTTATATAACCATTCCCTTATTGATGGATGTTTGTGTTATTTTCTCAGATTTTTATTTGTTTTTGTTTTTACTGTAACAGGCAGTGTATGCTGATGATCCTTCTCTATTTTTGTAGACTTTTACAAGCATGTTCGAAGGATAAATTCTGTATTGCAGAGCTACCATACCAAAAGTACATACATTTAAAATTTTTATAGTTACTTCTAAAAGTCTTCCTAAAAAATGATAGTACCTTTTGCTTCATCCCTTTCCCCAAACTGGGTATTATTAACACTCTGTAACCCAGTCTGATTAGTATGTCATGAGTGTAGTTTTTGTTTATTTAATGTAGGTGAGGTCAAGCATCTTTTCCGATATTTATTCTTTGTTTGCAGTTTATTTTTCTGGGAACTCTTTCTGTAAGCCTTTTGCCCATTTTTTTCTGTTATCTCTTCATTATCCATCCTTTTAGATTATTCCTCTATACATAAGGTTTGTACCATATGAGCTGTGTTATTGAAGTGAATGTTACAATTTTTCACTTAAAAAAAAATTATCCATAAACATATATGCACCTATTGCAATATAATATTCCATGACTATGTCAGTATTTCCTTAATATTCCTTTATAGATAAACATTTAGAGCATCACTCGATTTTCACTAATATGTGTAAATAATACAAAACATTTCTGTGGACAAATCTTTACTTACTTCACTTTATCTCCTTGCTATAGATATAATGCCCCCCCCACCCAGGAGCCAGCTGACAAGGTCAGAGTATGAATGCTTTTAAGTATCTTGACAGTCACAGCTTATTTTCACTGAGCAAAATTTGATATTTGAATAAATTGTTTCCCAGTTTGAGGTGTTCTGGGGTATATCGGTCAGTTTGCATTCTGCCTCCGAGGCCGTCGGCATTCAGGCAGCCGCACTTCCTACCCTCAGCGAAGGCTTGGGAAGAAGAGCCAGCGGCTGTTCTCACCCTTCCGCCCGCTGGGCAAACTGCTTCCTTCTCCTTTCAAAGTGGTCAACCTGGGCCATCAGCTGCCGACCGAGGAGTAGGTCATCGCAGTAACAGCAAAGTGGGTGTAGAAGTGGGGACAGTAAGCAAAGGAGAGTTCCAATCCCCAAGTGTCCTTTCTTCGCTGCCATGTCCTGGGCGTGCAGAAGTGGCACGTCTCTTTCCTGCCTGGGAGGGGGAGGGCGGGGGACCACTGGCAGATCACCCCCCACGCCCTTGGGCAGCTGGTGTGGAGTCTCCCTGAGTGGAAGCGGAGGCCGGCATGAGCCCCTCCCGAGGCTGACGGCCGCCTGCCAGGGGCAGCGCTTGTGTACCCGCGGGGCTTCCTGTCGGTTGCTCTGAGGCTCTAAAAGACCGGCTCTGCTGTTTGTCATTTCACTATGATGACCCAAATCCGGGCTTTGGTCCGGTTATTAATAATAGTAGTTCTCTTAATGATAGTAATAATTAATAGCTGTCTTGCATTGAGCATTCTTCCGTTCTCCTTTTCAGTCTCATCCAGACACTACCAGGTTGAAACAATTATTATCGCCATTTTGCAAAATGGAAAACTTGAGGCTTTGAGAAGAAACAACTTTTACATAAACCCGAGTTGCTCATTTTAAGTGCTCTGCCCCATAGTCCCAACTGCCCAGCTGTCTTGTGAGGCATCACGGGGAGCCTCTGTACTTCCGGCTAGTCCCCAGGTATATAATTCACACCGTAGCCGTCGGACTGAGGAGCAGCCTAGGGGAGGAAGTGATCTGCGAGGAGCTTTGGCCGCCTCCCAGGGGGGCTGGGTCCTGCCAGGGTGGGCCTGGCGCCCCCCTCCAGCGCGCCCCGGGCTGCCTAAGCCTTTCCCTGGCGAAAGCCGCGCGGCCGCGGGTGATGGCCAGCGGCGGGTGAGTGCTGGCCGCTCGCCTACAGCAGGAAACCTTTGCCAGGTTCTTCTCCTGCTTTCCTACAGCGGAAGCTGCCGGTGTGGCAACATACACAAAACATAAAATTTACCATTTTAACCATTCTTAAGCCCACAATTAGTGGCATTAAGGATGTTCACGTTGTGCAACCATCACCACCATCCATCTCCAGAACCTTTTTTCGTCTTACAAAACTGAAACTGTCTCTTGGATTTTGACTCTAAGTATTTCATATGAGGGGAATCATATAGTATTTGCCCTTTTGTGACTTGATTACGTCACTTAGCATGATGTCTTCAAGGTTCATCCATGTTGTAGCATGTGTCAAAATTTACATTCCATTATATATATGTGTGTAAATATATATATATATTTACACTATATTTTACATATCTTTCATCCACTGATGAACACTTGATTTGCTTCCACCTTTTGGCTTTTATGAATACTTCTACTATGAACAGGGGTGTACTAATATCTGTTAGATATTGTACAAATATCTGTTTTCAGTTCTTCTGGGTGTATACTCAGAAGTGAAATTGATGGATCGTATGGTAATTCCATGTGTAATTTTTTGAGGAACACCTGTCTGTCTCCCATAGTGGTCACACCATTTCACCTTTCCACCAGCAGGGCACAACAGGTCCATTGGTTGTTATAATAGCTATCCTAATGGGTATGAAGTGGTCCAGCAGGTTTTTTGCAAGAGAAAATCTATGGGAATTACTTGGTGAGTAGTCCCTCCTTTTTTGCCAAAGAAGGTGGATGTCTTTCATGGAAACTTACTCATCTAAATATGGTTATTCAGTGAAGCTGCTCTCTGGAAATCATGTCTCCATGAGGCATTGTGGGTCCTTTGCATGCTGTTGGGTTTATTAAATGTTGTCCACTCCACAGGAACCTCATCAGCCCCTGGTTCGTACATGCCAAACCCTGCCCTCAACTTTGCACCACGAAGTAGTCTGACAGAGTGCAAACTTTAACTTGGCTACTTCCCAAATTTTCTAGTTTTCTTGTTTCTCTTTTCCCTCCTTTCACCTACCGTCAGCAGTGTGTGCGTACCACTGTTTGTACCTCTTTGTAAAGGAAGAAGCCAGTACGGATGAATGGTTAAGAGCACAGGTGGTGGGACCAGCCAGACTGGGATTCAAATCTAAATCTATCCAGGAAAAATTTTACCTTCTCCAGGTCTGTTTCCTCATCTTTACTATGAATATTGTCTATTTTGTAAGCTTGTTTGAAGGATTATAAATGCCTAGCAAAGTGCCTGGTCAGAGAAAGTAGCCGATACATCATCCTCACCATCATCAAAGTAATAGTCTTCGGGATTTCTTAGCTCTGCTTGGAAAGAAGAAGAATATTATAATAACCAGATAAAGGTAAATGAAAATTTCCAAGAAATTTTGATCCCAAAACATAGCTCTCTATTCCATTCCCTCTGCCATCCAAATTATGGATTAAAGAGTATAGGCCTCTAGTACGAAGGATAGAAAAGTGTTTCTATAAAAACTGGGAAGTGGTATCAAACAAATGCTGTCGTGTTTGGAGTAGATGGGGGGGGTGTACTCCCTGTTTTGCAGACTCCCTGTTTATTTTACATTCACTTTTTCTGTTGTCACTAAATGGTGTTTTTAGCTGTTTGGGACTGATCCTTGGGGCTCCCTGTTATGAGGACTCTTCAGGGGGACTTGAGAACCCATCAGAGGCGCCATCGGTTTTACCGCACTGGTACTCATTTGTTCCACTCCAACTTACTAACACTATCATTATGGTTATTTCACAGGCTTCCTAGGGCTTTTGTAAGCAATTAATGACCAAGTGTAGGAAGAAAATACATATCTAAAGAGTGAAGTAGATAACACCTAATAAAATAGGTAAAGCAACAAAAAAGATTTTTATTCTCTCCTGCCTTTTGGCAGGTTTCTTGTTCAATTTCTCTCACCGCTTGTGTAGATGACAAATGTTTTCCAACTAGCCAATTCTAAGACCGGCTGTATTTTCAGTTCCAGTTTCTCATTTCAGCTGGAATTTCCTGGGGTAGATTTTTGCTTTGCTTGAGAGATCACATCGGGTCCCTTGACTACATTCCTGTCATTCCTTCATTCTCTCCATCATCTGACTCAAATGTGGGTTTCTTCTGATTAAAATAAAAAAATAACAAACTACACAAGACCATCTGGTATTTGCCAGTTTCTCACAAGAGGGACAGTGATTAGGACGAACACACACATGCTAAAGCGAGGCTTCTAGGGCAAGGCCATCCGCACAGACATTTCAGTAGTTGCCCAAAGCATCACTCAAACACTGCCCAGTATGTGTGCTGAGCAAACCATGCCTACATCCCCTGTCAGGGAGCCTGCTGATGGCCCTCAGCCTGAGAGCCTGCTGGAAGCTGGGGCCTGCTGTGTGGGATGGGAGGCTGACAGCCTTCTGGTGGGGCTTCTAAGAAAAACAGCAAAAGATGAGTGACCTTGCAGTCGTCGCTAGCCACAAAGGTCACTTGCAAGGCAGATTATTTGAGCTCAGCTTTCTTTATAAGAACATGTTTGAGGCATTTTTTTCCTCCAGAGTTGTATCCATGAAGACGAAGCCCATCTGATATTTACCCAGTGTCATAATTGTTAGGTATTTCCTACCCCAATATAATGGTACTGCAAGGCTTCAGTCAGTCCCTGGCAACACACTTCTCAGTAAATGTATTTGGTGACACAAAGCTACAGATCGCTGAGAAGGAGGGACTTGTGTCTTTGCAGCAGTCAAGGCCAGGGTGTGTGAAGAGGGTCTGCCGAGACTGCTCATGTCTACACCTCATTCAGGGGGTAGGAACACAGACTTTGTATTTAACCACAGATGTTGGAGAGGGAGTTTGAAGTTTGAACAAGTAAGCTAAACTCAAATGCTTCTGAAAACTTTGGTCTGATTGAACGTTCCTGACCTTGTACCCTAGAAAAAAATGTATTTGCAAAGTAAACAGGACTCTATAGATTTCGTGTTCTGCCCCATCCTGCCCCTCATCAGCGTGCACATCCATAAGCATGTAGTGTGTGCGTGGAGGGGACAGTGAGCAGAGGGAGCCGGGGCTCTAGTGCTTGGCGGACGCGTGTTGTATCTGTACTGTGTGCGTGCGTGTAAAATCACATACGTAGATACAGATATACTGAGAAACAGACACACCCTGGCCACACTGCCATGTGGAGTGTGTGTCCATCGTGGCCCTCTGACATGCTGATGAAGGTCTGAAATCCATCCCTGGTTCAGTTCATCACGAGCCAAGAGAGCTGGGTCACGTCCGCCTGGAGGGAGTTGCCAGTGGGGCCTCGAGGGGGCCTCTGTGGGGGGAGCTGAGGCTTCCGACCACCCGGCAGGGGGAGAGCAGGCCTGCATGTTTCGAGTCCGATGTTCCCGGAGGCCTTCCTTCTCTCTTTGGTCACACATGTGTCTGTAGCCCCTTCGGTTCTCCAACTTGCAGGGATCTGATTGGCTGATACCTAGCAACCAGTTCCTTTTTTACTCACAGCACATTTGAAAGGCTTCTCTGAAAAACTTGCATTGCATGAGATGGGGAGTCTGTTTATTTATCACCCAACAAGATAAGACTGCTCTCTAACTCAGGAAACTCATTTCTGATATGCTTTCTACGCCTAGAACTTTAACTAGGTACCAGATGCCTGGAGTTTCACCAGAACCTGTCTGGGTTTCTGGCTCAGGTTAGGATCCCAGTGGTTCACTCTCTAGCTTAATAGTTCCTCTCTGTCCGCCCAGGACAGCAGTGCACACACACACACACACACACGACCATCAAAGGGAGAAAATGTCGTCATCATGTATTTCCACTGAAGGCACAAAAAGGGGAACCAAGAAATGTGTGTTCACCATTGCTATTTGAGCTGAAGAACATGAAGATTGCAGAGGACATCTACTCTTGAGTTAGCTCTACACCAGGGGGACAAAAACGTCATAAACATTTGCCGTCTGACATGGTTCTCCTCAATTTAGGGAATGTGGTGTGTTTTTTTTTCACATTTCCAGTAGCATCAAATACATACTTTCTAACACAGAGACAGGATTTAGTAAGTGAAGGTAAGAGGCATTCTTGGCCATTTCTTTAGCATCTGCAGGTGGCTTGGGAAGCTGAGGTTTCTCATTTGTTTGTCACCAGGCCTGGCGTCATGATGCTGTCATGGCCCAAGGTAAAGGGAATCTTTTCATGTGATTTAAAACCTAAAGATTAAACCAGTTTCCCAAGCCCTCTAAGTAATGGCCCAGCCCCAGAGCTGTGATACGGAGGAATCACGCCAGGGTCCCCAGTCTACCAGCTGTGAGGCCAAACAAGTCCCTTTCCCACAGTTGTAGAAAAAACAGAAGCTCAAGGCACATGCTTCCAGCTGAGCCGCACTGGGACTTCCTTTCTCAAGTGTTCTGAGGACAGCGATCCACTGTGAGGTGTTTTGTAGGCAACCTGCAAAGACCGAGATTTTACAATTTAAAGTTCCAGTCTATCTACAATTTTCATTCCTAGAATAGCTTAAAAGTGTATGATGTAGTGCAGTGCTTCTCAAACCTTAAGGTGCCTGCAAATCATCTGGAGGTCTTATTAAAATGTAATCTGAATAAGTCAGGGTCAGAGGCCAAAATGCCGTCCTTCTAACAAGCTCCCAGATGATGTCAGAGCTGCCCCTGGTCCTCGGACCACACTTAGCGTTGCAGGGGCCCGGAGCAGTTCCCACCTGGACTGCACTCTAGAATCACTCGAGAGGCCCCGTCCTACAGTTTCAGGTTTAATTGGTTTAGGGTGAGGCCTGGGCCGTGGCGTTGTTTAGAAGCTCCCATATACCTAGCCAGAGTTAGAAATACTGGTGTAAGGGTTAGAACTGAATTTAACCACTGAATGCACAGAAGGGAAATTAAATTCACTTTCAACCCTTGCACTAACCTGTGGTGTGACACTGGGAAAGTAATTTCTGTTCAGCCCCGTCCCGTCAAAGTCCCCAAAGCAGTTACTGCTTTTTTTCAGCCCAGAGGACTATTTAGATGAAAGAGCATTTTCCTGTTCGGTTAGCCCTGTCGCTTTTGTTCTCACAGAGTGTTAACCTGATCCAGGCCAAGAATAGATCATCATCCATCTATGTCCCTCTTCTTAATCCAGGGGCAAAATTGGCATTAAACTTTCTTTGTTCCCTTTAGCATCTTTTAGGTGAAGCCTTCAAAATGGGGGCAAGATCACCCCAAGACAGTGAAAATATCTTAGATATTACAATAGCTTGTGGCCCTCCAAAGCTCAGACTTCCTGATGAAATCTTATTTCTTTGTATTTAATTCCTCCTGTTAAAGAGAAACTAACTTTAATTTAAATATAACATTTTAATTAATTTTTTCTCCTTAGGAGATAATAATGAGAAAAGATTGAAAAACACTTGCTGTAGACAGAGACAGCCAAACTAAGCTTGTATGTACTTCCTGAGATGGACATTCTGAACTCTACCTGGGGACAGCTTGTGATACCGTTTCTGAGGGGTGAAATTTGGGCTTAACAACAGCAAATTCCAGGAGGAAATCTCAATAGTATTTTTCTCGCCTCTCAGTAAAAAGCATTCTCTCAATGAAAAACTTGAGTCCCAGAAGCATCTAGTTATCACCCAACACTGTGCTTTCTTGCTGATGTGACATTCTGGACTGTGGTGTTGAGAGTGTGAACACTGAAGCCAGACAAACCTGGGGGTGAATCCCGGCTCTCTCCCCCTGTGGCCTTCAGTGGGTTCCTGTGCATTTCTAAGCCTCATTTGCATCTGTACAAGGGAAATAAAACTCCCAAGTAGATTTGTCATTCAGATGAAACATGAATTGGGTGTAAAGGATGTGAAATGGTGTCTGGTACATAATAAGTGCTCAGTCAGTGGTGGAAGAAATAGTGATTATTAATATCTATCAGTTTATCCTTTCATCTGCCTATCTATCCATTTATATATCTGCCTACCTACCTAGCATCATCATCACAGTAAAATACCTGGGGACACAGAACAATCTCCTAGATCTAACTCTGTCCTCAGCACTCCCAGCATCTCCATATAACCCCTTCCCTTAGCCTTTCTGCATAACAGCGGAGCAGTAGGAAATGGGGGGTGTGCTCCTCCCTCCATGGGGCCCCATGGACAGTGAGCTTTGGTGTGACATTTATATGACAGCTTTTTCTGTAGTGGTGAAAACTATTAGATTAAGTAGCCAGGAGGAGGAAGAAAGTATTCCATGAAAAAAAAGTCAATTCTAGATTCCATTGCCCAAAAGAATCTCTGATTTCTTCCTGCTGTTGCAAAATAGAGCAGGATTTACTCAAGCCAAAGTAAGCACAACAACAAAAAGAGATTAAGGTTTAAAAAAAACAATAAACCAAGAAAGAACAATACATATAGACCAGGGAAAGAATTTTTATATAAGGAGAGAGTTGTAGTCTTTTTTGAACTCAAAAGTAAGTCACATCTGAAAACTTTTGTTTTCTGCCCTTCTCTATTATTTATTCAACTTGGTAATGCTATTGTTTCAAGTCTCGGTCTTGGTGAATACTAATATTATTGTTTGGAATGTGAGCTATTTAAAGCACTCCAACATGGAAAAGAAAACCAAAATAACCTGGCTTTTTGCAAGTCTGTTATTATTTCAGAGAATCATCTTTTTTAAAAATGCCTTTGTGTTTGTATAAATGCAGAACTGGGGTAGGTGTGCTAAAAGCATTATCAACAAGTTCCCAGAAGGCTTTTCTTAATGAGCTGATCATTAAAGTCCATCACCAACAGTGAGAGTCCTCGGTGTCACGTCTTAGAGGCTCCGTCCATGCCACCAGCACACACGGTGTGGGTCCATCAGCATCCTCAGAGGGTGTCCCGCACAGGTTCCTGATTGCTGCTGTCAACCGCAAGTTCAGGCCTAAAGGGAGATTGCAGCCAGCTTGGGCTTTCTCGGGTTCTTGACCTGGTTTGTGTATAATTATCGGAACGTCACATATGCTCAGGAACAGGAGTGTATGTACCCTGCACCTGCCCTGAGGGACTTACATTCCTGCAGGTCTCGCGGGTGAACAGGGGAGGAGTAGGCAGTCCTGGGTCCAGCACTCATTAAAGGAGAAGGAGAGCCAGGCAAGGCTTCTTAGAGGAATGACATCTCACTGAGACCTGCAGAGTGAATTGGCTGGGCAAAAGGGATAGGGAGCGAATGTTCCAAGCAGAGGCGCTGTGGAAGTCAGGGTACAGGAGGCAAGATGGTCATGATGAGGGGCGGGGTCACACAGGGCCCTGGCAGCAGTTCAGGGGTTCAGACCTTGTCCTGGGGCTAGCTTTAAGCAGAGAGTAATCTGGTTGGATTTGCACAAAGGATTAATGTCTTCCAGCCGAGGTTTGCAGAAGCTATTATGTGAGTGAGGGCTGATCAAGCGGTCTAGGCAGGAACTGGACTCCAAGTTCACCTGGCTGGTGTCCCACAGCCTGGGTCTTGCCCACTTTACCTGTACTGCTCGGGTGCCATGCATGTTATTATAGCAGTTGTATATTGTTATATTGTCATTTCTACTAAAGAAAAAAATCGGACCTCTTCTGTTCTTTTATGATCTGATTTTCTCTGTTTAAGACGGCATTCTTTGGTGTCAGATGTGAACTGCTGGGCTCACTGGACTTGACTGGCCTAGTGCACTGATATTATACGCCAGGATCTGTGACCGCAGAAATACTACCTGCCAAATTCCAGTGTGGCAAAGACATAGTATTCTGGTAGTATAAAAACCCGGCACATATCCAAAGAACTTCCTTTGGCTCTGAGATGAGGTTTGGTGACAAGGCCAAAGGTTCCAGTAGGTACAAGTCAGAACAGAAAAGATAAGGTGTGGCTTTCACTCTGGAGGTGTCTGGATGGCGTGACAACAATAAGCACTTTATTTATTTTTATTTTTATTTTTTACTGTTAACATTTTAACATATTTTATTCCAGAGTTGTTTATACTGTTGTGATAATACAGTAGTAACAAATTTGTGTCCTTTTTGTTTGCCATTAAAAAAAGAATTTTAGGGATATTGGAAATATTCTAAAATTGATCATGGTGATGGTTGTACAACTCTATGAATATACTAAAAATCATTGAATTGTACACTTTAAGTGCAATACTAAATAGCAGTGTTGGATGCAAGAACCTAGAAGGGTTTTCCTAGAACCTAGAAACCAATTTCTAGGTTCCTGCACCCAACAAGCAATAAGCACTTTAAACAGTATAAAAATGACAAGGCTGCCATCAGCAGGTGCGAATGGCTTTTGTACAGACTGACATTAAGGCCTGGCTTAGACCAAAGAGAAATTATCCGAGAGGAGTTCAGGGAAGGCACTCCAGGCAGAAGGCAAACCCAGGGATTGGCCAGAGGTCGGGGAGAAGCATATCCAGTAATAAGGAGCTGAAACTTTGCTAAGCATCACAGCCTGGCTGGAACCGGGGTTGGAACTGAGCAATCCTGAGGAAGGCTGCTGTGGAGGAAGGAGTCGGCGCGCCCTCCAGGCTGAGCCACCTGGCCTTCACGGTTGAGTCTGGCAGAATGCATGCCTTCCCATGTGACTTCCTCCCTCCCTCCCTCCCTCCCTCCCTCCCTCCCTCCTTCCTTCCTTCCTCCCTCCGTTCCTTCCTTCCTTCCTTCCTTCCTTCCTTCCTTCCTTCCTTCCTTCCTTCCTTCCTCCCTCCCTCCCTTCTTCCTTCCTTCCTTCCTTCCTTCCATCTTTATTTTTATGATTTGGTGATATTTTCCTTAAAAGTCAGGTTCTGATTTCCTTAAAGACCTAATTTTCAAGTAAGCAGTGAGTAGTGGTTTCACCTCCCCATCTTATTGTTCTGTTTAAGTCTTTCTTTCCTGCTGTCATGCTTTGTTGTGACAGTGGATCTTTCTGGTCATCCTGGAGGGACTGTACAGAGACAACCTGGAGAACTGGCTCCGTGGGTTGTTGACTAACCTGCCAGTAGAGATGCTGCAGACCAACGACCTTCTGCTCTCAATTCCCCAATAATTTATTTGTGTTAGCGTGTCACTTTCTCCAGCTCTATTTTTTCACTTGAAAAACAGAGGTAATAACATCTGTACATCTATGTGCAAGAACTTAGTGGGGTCTGAAGAAGGTTCTCCACATGTTAGAAAATGTGGAGACATGTAGCTATTTAAAATATCGTGCTGAGATGTGATAACCATGTTGGAGATTTGGGGTGTAGGTAGGTTAGAAAGGACTCAAAATGGCAATAGTAAGGGATCCACTGTTTTTTATTAATTTTTAATTTTTTTATTAAGGTATTATTGATATACACTCTTAATGAAATTTTCACATGAAAAACAATGTGGTTACTACAGTCACCCATATTATCGAGCCCCCCCTCATTGCAGTCACTGTCCATCAGTGTAATAAGATGCCACAGATTCAGTATTTGCCTTCTCTGTGCTACACTGTCTTCCTTGTGACCCCCCACACCATGTGTACTAAACATAACACCCCTCAATCCCCTTCTCCCTCCCTCCCCACCCACCCTAACCCACCCCTCCCCTTTGGTAAACACTAGTCCCTTCTTGGAGTCCGTGAGTCTGCTGCTGTTTTATCCCTTCAGTTTTGCTTCATTGTTATACTCCACAAATGAGGAAAATCATTTGGCACTTGTCTTTCTCCACCTGGCTTATTTCACTGAGTACAATATCCTCCAACTCCATCCATGTTGTTGCAAATGGTAGGATTTGTTTCTTTCTTTTGGCTGAATAGTATTCATTTGTGTATATGTACCACATCTTTATCCATTCATCTACTGATGGACACTTAGGTTGCTTCCGTATCTTGGCTATTGTAAATAGTGCTGCAATAAACATAGAGGTGCATATGTCTTTTTGAATCTGAGAACTTGTATTCTTTGGGTAAATTCCTAGGAGTGGAATTCCCAGGTCAAATGGTATTTCTACTTTTAGTTTTTTGAGGAACCTCCATATTCCTTTCCACAATGGTTGAACTAGCTTACATTCCCACCAGCAGTGTAGGAGGGTTCCCCTTTCTCCACATCCTCGCCAGCATTTGTTGTTCTTAGTCTTTTCGATGCTGGCCATCCTAACTGGTGTGAATTGATATCTTATTGTGGTTTTTATTTGCATTTCCCTGATAATTACTGATGTGGAGCATCTTTTCATGTGCCTGTTGGCCATCTGAATTTCTTCTTTGGAGAATTGTCTGTTCATATCCTCTGCCCATTTTTTAATCAGGTTATTTGCTTTTTGGGTGTTGAGGTGTGTGAGTTCTTTATTTTGGATGTTAACCCCTTGTCTGATATGTGATTTACAAATATATTCTCCCATACTGTAGGATGCCTTTTTGTTCTACTGATGGTATCCTTTGCTGTACAGAAACTTTTTAGTTTTATGTAGTCCCATATGTTCATTTTTGCTTTTGTTTCCCTTGCTCAAGGAGATACATTCAGGAAGACGTTGCTCATGCTTATATTCAGGAGATTTTTGCCTGTTTTTTTCTAAGAGTTTTATGGTTTCATGACTACATTCAGGTCTTTGATCCATTTCAAATTTATTTTTATGTATGGGGTTAAGCAATAATCCAGTTTCATTCTCTTGCATGTAGCTGTCCAGTTTAGCTCAACCAGTTGTTGAAGAGGCTGAGTGACCCACTGTTTTTAAAACTTGAATAGTCAGAATAATATACCTGGAAGGATTTCAGTAACTCATAAGTGGTTTTGGTTTTCCTTAATGGCTCTCCATGATAGGCTACCCGATATCATGAACAAGAGCCTTTTTCTGTTTCCAGATCGCAGAGGGAATGGCATACATCGAGAGGAAGAACTACATTCACCGAGACCTACGAGCAGCTAATGTTTTGGTCTCCGAGTCGCTCATGTGCAAAATTGCAGATTTTGGCCTTGCCCGAGTAATTGAAGATAACGAGTACACAGCAAGAGAAGGTGTGTTGTCTGTATGATCTTCAGGTGTTCTGTTATCGTTTAGCTTCATTTTTGTCTGTTTTTAACAAAGTAATTACAATGGTAATCATTAAAAGAAGAACTCATTTGGTAAAATAATTACAATGTACCATGGTTGTTTGTAGTTCTGTTCCAATAATTGTTTTTAAAAAATTACTCCTTTGATTAGCACCACATGATACTTGTATAAAGTTTATGAATGCTATCGTTTGTTTTCAGTTAAGCAAAGCAAAAGAAACAGAGATTTGGCAAGATCAAGATTTTAACACCCAAGGAACTACTCCTTCCTTGACTACAGAGAGAGTATTTGTAACAATAATTCTATATTCTGGCCTTTTAATTACACATAAAAACATGGAAGCTGTCACACAGAGAGAAGTAAATATAATGCTACAAAGATACCTTCCTTAACTTCCCCACATTCCATATTATGCACCTGAACCAAAAACAGTCAGAGAGGCATAAACCTCCCAGCCCCTGGCACACGGTTCTGTGGCTGCGCCCTGTCTGGGGCTGCACTGGCCTTTCCTGCTAGAGACTCGTCCATGTTGCTTGTGATCTGAGCATTCTGATGGTCTCGCTCAGGAGAGCTGAGTATCTTTGCAGTGCCTTCTCTCTTCTGAAAGAGCCAAGTGCTTTCCTGACATTCCTAAGAATTTTTTCCTTTTAACTACATGTGTGTTGTTTCTGGAAGATTCCACAGGATTTATGAAGGTGACAAAGAGATTGAAAATTTCGTTTTGATTTGTTTAGCATCTCGTGTCCATCATGTTTAAGGTGGTTCTCCTCCTGCCTCAAGCCTGTGTTCTCTTAAGTGGGTCATAACTCATCTTTGGCCTTAATTATGCTCTGCAAGAAGGCATTTGGAGAACAGTTTGAGGAAAAGGAGTTAAAAAATAATCGCTAAAATGGACTGTTTGCAGTGTGGCAGGCACTATTCTAAGTGCTTTCCGTACATTATCTCATTAGTCTTTACAGTAACCCTAGGTGATAAATAGTAGTATTGTTGTTATTATCCCCACCTTATAGATGAGGAAATGGGGAGGTTCAGCAGCTTCTGAAGTCCCATGGTAAGTGGTAAAACCAGGAGTCAAACCTAGGACAACTAGCCTCAAAGTACATGAGTTAGATTTATTCCACTGGTTTTGTTTAGTTTGACAAGCCTGGAATGTCACAAAAATAACTGTTTTCATGAAAGACAAGTGGCTTAATGCAGAGAGCTGGGATTCTGGATTAAATTATTCCATCTCAGGGCAACAGTAATGATAATTACCTTTTACTGCTGCTTACACAGTGCCACGCATGCTGATGGGCCACTTAAACCTGACAGCAACCTGGAGCGGTTCTGTTGTTTCCTCACGTTACAGATGGAGGCGCCAGTTAGGCACAAGGACAGTAAGTGACTTGCTAGAGTCACAGCAAACCAGGAACAGCAGAACTGAGATTCAAACCCAGACTGCACCGTACAGGACCCAACTGCGGCCCTGCCGCAAGTCTTTCCACTGTCCTTACCTGTTTCTTCAGATTTCCGATTTGGATATGAGATCACAAAATTCTAAAGCAAAGACATAATAAAGGCAAATGTGTTTAAACATTTAACAAGTGGTCCGTGGAAACCCTTAGCCTTTCCCAGGCGTAGGAGTGACTGACTCCCTACTTGCTTCAAGGTGACCCTGGAGGTTCCCCATGATGAGAGAGGGTTTGCCTCTCATGTGACCCCGTGGCTACGTGTCCTTAGCCTCACCAGCTCGTTAGGAGAAGCCTAGCTCCATCACTCTCTCATTCAGGACAGACCGTCATCCTACCTAATTCCTAAAAGTGTAGTAGTGTTTGGTCCCATCAATGCAAGCACGAAACATGGGAGGAGCATCTAAACCTCCCCTTGGTGTGGGCTTAAAGAGATTGATGCACAGAATATACACAGTAGGAGATACATGTGTTCTGTATAAACATACTATGGGTTCATTAGAGAAAATCTGAACATAAGATATATGCTTTAGAGGCTGGGGCTGGGGGACAGACGTACAAGCTAAGAATAAATGCTTTTATATTCTCTGTCATGATCTTTTATGTTTACAGTGGGCTACTGAAGATATCTCTGGGAAGATACACAAGAAACTTCTTATTAAAAGGGAAATCCCCAAAAGGAAAATAAAAGAGGGATGCAAACATTTTTCGTATAACATTTTGTACCATTCCATCTTGTACGATGTGTACGTTACTCATTCAAAATAAAGTTAAAATTTTCTGAAAAAGAAGGAAAGTGAAAGGGTCACATGCCTGTGAATTTTTGTTTCATTCAACTCAAAGAACAAGTAAGATTCACGTGTCTTTGCCCTTAGGTGCCAAATTCCCCATTAAGTGGACAGCTCCAGAGGCCATCAACTTCGGATGTTTCACTATTAAGTCTGATGTGTGGTCCTTTGGAATTCTCCTGTATGAAATCGTCACCTATGGGAAAATTCCCTACCCAGGTATCATTTGCTTTCTTATTTCCATTCAAATGGTATATCTGAGAAAAAAGCCAAACGGCATGAGGAATTTAAAAAAAATTCAAAAGCTAAGGATAAGCCATTTGTGCTAAAACTTGATTTTGACTGTCTTTAGTGGAAAGTAGTCTAAAATATGCTTGGAGACTTCTCTGCCTTCTTATTTGATTGAGTGCATATTCTTTTCCTTTGCTAATTAATTCCACTGCATAATTCCTAGACTATGCCCGGCACCATCACAGGTGTTGCAGATATGACGCTGAATTAGAGGATTAGACACAGGTGCCCCTTCTAAGCAGTGCACCTGATGGAGGAGGACACAGACTCAGGAACGAGGATTTACGACACTTTTTGGTTAGTTTTGAAACAGAGGTTTGTGTAAAGTGGAGTCTACCTCTTCAGGAAATAACCGGCTCTGTTTACCAGTGAAAGATCCTGTAGATCTTTAACTTACTAGATGTGAGGACATCACTCAGTATTTCCAAATTCCTAACACCTGACACCGTTGGAGCCAGATTCTGCCAGCCCTCCTATCCCAGGTCTGTGCAGGAATGTGCAAGAGGGATTTCTCCCAAAGCCTTCACATTCTTATTAATGTTTGTCTTTTTGCAAAACCGGTGGATAAACTCAATTTAAAGTTAAGTTAATTTAATGTTTAAATCATTCCCTCATTCAAAATATATCTGAGGGTGGCAGGCACTCTCAAGACACCTGAATGCAGCAGTCACAGCTTCTGCCCTTGAGAGCTAATATTCTAGAGGGAGAGGCTGGCACTGCGGAGCGTGCGTGAAATGGTTTAGGGGTCAGTGAGTGGGAGGGTGAGGGCTGCTGGTTTTACACAGCCGTCTGGGCAGCAGCGGGGACTCCGAGCCAGAGCCCACCTGGTTTGGGCCTCAGTGAGTAAGTGCGGAGTGAATGGATGGATGAATGAATGACCCACCTAGGCAGTTTACTCTCCAGCTAGTCTCCATGCTGCGGATGAGAGAGCAGGAGGCGAGCATGGTGGAGGAGGCTGTGGTGTTGCGGGGAGTGGATGTGGGAGCCTCGGAGGGCCCGGAAGAGCTCAGCATTTTGCTCTGTGGGAGATGGAAGCTCTGGAAGGCTTTGGGTGGATGTGGTCTTGGTGCTCCGGTCACCCTCACTGCTGTCCGGGGATGAGCTGCGGAGAAGCCCGGGCGTGGAAGCAAGCCTTCCCCAGAGGGGGCGCGGTGCAGGTGCCTGCACAGACAGGTGGCTGTCCTGTGAAGCCCTTCTTGTGCCGGCATTTCATATTCTGACTGCCGCTCCGTCTAGGCACTTGAGTTAACGAATAACACTACTGTCAGATGGGGAAAATATTTCATGATCGATCCTGATATCTGCCATTAAATATCTATACCATCTATATCTATACATGAAGATTATACATTCAGATAATATGTATAATCTGACACCTGATCAAATAAACATTGAACTCATAAAATGATGTTGTGTGATAAGTACGACAAGCTGCACAACGACGAGATGAGGCCCCTGAGGCTGAGGAGGGGACGGCGCGGAACCGTGCCACTGGCTCCCGGCAGAGCTGCCGCTGAACCCCGGGCCCGTGTGCCTCCCAGCCTCTCTCTTTCACCCACTGTGCTCAGTGCACAGATTTGAAAATATTGAGGGTGAAAAATCATCAAAGATGGAAAAGAACCAGTAGGAAAAATGGTGAGAATAAATATACATATATACAGTCGGACCCCCCGGCGAGCAATGTCTCCTCTGTTCCCAGTTAGCTTGTCTTCGTAAGGACTCGGGGGCGGGATACCTTCGGGGGTTCTGGATTGATGAGGGTTTCCAGTCACCAGAGGTGTACGCTGGCCACTAGCACCTGATCTGGAGATGCGAACAGAATGAAACAGTCTTAACGACCAGAGGACTTGACTCACAGATGGCCTAGAAATTGTCGAACCAAACCGTGCCATTTCCATCACAATTGTAACACTGTTTATGGGAGAGACCCCACTGATAACTGAGTCCTCTGAAAATATTTTCTTTACCTAGAAAAGTGCTGGATATGTTGTTTTAAAAGTTGTTGAGAGGCACATGCCTAGCTTTGCAAAGTAAAGAGGGAATACCAGGAAGGACAGAAAAAAACAGAAAAAAGAAGTAAGACCACATATAAAGTGAACACATTTTAAGAGGGGGAAAAAAGACAACAAGGTATGATACACCAAAATGTTACTACTCTTGGGCAACGAGATAATGAGTTATATTAATTTTCTTCTTGTTAATTTCTGAAGTTCCTAATTTTCTAAAGTTATGTTTTTATTAAATACTTTAATTCTTGTCTAAGTAATATATATGCACATTAAAAAATCAGGTAGTATCAGCTGATGGACAGTGACTGTAATGGGGTGTGTGGGGGGGGACTTGATTATATGGGTGAATGTAGTAACCACAATGTTGCTCACGTGAAACCTTCATAAGGTAGTATATCAGTGATGCCTTAATAAAAAAAATATTAAAAAATCAGGTAGTATGAAAAGGCTTCTAATGAAAACTTCCCTCCCTGGACTAACTTTCTGGTGTTCCTCAAAGGCATCTACTTTCAGGAATTTTGGTTATTTATTCTAGTATTTGTTATTCATAGTTCTAAATATTACAGTAATACTATTACTTCTTACATAAAGCCTTTTCCCTGTTTTACTAACTATTAAATAAAAGTATGGTCATGTGGTTCTAAATTCAAGAGATACAAAGAGGTATATGGTAAAAAGTGTATCTTCAAACCCCTATTCTCCAGACACACAACTGCCCCATTGGCAACCATTATTATCAATTTCTGGTATATCGATCACACATTCTAAGAATATCCATGCATATATAATTAGAGGTGTACCAAATACATGTATTGGCTGGAAGCCAAAACTGCTATCACCACCACAGAACAAACTTTTTGGAATAAGAGAATAAAATATACAATTTTGTCAGTGAATGTTATTGATCAGATTTCTAGTAATCAAATACTAAGTATGTGGTAGGATAATGTGGGAGTGTCATTTCCCATTGGCAGTCCTACTCATTGCAATAGATATTTTGAGCAGGCACATCTAATATCACAAACTTCTGGGCACACCAAATACAATTCAGGAAAAGGCTTTTTGTAATACATTTTTTAAAGACAAGCTTTGCACCTATTAATCATATTATGGGAAAATCTGAAAAATCCTTTGTCTTCAGTGATAGTCCATTTCAACAATTTTTTGTTGTGTTTTAAAATTTTTGGTCCCCATAGACTCAAAGCTATGAGGAATTGTTTTCCTAAGACATTCTCTGTTTTCACTGATGAGTGAGCCCTGGATGACAAAAGAGAGGTTGTCATGATTATTGCTATACACAACCCTGGGGTTCATTCTCTCAGAAATCTGAAGCATCACAGTTAATATTCTGCTTCTAATTCATACTTAGAAGACAGAATGCATTCTCAAATAGGGCATTTTCTTTTTTTTTCTTTTTCTTTTGGTATCATTAATATACATTTACATGTGCGACATTATGATTACTAGACTCCCCACATCATCAAGTCCCCACCACATACCCGATTACAGTCACTGTCCATAAGCATAATAAGATGCTATAGAGTCACTACTTGTCTTCTCTGAGTTGTACAGCCCTACCGGTGCCCCTCCGCCCCCACATTATGTCTGCTAATCTTAATGGCGCTTTTTACCCCTTGTCCCTCCCCACCCATCTTCCCCAGTCCCTTTCTCTTTGGTAACTGTTAGTCCTTTCTTGGGTTCTGTGAGTCTGCTGCTGTTTTGTTTCTTCAGTTTTTTGTTCTTAAACTCCACATATGAGTGAAATCATTTGATACTTGTCTTTTTCTGCCTGGCTTATTTCACTGAGCATAATACCCTCTAGCTCCATCTGTTGCAAATGGCAGGATTTGTTTTCTTCTTATGGATGAATAATATTCCATTGTGTATATGTACCACATCTTCTTTATCCATTCATCTACTGATGGACACTTAGGTTGCTTCCATTTCTTGGCTATTGTAAATAGTGCTGTGATAAACATAGGGGTGCATCTGTCTTTTTCAAACTGGGCTGCTGCATTTTTAGGGTAAATTCCTAGGAGTGGAATTCCTGGGTCAAATGGTATTTCTATTTTGAGTTTTTTGAGGAACCTCCATACTGCTTTCCACAATGGTTGAACTAACTTGCATTCCCACCAGCAGTGTAGGAGGGTTCCCCTTTCTCCACATCCTCACCAACATTTGTTGTTGTTTGTGTTTTGGATGTTTGCCATCCTAACTGGTGTGTGGTGATATCTCATTGTGGTTTTAATTTGCATTTCTCTGATGATTAGTGATGTGGAGCATCTTTTCATGTGCCTGTTGGCCATCTGAATTTCCTTTTTGGAGAATTGTCTGTTCAGATCCTCTGCCCATTTTTTAATTGGATTATTTGCTTTTTGTTTGTTGAGGTGTGTGAGTTCTTTATATAATTTGGATGTCAACCCCTTATCGGATATGTCATTTATGAATATATTCTCCCATACTGTAGGATGTCTTTTTGTTCTACTGATGATGTCCTTTCCTGTACAGAAGCTTTTCAGCTTGATATAGTCCCACTTGTTCATTTTTGCTTTTGTTTCCCTTGCCCGGGGAGATATGTTCATGAAGAAGTTGCTTATGTTTATGTCCAAGAGATTTTTGCCTATGTTTTTTTCTAAGAGTTTTATGCTTTCATGACTTACATTCAGGTCTTTGATCCATTTTGAATTTACTTTTGTGTATGGGGTTAGACAATTATCCAGTTTCATTCTCTTACATGTAGCTGTCCAGTTTTGCCAACAACAGCTGTTAAAGAGGCTGTCATTTCCCCATTGTATACCCATGGCACCTTTATCATATATTAATTGATCGTATATGTTTGGGTTAATATCTGGACTCTCTATATTCTGTTCCACTGGTCTGTGAGTCTGTTCTTGTGCCAGTACTAAATTGTCTTGATTATTGTGGCTTTATAGTAGAGCTTGAAGTCAGGGAGCATAATTCCCCCTGTTTTATTCTTCCTACTCAGGATTGCTTTGCCTATTCGGGGTCTTTTGTGGTTCCATATGAATTTTAGAACTATTTGTTCCAGTTCATTGAAAAATACTGTGGTATTCTGATAGGGATTGCATTGAATCTGTAGATTGCTTTAGGTAGTATTGCCATTTTGACAATATTTATACTTCCTTGCCAAGAGCATGGGGTGAATTTCTATTAGTTTCCTTTTTAATTTCTCTTAGGAGTGTCTTGTAGTTTTCCAGGTATAGGTCCTTCACTTCCTTGGTTAGGTTTATTCCTAGGTATTTTCTCTTTTTGATGCAATTGTGAATGTAATTGTTTTCCTGATTTCTCTTTCTGTTAGCTCATTAGTGTATAGAAAGCAACAGATTTCTGTGTATTAATTTTGTACCCTGCAACTTTTGCTGAATTCAGATATTAGTTCTAGTAGTTTTGGAGTGGAGTCTTTAGGGTTTTTTATGTACAATATCGTGTCATCTGCAAATAGTGACAGTTTGACTTCTTCTTTACCAATCTGGATGCCTTGTATTTCTTTGTTTTGTCTGATTGCCATGGCTAGGACCTCCAGTACTATGTTGAATAAAAGTGGGGAGAGTGGGCATCCCTGTCTTGTTCCCGATCTTAGGTGAAAAGCTTTCACCTTCTCGCTGTTAAGTATGATGTTGGTTGTGGGTTTGTCATATATGGCCTTTATGATGTTGAGGTACTTGCCCTCTATACCCATTTTGTTAAGAGTTTTTACCATGAATGGATGTTGAATTTTGTCAAATGCTTTTTCAGCATCTATGGAGATGATCATGTGGTTTTTGTTCTTCTTTTAGTTGATGTGGTGGATGATGTTGATGGGTTTTCAAATGTTGTACCATCCTTGCATCCCTGGGATGAATCCCACTTGATCATGGTGTATGATCCTCTTGATGTATTTTGGTTTGCTAATATTTTGTTGAGTATTTTTGCATCTATGTTCCTCAGGGATATTGGTCTGTAATTTTTTTTTTTTGGTGGGGTCTTTGCCTGGTTTTGGTATTAGAGTGATGCTGGCTTCATAGAATGAGTTTGGAAGTATTCCCTCCTCTTCTATTTTTTGGAAAACTTTAAGGAGAATGGGTATTATGTCTTCTCTATATGTCTGATAAAATTCAGCAGTGAGTCCATCTGCCCCGGGAGTTTTGTTCTTGGGTAGTTTTTTCATTACTGATTCAATTTTGTTGCTGGTAATTGGTCTGTTTAGATTTTTCTATTTCTTCTTTGGTCAGTCTTAGAAGGTTGTATTTTTCTAAGAAGTTGTCCATTTCTTTTAGGTTTTCTAGTTTGTTAGCATATAGATTTTCATAGTATTCTCTAATAATTCTTTGTATTTCTGTGGGGTCCGTTGTGATTTTCACTTTCTCATTTCTGATTCTGTTTATGTGTGTAGATTCTCTTTTTCTCTTAAGAAGTCTGGTTAGGTTTATCTATTTTGTTTATTTTTTCAAAGAACCAGCTCTTGGTTTCATTCATTTTTTTTCTATTATGTCCCTCCTTCTGGTGACTTTGGGCCTCATTTGTTCTTCTTTGTCCAATTTCAATAATTGTGACTTTAGACTTTTCATTTGGGATTGTTCTTCCTTCTTTAAATAGGCCTGGATTGCAATATACTTTCCTCTTAGAACTGCCTTTGTTGCGTCCCACAGAAGTTGGTGCTTTGTGCTGTTGTTGTCATTTATCTCCATATATTACTTGATCTCTGTTTTAATTTGGTCGTTGATCCATTGATTATTTAGGAGCATGTTGGTAAGCCTCCATGTGTTTGTGAGCCTTTTTGCTTTCTTTGTACAATTTATTTCTAGTTTTATACCTTTGTGATCTGAGAAGTTGGTTGGTAGAATTTCATTCTTTTTGAATTTACTGAGGTTCTTTTTGTGGCCTAGTATGTGGTCTATTCTGGAAAATGTTCCATGTGCACTTGAGAAGAATGTGTATCCTGCTGCTTTTGGGTGTAGAGTTCTGTAGATGTCTGTTAGGTCCATCTGTTCTAGTGTGTTGTTCAGTGCCTCTGTGTCTTTACTTATTTTCTGTCTGGTTGATCTGTCCTTTGGAGTGAGTGGTGTGTTAAAGTCTCCTAAAATGAATGCATTGCTTTCTATTTCCTCCTTCAATTCTGTTAGTATTTGTTTCACATATGCTGACGCTCCTGTGTTGGGTGCATATATATTTATAATGGTTATATCTTCTTGTTGGATTGACCCCTTTATCATTATGTAATGTCCTTTATCTCTTGCTACTTTCTTTGTTTTGAAGTCTATTTTGTCTGATACATGTACTGCAACTCCTGCTTTTTTCTCCCTGTTGTTTGCATGAAATATCTTTTTCCATCCCTTCACTTTTAATCTGTGTATATCTTTAGGTTTGAGGTGAGTCTCTTGTAAGCAGCATGTAGGTGGGTCTTGCTTTTTTAACCATTCTATTACTCTGTGTCTTTTGACTGATGCATTCAGTCCATTTACATTTACGGTGATTATCAATAGATATGTTCTTATTGCCATTGCTGACTTTAGATTCGTGGTTACCAAAGGTTCAAGGGTAGTTTCTTTACTATCTAACAGTCTAACGTAATTCTCTTATTAAGCTATTATAAACACAGTCTGATGATTCTTTATTTCTCTCCCTTCTTATTCTTCCTCCCCCATTCTTTATATGTTAGGTGTTTTATTCTGTACTCTTTTGCATTTTCTTTGACTGTTTTTGTGGATAGTTGATTTTATTTTTTGCCTTCAGTTGGTATTTGGATGGTCTGCTTTCTTTGCTGTAATTTTATTTTCTCTGTTGACATCTATTTAGCCTTAGGAGTGCTTCCATCTAGAGCACTCCCTTTAAACTATCCTGTAGAGGTGGTTTGTCGGAGGCAAATTCCCTCAAGTTTTGTTTGTCTGGGAATTGTTTAATCCTTCCCTCAAATTTAAATGATAATCGTGCTGGATACAGTATTCTTGGTTCAAGGCCCTTCTGTTTCATTTCATTCTGTTCAAGGCCCTGCGTTAAATGCATCATGCCATTCTCTTCTGGCCTTGTAAGGTTTCTGTTGAGAAGTTTGATGACAGTCTGATGGATTTTCCTTTGTAGGTGATCTTTTTTCTCTCTCTGGCTGCCTTTAATACTCTGTCCTTGTCTTTGATCTTTGCTATTTTAATTATTATATGTTTTGGTGTTGTCTTCCTTGGGTCCCTTGTGTTGGGAGATCTGTGGGCTTCCATGGTCTGAGAAACTATTTCCTTCCCCAGCTTGGGGAAGTTTTTGGCAATTATTTCTTCAAAGACACTTTCTATTCCTTTTTCTCTCTTCTTCTTTTTCTGGTAC
Source organism: Phataginus tricuspis (assembly GCA_029783875.1). NCBI lineage: Eukaryota > Metazoa > Chordata > Mammalia > Pholidota > Manidae > Phataginus > Phataginus tricuspis. The sequence goes on from JAQQAC010004068.1 coordinate 11,230,331, forward strand.
CCCTTAAATGCGAATATTGTTCTGTTTGGATTGGTCACACAGTTCTCTTAATATTCTTTCATTCCTAGATATCCTTTTCTCTCTCTCTGCCTCAGCTTCTCTCTACTCCTGTTTTCTGATTTCTATTCCATTAACAGTCTCTTGCACCTCATCTAGTCTGCTCTTAAGCCCGTCAGTCAATTGTTTCATTTCTGCAATGTCCCTTCTGACTTCCTCCCGTAGCTCTTGTATATTTCTCTGTAGGTCCATCAGCATGGTTATGACTTTTATTCTGAATTCTTTTTCAGGAAGATTGTTTAAATCTATCCCACCAGGCCCTCTCTCTGGAGTTGTCTGTGTGACTTTTGACTGGACCAGAATTTTCTGTCTTTTCATGGCAATAGAAGTGGTCACAGGCTGGTGACACGTGTATCAGCTGGGAGAACAAAGTCCCTTCCTGCTTGTTGTTCCTCTTGCCCTTCTCCACAGCCTGTGCTAGTTACCCGCACACCAGGAGGCAGTCTCTGGGATACTCCCCTGCGCTGCCATGGGCAGGGCTGCCCTCAGGCTAGCCTAGAGCACTGTGTGGTGTGGCAGCCATGCCGGGTGCGTTCTATTGCCAGGATGGGCCCCTTCACACCTTCCAGACCTTGCTCCAGCTTCTTTTGCCCATCCCGGTTAGCTGCACGCTGGGAGGAGACTCTGTGTGGTTGCCGTGGGCTGGGCCGCTCTGCGGCTGCTTCGCAGCTGTGGCAGGTCAGCCGGTCCATTTGCAGCACCGGCCAGGGGGACCGAATGGCAGGCTGCTTATTGTCGTGAGGGGCTTAGGGGCTGCTTTACCTGGCAGGCGGTTAAGGGTCCCGAAATTCCTCAAGATTCCCAGGCTGCTGGGCTGAGTGTGCTGGGACGATTTTGTTCAGCTGTTGTTTAAGACTTTTAAAAAGCACCCGCTTTTCTTTTGTCCCAGGGGAGCCAACTGTGGGGACCCACTCGCCATCTCTGTCTAAGATCCTGCCCTTCTGTTTCTCTACTATTCAGTACACCATGCGATGTGTGTCTGTGCTCCCAGTGCAGCTCACCAGGGCTGGTTATTTAGCAGTCCTGGGCTTCCACTCCCTCCCCACTCTGATTCTTTTCCTCCCGCCTGAGCTGGGTGGGGGGAGTGCTCGGGTTCCGCCGGGTAGTGGCTTGGTATCTTACCCCCTTCGTGAGGTGCTGAGTTCTTGCAGATGTAGTTGTAGCCTGGCTGTTGTCCTGTATCTTCTGGTCTCTCTTTTAGGAATAGTTGTATTTGTTGTATTTCCAAAAATATATATGGTTTTGGAAGGAGATTTCTGCCGCCCTGCTCACGCCACCATCTTGAGCCGCACCCTAGGGCATTTTCTTGGGGCTCATGACCTAAATAAAATGAAATCCCTGGATAAGTACGATTTTCAAATATGCTTATGTTATGAATGCTATACACCAAATATTTTCACCTAAAATCTTAAACAAATTATCCTGCACTGAATCCAGCTTCCTAAGCAGCTGGGCCAAAGGCTGATGCCTTCTGAATCCGGCCCTCTGTCTCGGATCTCCTTTCCTCTGTGGAGGAACCCAGGCTCTCTTCATCCCCGTCACGTCATGGCAGTGAGCCCTGGGGTGTCCCGTTTGTCGTTCTGTGTTATGTGGGTACTTGTTTTGCCCTCTCTATTTGGAAACTCATAGCCATTAAATTCTGGGAAATCGGCATTTGTTGCTTCTTTGAAAATGTCTTCCTCTCCATTTTCTGTTCTCCTTCTGACTCCCTCGCTGGGAGGACGGTGGACTTCCTGGAGTGATCCCTTGAGTCTCACGACAACTGTCTGTCGTTCTGCCCTTCCTCACCGCGCTAAGGCCTGCCTCCCGCCTTCCTCCGATGAGGTGTCTTGTGGGAGTGAAGGTCTCTGACTGACCACTGGGCGGCCTTGTCAGCACCCTCGTGGGTCGGTCTCTTCAGCTCTGATCTCTGGGACCATTTAGTTCCTTCAGAAGAGAATCGTCTAGGCCCTGCGTGCGGCGTTCCGGACGTGCACTGGGGACAGGACATCAGTCTCTTTTTTGGTATTGTTGCATTTTTTTTTTTATTGTGGCAACATAGAAATAGAATAAAATGTACCATTTTTAGCTGTTTTCAAGTGTAGGATTCAGTGGCATTAAGTACACTCGCAGTGCTGTGCAGCCGTCACCACCACCCATTTCCAGAACTCTTTCATCTTCCCAAACTGAAACTCTGCCTGTTAGACACTAACTCCCCTACCCCCTACCCCCAGTAAGCTCTCTTTCACTTTCTGTTTCTATGAATTTCACCTCCTGTAAGTAGAGTCTTATGCTATTTGTCCTTTTGTGGCTCTTCGCTTGCATTTCGTCCTCAAGGTCCACCCATGTTGTGGTATGTGTCAGAAGCACCTGACGCCCGGAGGCTCAGCCTTTCTCCTCACTCCCAGTCTCCCGTCCCACACTGTCTGTCCACCTCCTGGGCCTGGCATTGCTGAGTGTGGAGCTTCCCTGCTTTGTTTCTCCAGCGTCAACCTGGGGCACCTGCCACACGGGCTCTGGGTCCTGTCCTGCGTGTGGCCACTGACCTCATCCGTTCCTTTGCCTGTGTGGTAACTCCATGGCGCCTTCCTAGGGCTTGGTGGGATGTGCCATCCTGCCTGCTGCTGGTGTCCCCCTCCTGCAGGCACTAGGGCTTTCAGCTCAGACCACTTCTGCCTCTGGCTGACAGGTGTCTTGGTTTCATCAAAGAGGGGGTTTAAGTTTCTGTTTCTTGTTGTCTTTTTGTTTTGGGATGCATCAAAGGGGAAAAGGAGATGGGGCAAAGATCTTTACTTCACTGTGTTGAAAGCAATCAGCAAGGATATTTATATATGAATTTTCTAAAGAAAACAGAGGGAATGTTTGTGGTGAGGACTCGGTTTGCTTTGCTGTTGTAAAGAGAAAGGAGGTTTGAAAATGACAAGGTTTTCTGAAGCATCGTGTCTTAACCTGGCTGTTTCTTGTTAAAATTTTTTGTTGAAATAGAGTTATACAGTATTATATTGGCTTCAGGTGTGTAACGTAGCGATTTGACAGTTACATACATTACTAAATGCTCACCATGATAAGTGTAGCTACCATCTGTCACCGTACCAAGTCATTACAATGTTATTGACTATATACTCTGTGATGTACTTTCATTCTCATAAGTAATATATTTTATAGTTCAAAGGTTGTACCTCTTTATCCCCTTCACCTATTTCACCCATCCCCAGATCTGCCTCCCCATGTCAACCACCAGTCTGTTCTCTGTACTTAGGAGCTGCTGCCTGTTTCTTGTCAGATATACCTACACTCCTGATGCTCTGTGTGAATCAGAATCAGGAAACTCATTCTGCTGCAAACGCTCAGCTCCATCACAAGCAGTGCTCAGAAAAAAAATGACTTGCCCTCTTGCAGCTATCACTGGGTGGGAGACTGTGGGCTCATGGTGGCTGGCACCTCCTCCCTCACATGCACATGGAGGGCCTCTTTGTCTTTCAAGACTGCCATGGTTTCTGCAACTGCTGCTCTCCCATCTCCTCTTGCTAACCCCCTATTCCTTCTCCAGTCTCTGCTGTACTGCATTTTTCTCCTTCCTGTGCTCCTTCACTTACTTCTAGTCTGCTAATTCCTAACCACTCTAGATGTTCCCCATCTAGCTCCCTCTCCTGAAGGCATCTTCCCCATTGGACTGTGTGCCATTTGAGGACAAGACTCCGTCTTAGTCATCTTTGTATCTCTCAGAGCTTAGTGCTAGCTCATGACCTACAGTAAGTGTTCAGTAAACGCGTGCTGAAAGAATCAGGGATGGAAGAGGAAATTGCTTCCTAGTAAGACCACCAGCTCATGCGTGTTTGCTTTCTTTAACCTAGCCACAGACCCATTACCACGTGTCGGGTTTAATCTTAGGGTCTCTCTCCACCCTCTTTCTTCTTCCATAAGACTTGTCATTTAATAGCCTTATTTTGTTTGTTGGTTTACTTGTACATAAAAAGATAGGTGTCATATTTCCTTCTTTTCATTCCTCTTGTTAAGTCAAATTCCCCAGGCAGGAAGGAGCATCTGTGGACTGTCTGCATCACTGAGAGCTCTTCAAAGTCAGGAGAACATGTAAGAACAAGGAAGAAAAAATCCACAGTGAAGCAAGGGTGGGCGGTGGGGGGATTGCCTAGAAAGGCTGATCTTCTGTGGGCACATTCTGACCTTCTATACACCTGGGGGTTCTCCAGGAAGAGAGTGAAAGAAATACTCCTATCTGAGTTTCCAAGTGGGCTGCTGTGTCTATCATCCTGGATATTAGTCCTCGCACGAGTATCCCAGAACTTTACCCAACACCCATGGAGAAGTAAACACAGATGTTTCTCCTGAAATGTATTCAAGTGAGCTTGGCTAGCGACAAGGCCAAAGCAGTGCTGAAGCCACATGATTTGTGGAGACTAGAACTCCAAATAATGAAGGTGCTTCCAATTGGCCCCTTGGCTTCCAGCAATGAGAATCAAATGAAGGCTTCCAGTTAGAACCTTCCAGATACACAGATATTTGAAGATGGTGTTTCAGAAGTAGACTTGAGCAAAATTAATTCTCCTGCAAACAACTTTCAAGAGATCTTAATGATTATAAAGTTCGCGAATCTTTCAATTTTAAAACCAAGGCTCTTTCAAGACAGAAATTATCTCATCTTCTTTCAGGGGTTTAAATCCAGGCAGGGCCCTTTAGTCATTGTGTCCTTTAGAAGAATAAAGGTTAGTTAAGGGCAGGGGAGTTCAAAGGTCACTGGTCACGATCCGTAGTAAGAAATACACAGAAACCCACTCCATATATAAAACAAAGTCCACAGAAAAAACACTAACTTGCACTATACACAGTACATCCTGATCCTTTCTATTTTGTTCTGTTACAATTTATTTTTTTAAATACTGGTAACTCCCTAAAAAAATCAATTTGATCATAAGTGCGTGGTGACCCACAATTTGAAAAACACTGATTAGAGAATAATATCAAATGCTCCTGTGTCAAGTCTAGTAAGAAACATTTCCCCTAAAGCTTCTCACTGTCTTCTAGATTTTTCCAGTGACCACTAATGGTAAAATCTGTGCCTTTGGAAAAGGAAATTGGTTGTAATGAATGGAGTTCCTTATATGCCAGATATGGTAGATATTCTACATGAAAATATAGTCTGCAGGAAATAAAGCTCCTCTCTAGAATAAGGTATCCATAAAATAGGCAAAACAGATGTGGCTAAGTACTGCTAAACCTGCTCAATGAGCATATTTCTCTGTCCCCTTTTAATGATGCAAGAAAATATTATTAAAATGATCCTTTTCCCTTAAAGCTAAGTTCAGTGTCAGAGACAGCTTCAGAACGACTCTGAGACATTCGACTGTATTGAAAACCACCCTCTGTTACCAGTCTTCTTGCAGGGAGAATAACGAGCTCCCCAGGTCCCTCACTGGATGTTGAGAATCTACACATTCCAGAGTCAGGGTGAGCTTGGACTCGGGCCCATTCTGAAGACTGGGACAATTTCATAATGGGACATAATCAGTTGATTTAGCTGATTTAAGGATCCTGACTTCTTTAAGTCAACCTGCAACAAAAAACTGGCTTTTTAAAGATAGTGATATGAGATACTATATGTGGAAATGGTTTTTTTTGTATATGTAGAAGCTGAAAAAAAATCCTACAAAGGAGACTGAGATTAAGGGTTAGGATGGGCCTGTGTAGTTCATTCAAATGGTTAGTCAAGTCCAAAGCCCGGTTGTCATTTTGTCACAAATACCCAGTATCCAGTTTTCACAGTAAGAGAACTTACTTTGTCTTCTACTTAGCACATTTGCCTGTTTTGACTTTGGCAAACTGAATGCTGTCTTGATTCCCTTCATACTAAAATTTATAGTTTTTAATTTGTAAATTTATAAAATTTGCTTAGAGAAATTTCCTTAGCCTCCGTATCAGTTTTTTAGGGCTGCTATAATAATAAAATACCCCAGACTGAGCTGCTCAAACAACAGGAATGTATTTTCTCACCGTCCTGGAAGCCAGAAATCTGAGCTCACAGCGCGGGCAGGTGCGGTTTCTCGGGAAGCCTCTCCTTGGCTTGTAGACGCCTCCTCTCGCTGTGTCTGCACATGGCCTTGCCTCTGCCCATGCATCCCCGGCGGCTCTTTGCATCCTAATGTTTTATAAAAACGCCAGTCAAATTGGGTCAGAGCCCACCTGCAGGCCTCATTTCAACTTGATTTCCTCTTTAAAGGCCTTTCTCTAAATAAAGTCATATTCTGAGGTACTGGCGGATACGGACTTCAACACAGGAGCTTGTGGGGGTGACAGTCTTAAGCCCACAACGGCCTCGAAGTCTTGCGAAAGCTTTATAGAGTAGACACAGAATGTGCAAATAGTCTAGAGGTGCCTGACCCTCAGTCAGCTTTCTAACTGCCGTGGTTTTCTCTGCCTTAGGGAGAACTAATGCCGACGTCATGACCGCCCTGTCCCAGGGCTACAGGATGCCCCGCATGGAGACCTGCCCTTCTGTGGCCGTGTAGAAATCATCCAGGACGCTCTGCAAGTAATCAAACGTTGGCCTCTCTTCTGCCTTCTCTTTCCAGCACATTTTCATGATGTCATAGAGCTCATCCGGGCAGGT
>JAQQAC010004068.1:11237491-11511540 GCA_029783875.1 Phataginus tricuspis
ATTGGCTTTTGTCCATTGGAAGGATGTCACTGCATTTCCACTACTGGTAGGAATGTAAATGGACACAACCATTTAAGGACATCAATTTGATTGTATCTTAAAAATTCTGATGCCCTATACCTGAAATATCTACTTCTATTTACCCTAGAAAAATATTTATACTTTATACATGCACATAGTAACTGTTCTTAAATTACTTCCTAATTAGGAAACAAAAGCAAAAATGAACAAGTGGGACTGTATCAAGCTGAAAAGCTTCTGTACAGCAAAGGACACCATCAGTAGAACAAAAAGACATCCTACAGTATGGGAGAATATATTCATAAGTGACGTATCCAACAAGGGGTTGACATCCAAAATATATAAAGAACTCATGTACCTTAACAAACAAAAAGCAAATAATCCAATTAAGAAATGGGCAGAGGACATGAATAGACACTTCTCCAAAGAAGAAATTCAGATGGCCAACAGGCACATGAAAAGATGCTCCACATCACTAAACATCAGAGAAATGCAGATTAAAGCCACAAGGAGCTATCACCTCATACCAGTGAGGATGGCCAACATCCAAAACACAAACAACAACAAATGTTGGCAAGGATGTGAAGAAAAGGGAACCCTCCTACACTGCTGGTGGGAATGCAAATTAGTTCAACCATTGTAGAAAGCAGTATGGAGGTTCCTCAAAAAACTCAAAATAGAAATACCATTTGACCCAGGAATTCCACTCCTAGGAATTTACCCTAAGAATGCAGCAGCCCAGTTTGAAAGAGACATATGCACCCCTATGTTTATGGCAGCACTATTTACAATAGCCAAGAAATGGAAGCAACCTAAGTGTCCATCAGTAGATGAATGGATAAAGAAGATGTGGTACATATACACAATGGACTACTATTCAGCCATAAGAAGAAAACAAATCCTATCATTTGCAACAACATGGAGCTAGAGGGTATTATGCTCAGTGAAATAAGCCAAGCTGAAAAAGACAAGTATCAAATGGTTTCACTCTTTTGTGGAGTATAAGAACAAAGAAAAAAACTGAAGGAACAAAACAGCAGCAGACTCACAGAACCCAAGAACGGACTAATAGTTACCAAAGGGAAAGGGACTGGGGAAGATGTGTGGGAAGGGAGGGATAAGGGGGAAAAAGGGGCATTATGATTAGCAGATGTAATGTTGGGGGAGCACGGGAAGGGCTGTACAACTCAGAGAAGACAAGTAGTGATTCTGTAGCATCTCACTACGCTGATGGACAGTGATTGTAATGGGGTTGGTGGGCGGGACCCGATGAAGGGGGTAGTTTAATAATCATAATATTGCACATGTAATTGTAGATTAATGATACCAAAATAAATTATAAAAAAAATTACTTTGTAATTCATTATCAGCCACTATATAAAAGTATCTACAACCAAAATTCAGAAACTCAACTTCCAGAAATCTATCTTACATAGTTCTACAAGTGAACAAAGACATATTAACAATGTATTTATTGAAACAGTGCTTTTAATAGCAAGAAAATAGTAGAACTGTTCAGACCATCAGGGGTCTGGTTAAACTAAGGTGACTTCATGCAATGCAATACTCAAAGAAATTAGGCATATGCAGATATAGAAACATTTCGCATAGATAACATTATAAAAATGATTTACAAAATGTTTATTATTGGTCTTGTTTATATATTTAAATAGGTACAGATTTTGTATAGCCAGATGAAGAGAAGATAATTACACTTATATGTACATGGGAAGTTCTGAAGAATACAGTATTAATACCTTTTGGGGTGGATTCTCCATAAAGGAAAAAAAGCAGTTTATAAACAAAATATGTAAGAGGATTGTTCTCTCGTTCTAAGAGCCTAATTTGCTATGAAAATGAAATACACTGTTCCTAGGATAAAGGAAATAATTAATTTATTTCCCCTTATTTTCAAAAGATAGAACTTTGGTTTTGCCAAGTTCTGCAGAATAGTTAAACTTGGGTATTCTTTTGATGGAGGATGCAGTTAGAAAGCTATGCCTCTGGGGATTCAACTGTACTTCTCATTGTCCTTGTAAGTCATCTGGCCTCCATCAGCCAGCAGTGTACTTGCCCCGTGGGAATCAAGGTCACTGTGTGAGAAATCTATGCCTTTAGTAAGGCCAGTGTTGGTATATGGTTGGAAAATGCCTCCCAGAGAAACAAAACACCCACATGTGCCCTTCACACAGTAACCTAAGTATCCTCATTCTGCACGAGAACTGAGGCTCAAAGAGGTCAAATATCTTATCAAGCGCACATAATCAAGTAACTTGAGGTTGGAGCATATCTGACTACATGGCTAGGAATTTCTACTTCTACCTATCTCTTCTCTGTTCACTTTCTATCCACAATGCCTGCACATACACTTAGTGATGTCAGGTGAAGAAATGATGCAGAAATGAGCAGCCATGGTGGTTTCTGCTGCCTTACGCTTAGCTCACATTTCTACAACAGAAGCAGTACTGTGACTCCAAAAGGAATGAGCTAAGGACTGGAGAGGCCTCCCATTTTCAGCCTTTACCTCCCTAATCCATACAAGCTGGCCTCCAACTCTCAGGATTATTCGCATCAACACTATTAAACCTACCTTTAGTTCATTCTAATAATATTCAATGACCCTGCAAGGTTATTTCCAGGTAGATTATTTTTGAATACTTAAAGAATTGGAGTTCCCAAAATTTTAAGCGCTGGACTTTAGCTGTGTTACAGGCTAAGTATTGCCTATAGCTCAAGTATTACTCCAATTATTAGAATGTGAAAAATTTCAATTGTTAACATAGCAGTCATTTCTGGCACACATCCATTAAAATTCAAACTGGACAAAAGCCATAAAGCTGCTTTTTCAGGATCTTATTTACGGAGGCAGTTTTCACAAAATTAAGCTGTTTTCAACCAGTTCTCAGGATACTGAATGTATGCCAGAGCCTTTTACCTCAACATAAGAGTCATTAGAACAGGCTTGTACGTACTTGTCTGGTGTCCACACAGCACACACTATTGTGTTAAAATGATCTTAACTGCTACTAAAGCAGCTCTTAAGCACTCCCTAATGTACAAAATGCTTAAAATTGGGTCAGAAGACAGGTTAGTAGCTTACAACCTGCCTTTTGGTAATTCCTCCACAAACTAGTTCTAGTTAAACCAAGAACACCAGCTTCTGTAGACAGTGGATTACTGCTGGCCTCAGGAGCCTAACTGAATACTGTATAATTCTTCTTGAAATAGTATGTTTATGGCCCAATGCTTTTTGAACAGTCCTTAGGTTTTAGTGTTTCCCAAGCTAACCTGATTTGGCTTAATGCTGTTACAAACGGTTAACCTCAAAACCTTTTTATATAGTTCAAGTTTGTATTTAAAAAGTACTTGGGATTTTATGTTCAGCCAACTCGGCATAGTTCTTTCCATTCAGTTCCACTCAAATCCCTTATGTTCAAGCTTCGGCTTTTTAGAGACATCTGCTGAGAGAAAAAAACCGAGACTTGGATGCTGGAAAGGAGTGGCAGGGAAAGGGCTAAGGGACCAACGAGGATTCCAGTGTTCAGTGACCCTGCGGCTGCCTGCGGACCGCGGATGGAGGAAGGGGACACAGAATGAGGTGGCTACTGCGAGGCCAGAGTTTCATTTTAGCCACGTCAAGTTCGAGCTGTGTGAAGTGGTCTACAATACAATCAGGTAAAATCTGAGCCCAGGCCAATGTAAACTAGATGGTTAACTGAAGTCTGTAGACACACAGTCCAGAAAAGTTAAGGCCTAGATCCAAACGGAGATGAAGAGTGTATACACTTGGATCCTATTAACACATATGAACATGAATTTCCCAAAGGAAATTTTTTAATAAAGATGTCTTTATCAGACATTTCTGCAAGTTTTCCCTTGAAAATGAGGCACTTAGGATGTCCACCTCAATATCAATTTTGTAGCAAAAGCTTGAATACTTCAATGGGACACCAAGAGGATGCATTCTCATCCCATGAACCCATTTAAATCTCAGCTATGCTACTATCAAACTCTAGAACATTAGCAAGTTAAACGTCAGTTTCTTGATTTACACAATGAGTAGTCAAGAAAGCACAAGCAGAGCCTGACAGTCAAAAAGTTAACTCCAAGGACTCTACATAAAATATGTCTACAGATAATAACCTGTCAACAAAAGTACTGGGATTGTTTACTTTCCACCTTTTAATCTAAAGGCTAATCAAGACACTCATATCTGTAAAACTGATTACCATAAAGGCCAGGGTTTCCAAAACATTCCGAAATTTGCCAAGTTTAGTCTTTAGCCTGCCTCTAAAAGGAGTAATGACATATTTCTTAGCAGAGCCACAAGTGGAACTTAACATCTCTTTTCCCAATTAGCTTCTTGCCCTCTAATGCACTAGGTCCTTCCCAACCATGGCTGCACACCTTAGGGTCACCCTAGAAAACTTAAGACTTGTACCACCCCGTATCAATAAAAATCAGAATTACTGGGGTAGGACCCAGACATACAGTTGCTCTGGAAAAGCGCCAATATATAGCCAGTTATGAACCACACTAACGTTCATCCATGGCAAGGTCTCACGTACAATTTAGTTAATAAGAACTCTGTTCTCAAGTGGTATCAGTATAAACTGTTTTGGCTTTAGCGGCCTACAGGAAGTCTAACAAAAACAGGCTACCCACCTAATACCTAAGATTATGTAGGTATTATGAATAAAAGTCAACAGAACTTAACTGATAATCAATTTATTAAAAAGGTTGATTTAAGCATCTGCAATGGTGACTTCAACCTCGACTCCTGGCTCAATACTGATGGAAGTAATCTGCTTAACGATCTCAGAAGGACTGTGCAAGTCAATGAGTCGCTTGTGGATCCTCATCTGAAAACGATCCCAAGTCTTAGAACCTTCACCACAAGGTGTTTTTCTTGTAGTGATTCTGAGAGTCTGCAACAAAAGACAAAGGAAACCACACATTTATGGCTTTATGCTTATCCCCAGGCCAAGTGGAAAACCACTGTTCTGAAGTATTCCATACGAAAACTTCCCAGGGCATTATTCCTCATGACACAAGCAGGTTTTGAGGCAACTATCAATTTATAAGGACAAATCCATTTTCACTCAGCCAGGGCAGTGCCCTGGTGCCAGCACCTGTAAAGCACCATAGCACACTAAAAAAACAGCAGGAAAAGGCTTGACAGTTCCTTCCTAAAACAGGTACTTAACAGGAACCGAATTCTATCAGTAATCTTTATTTGGGTTTGTATTACTACCATTATATAAAACTTTCTGCAACTGAACTTTTTTATCTTACAGGGCAAAAAATTGGATTTATATCCAAACTGTAAGCAACTCTCTACTTCGCGCCCCTGCGACTTATTTTACCTTGGTAGGCATCCGAACCGGTCCTTTCACTTTGAGGTTCTTTTCCTTTGCACCTCTTATCAAGTCAGCGCACACTAGAGGGAAACAAAAGCATCTCAGTTCGTTCAAAGTAAAGTCGGCTTAATAAATTTGAACTGCTGTTGGCTCAGAATAGCGTATAAAACTATCACCAAATTCAATAGTCATTATTTCCTCACCGCCAACTACGATGTCAAAGTGTGGGTCATTCTTACTTTGCGTTTTTAATCTATAAACAATCTGTCACTTTTAAATCAGTCTTTTACAGTTATAAGTTTATCGCCTTTTGCCCAAAATATCACCCCGAAACTACTGTACTGACCTTTCTCCAAAGACTTTACATTGCGGCTGGTCAGAGTAATTCTAATTCGGTGAATCGCCACCTCCGGTTCCACGGGTGTCTTTCCAGTATCTTTAAAAGCCTGTTATTACACAAAAGAGAAAAACAGCGAAAACTTTGAAAGCCTGTCGGTTCCGGAGACGAGCTCCCTTCCCAGGTTCCACCACTCCGCAAGCCCGTCTACGGAGCAGGTGAGCCTCGTTCTCTCACCGCCGCCTCCCATCCCCGCCCCCGTCCCCCGGAGCGCGCGGCCCCGGACTGAGTCCCGCCGCATCCGGCACGAGCGGGGCCGCCCCCAGCCTCACCATGACTGCGGCGCGGCTTCCTGACCGACTTGTTCCTCGGCAAGAGGGAACAGCGGTGAGTCAGGAGCAGAACCGGGCGGAACACACGTCCGCCACAGCCGCCACCGCGTCTTCTTCAAAGAGAAAGGCGAGTGGCCTGCGTGGCGCTTATATAGCTGCGCCGCGTCTGCATCCGGGTCCCACATGCTCCTACGCGCTGCCCCGGAAGAAGAATCGCTCCTTGGGCTCTGAGGCGGCTTCCCCAACCGAGGCCGGAGCACCGCGGAGTTGGAGGAAAAGGCACAGCTGCGGGCGCCTCCTTTCGGCCCGGCGGAGTCGGAGCTCCGCGAGGTGGGCCGCGCAGTCGCCACCGTCCTCTGGCCCTCAGGCAGAGATGATAGGGGGACGGCGACATGGCCTAAAACCCAAGGAACTCCTCTGCCTAGTGCGCCTACCCTGGCCTCCGCAAAGTCAGCAGGACTCCTGCGGTTTTTACGGTGCAAAATTTGCTTCCCAAACAAACGAATCACTCATTCTCTGAGCAAGTGGATCACAGAATAGCTGAGTTTAACTCACTCGGATATTAGGGAAAATTACTGATAACCGGGGCATGCTATTTTTAAAACTAGTGGCAGTTATTTTTCACAGCCTGAAAAATACTTCCGTGATATTTCATCTTCTGGCTTCCCAGACCAGCAGAAGCATCTGCAGTCTGTTTCTGGCAAGCACCTGAACCTGGATGGTACCCCTACGAGCAAGTGAGGTCAAAAATGCCGGACTGTCCGGATGAGCCTGGAGCGTGATGCGCATGTGGAGGCCCACCCTGGAGACCTACCCAGCCTATCTACCTAATTCTAAAACATGTTATCTCCTCTGTTCGGATAGAATAATACTGGATAAGACCCTTCAAGATATAAGTACTGAGCTTCTATTAGTAATCAATTATGGAACAAAGTACAGTGGAAAAACAGAGTGGTCAACTGACCCGGGTAGCCGGGAGAGCGAAAATAACAAGGACATCTATGCCTAAAGATAACGGAGTGGGTTAGGTATAACGAAATGGTGAGACGGGTTTTGATACAGGACAGAAGAGTGCAGAACTTCATCGTTACACAGGTGAACCGCTGAGTGCAGAAGAGTTATTTGCCCAGACACACCTACCTGGTGAATGACAGCTCTGACCCTCCAGTTAGGGCTCCTTCTTGAGCTTTTCTCTTCTGTTCCTTGGAGGGAATTTATACTTGAAACTGTACCAAATAATAGCATTGATGTTTCCTTATTTGGTGATAGTTGGGCATAGCTAATAGCTGGCCTTCTTTGTCTCACAAATAATATGTACTAGATTTTGCTTCTTTTTAACAATTAATTTAAATATTACATTTTGTTGATTTTTCCAGTTCAGTTATTTTAAAATGTCATTCATGGACTGTAAATAATATATTAGCATAATTTGCAGCAGAAAATCTAAAAGCTTGGATTCTTATTTTTACTAGCTGTAACCTAAACGAGACTTCATAACTTAGGGCTTTAACTTGTTGGTATGGCTATCGGCAAAAAATAGACAAAAATGCAACTGCTTAAGCTCATTGAAATGTGATCAACTACCACTGCATTAGTACCAAAGGTGAACATGATTTTCAGAAAAAGCTTATAGTAGTTGTCAAGTTCTACTAATACTCTTAGGAACAACAGAGTGCTTGAGAAGTACATCTGTGAGTTTTTCTTTGATGACAAATCTGGTTCATCTATTCTTTGTCTTGCTTTGCCCTTAAAAAAAGGAAATGGTGAACAAATTAATTAACTTCCTTGACCATAGAAAAACAATTTTAGTATTGAGAAAGGCAAAATATTTCCCAGCACATATGGGAAAAAAAATTATTGATGTGACTGGAAATAAGGAAACAGCTGGTTGAGATAGTATTAGACAACTGTAAAGAAAACTATCACCATTTTAAAGTTTATGAGGTTTAGTTTCAAACACTTTGTTGAAGTTTTCTCTTGAAAGTTAACAGCTGCACTAGTCCCCAAATTTCTATTTAAAATGTGATGTTCTAATATTTGATGTAGATATGCGTTGGAGAAAAAGTACGAATTAGCAATAAGCCAGAAAGAAGAAGAAAATGTAGTATGCCACCATTCAGAGATAACCTAGTTATGCCTTCAGATATGTGTATTTCTCTTTTTAAAAATGGACTCATACTCTATATACAGTCTAGTAAGCTGTCTTATTCACGGAATGTTTTGTCACAAAAAATATATTTCTGTGATATCCCTTCTAATGACTGAACTATATAGATAGTTCATACACAACTTATTGAACTAGTCCTCTATTTTTAGACACTTAGTGTGTTTTCCCATTTTTCACACTTACAAACAATTCCATGAAGTACAGGCTTCTAGATTAGGGTTTCTCAGTCTCAGCACAATTGAGATTTGGGGCTGGATGATTCTTTTTTGGAGTGTTGGGGGGACTGTTCTTTGCACCGCAGGGTGTTTGGCAGCATCTCCGATCTTCACCCACAAGATACCTCCCCTCCAGTTGTAACAGTTAAACATGTCTCCAGACATCATCAAATGTCCTTGGGGGAAAAAATCACTCCCAGCTGAGCACCACAGCTAAACAGCTCGTCCTTAATGCCTTAGATAAATTACTAGATATTCTTTGATAGATTAATCAAAGAAGAAGCATATTTTAAATACTTTGGTATTAAATAAATTACCCTCTGGGAAGGTTACGCCCAAATAGGTTCTTCTTCCAGCAGTACAGTGAAGATTTCAGTGTGGAAAATAGAATTAAATATTCATTTTGTTTTAAAATTTAAAAATATTCTTAAGTCCATTACAAACTTACATTTTCAATATCTTTATCCATAGCCTTCCTTTACTAGTTTTTGTAGTTCTTCTAAAATTATCTTTTAAGGGTTTTTTACTGCAGGTATTTGTGTCTTACTGTGGGCAGCCATCTACTGGTATTTTGCTGCAATGACAGTATCATCATACTACTTCCAAAACGAAATTAACGGCAGTTAAAAAACACTCATTTCACGGTACATATCTGCACATTTACAACTAAAATAATAAAGGCAAATTGTCAGGTGAACGGGAATGAGTCTGTTCAGACCTTTTTCTTTTACAGAATTCTTGATCTTATACAACTAAGTTAAAATAATTTAAGAATAAAAACCAGAGCACAAAACTTTGGTGGTTACATGTGTTGTACTGGGAGGGGAATGAAACGTGGATCCAGTTCCTGTGGTTTACGAGGATAGCATGTGAGGACTTAGACCAGTACTGGGCATGTGATAGTAGCCAGCACTGTGGAAAGTGCACTACCTATATTAACATCAGGTTGTTTGAGCCTCACATCAGCCCTAGAAGGTAAGTATGGTTATTCATATTTATGTATAAGGAAGCTGTGGTTAGGTGACCTGCCCAAGGTCACAGGAGAAGCCAGTGCTTTAACCTGTGCAGCCTGACCTGTGGCACTCGGTCACTACACCGTCCTATTTCTCAGTATGTGTTAGCCCTTATCTTTATCAGTACTAGTGGTACTGTATCTGAGAGGCATAACATTCTTTTTTGTTAAATAAATGACAAAAAGGGCTTTCTATGTTTCACTTAGGTTGAGATCAGAAATTGCATTGAGCTACTAATATATGTCCATATATTATAGGCTAGAATACCCTTTTTTTAAAAAGTCTTTCATTTTTAAAGTCTTTCATTTTTTTAATTCAAAATTCCATAGATAACCCAAGGCTAGTTAACTCTATTTATCCATTAAAATTGTTGCACTAAAGCGAGCAATGGAACAAAACTAGGGACACAGTAAGAGCTTTCCACTGAGGCTGATTCATAGGGAACATAATTTGGGTTGGTAATTTTCAATCATATTGAACTGTAGAGCTCACAGAATTCTCTGTAGGGGTGGAGCTGAATGTGTCATCCACTAGGTCTCACAGTCCCCTTGTCCCTATACTCCTGTGTTCAGGCTTGCAGGCATCGATACTCTAATGTTTCTTGAAATACAACCTGAAAAATGAATGGTCTGTTTCTGTCACATGGTATCGTTTCCGGCTCTCATCACCCACTAATTGCACTGCACTGCTTTTGTGTGTTGGACAGCCTGTGGCTTGGTTCCCAGTGAGTCTTGCTACCTGTTATTCATGTCCTTGTGGAATCCCCTCCTCTTAAGTGTAGGAACCTGTGACTTGCTTCTAAACCTAGAATTTAGAAACAGTGCTGAGGTGTCACTTACATACTCGGTGAAATAAGATTCTGACTCGCGTCTTGCTGGCAGCCGCTCCCCTGCTCCCTCTGATGAAGGAGGCTGCCTTGCTGGAAGCTGCAGGACCGAGCGGCCCACGTGGCTCGGAAACGAGGAGGCAGCCTGTGGCCGACAGCCAGTGAGGACCAGCAGCACCGTGAGACTTGGGCAGCAGGTCTCTCCTCGGTTGAGCTTTTAGATGAGGCCTCAGCACTGGCAACACCTTGAGTGTAGCTTTAGCAAGAGACACTGAGCAGAGGACCCTCCTAGGCTGAGCCTGGATTTCTGATCTGCAGAAACTAAGATACAAACGTCCTGTTTTAATCTGCTAAATGTGTGGTAACCTGTCCAGCAATAGATAACTACAGCAGTTCTCTATATCAACAGGGGATATATTCCAAGCCCCCCAGTGGATGTCTGAAACCATAGATAGTACCAAACCCTACATATACTATGTTTTTTCCTGTACATACATACGTAAGATAAAGTTTAATTTATAAGTAGGCACAGTAGGAAATTAACAACAGTAAGTAATAATAAAGTAAAAATAAAGTAAAACAGTTATAGAAATATATGTGTTATAGAAACGTATGTGGATGTGGTCTCTTTGCAAAGTACCTTCTTGTCCCGCACTCACCCTTCCTGTGATGATGTGAGATGGTAGCACATGCAGTGAGGTGGGTGACGCAGCCGTTGCGCCCTAACACTAGGCTACTACTGACCTTCTGATGGTATGTCAGAAGCAGGACCATCTGCTTCTAGACTGCAGGTGAGCACAGGCAACTGAAACCACAGACAACAGGACCTCACTGTCCTAAGTCGTGCATACACATTTTTATCCTGACAAAATCAGATGAAATGGCCATCAAGGAGTCCCAGAAGGGCAAACTGAGGCGGTATGTGGTCAGACATACCAAACTGCTTTGCTAATGTTGCTCCAGGGAACATAGAATTACAGGCTGGCTGTGTAAGAGATGCCTGTTCTCGAGCTCCTTCTCATTGTCTTCATTAAACATGGCTTACCTGCCAACAACGCAGAGGCTGTGCCCCTCACCATCTTGAGGCTCCGAGAGTTCATCCCACCAGCTCGTCTCCAGGTACCTCTGACTGGCACTGTGTGCTGAGGAATAACCTTAGAGCAGTATTAATGCCTTTCTTAAAGTTCTTTGAGAGTCAGAGTCATACATTCACAACTAGAAAGATCTTAATTCTCCACAGTTAAGCTCTTGGTCATCTGAAACCCACTTAAAGTTTAGCAGTTTTTTCCTACTTCTTTGATGAAGGCTGTCATTACACAGATACTTCCAGGCTGACTACTGTGTCCAAGCAGAGTTCTAGGCACTGGGAGTGCAATGGAAGTGAGATGCTTCATTCCTGCCCTATGGAACATATATTTGAGAAGAAACAGATAACTGTGAAACAAGTAAGAGGTGTGGAGAATGATAAACTCTACGAAGAAAACACCACCACACGAATGCGTGGAGCATGATGGTGGGCATGGAGGCCGTGTAGTCAGGGAGGGCCTCCAAAGAGGCTCATCGGTCAAGTGTCCTGGTTTCAAAGCTATAGAAACTGCTTCTGCATCCCTTGAGGCAGATTAAAATGTTGCAGAAGAAAATAGCAGGGCTGGAGAAGCAGCCTTAGAAAGTATGCCACAGGAGCAATGCCCTGGTCATGACCCTCAGCCGAGCCCTGAGGTTGTAACAGGCTCCTTTGGCCCCAGCTGTGCTGAGTGGCTTCAGGACATTGTATTGAAGCTGCTTCCCCTGCTGCCCCTGGAAACTGGGTCTACATGCTGCTGCAGCCATGACTCCTTGTAGAAGGGCTTCTACATGGTTCCTTGTTTCCTTGCACCAACGTCCGATGGGCACAGCCTAGATTATGTGGCCATGGCCAAGGTGCTGGGAAAGTATGTGTCATTTCCATCTGTGTAGCTAAAGAGAACAGCCTCCTGTCTACTCAGGAGGTGACATCTGAACAGAGATGGCATTACAGGAAGAAGCCAGTCTTGTAGTAAGCTGGGGCAGCAAAGTCCCTAGGGGAGGAGTAATCTGGTTATGTTTGAGGATCAAAGAAGCTGGGATACAGCGGATGAAGGAGAGGGTGAACGGAGAGGGCAGGAGCCAGGCCTTGTAAAGCGGGACGGGGAGCTTAGATTTCATTCCAAATGCAACAGAAAGGTGCCTGTGTTAGCTTCCTAGGGCCCCTGTAAAACATTACCACAAACTTGGTGGCTTAAAACAACAGAAATTTGTCCCCTCATAGCTCAGGAGGCCAGAAGTCCCAAATTAAGGTGTTGGTGGGGTTGGTTCCTTCTGGAGGCTCTGAGGGAGTGTCCATTCCATGCCTTTCCCCTACCAATCCTTGTCTTGCACACTTATCATTTCAATCTCTGCTTCCATCTTCACACAGCCTTCTTCCTGTGTCTCTGAGTCCAATCTCTCTCTCCTTTCTCCTATAAGGGCTTGACTCTTTGGATTTGGGGCCCACACTAGATCCAGGATGATCTCATCCCAAGATCCCTGGCTTAATTACATCTGCAAAGACTATTTCCAAATGAGGTCACACTAAGAGGTATTGGGTGTTAGGATGGGACATGTCTTTTGGGGAACACAATTCTATCCACTATACCACCTGAAGGTTTTTGACAGGGGAGGGATGTGATCAGATTTCTGTTTAGAGGTAATTACGAGAGGACAAGAATGAAAACAAGAAGTTAGGAGGCTATGGCAGGTAGAGATGACCTTCGTGGTATGTATGAGAGTGGGAGCCTGGGACACAAAGGCAACTGGAGACTGGATGCATAGTTGGGAAGTAAATTGTTTATTATTTGCTGATGGTTTGGATGCAGCAAGAGAGGAAAAGGGAAGAATCAAGAATGACTCTCGGGTTTTGAGCCTGATGTCCTGGGCCATTCACTGAGCCAGAGAAGCCTGGGGAAGGGACAGGTGGAGGGTAGAGATGGAGAGTTCTGTTTTAGACATGGTCAGTCTGAGATGGATACTAGACATCTAAAGCCATGTGTACTGTGGCTATTAGAACCTAAGGCAGAAGGAAAAGTCATCAACACTGACGCTATCATTGTTTAAAATTGTGGATATTGTTTGTCATGAGATACTTTGCTCTTTAAGAATATTGCATTTCAATATTATTTTTCTTGATTACTGACTGAGTTTTTGGTGTCTCCTTAAACAAAACACCTAATATGAGGAGCCCTGAGCCTCACCCGTCCTGGTTCTGATGGGCACATGTAAAAGAAGCAGCTGTAGGATTTGGGGGAAAAAAATGGTGGCATGAGAGGTGAGGCAGAAACCTCATCCCAAAACCACCATGAAAGTAAAACAAATCAACTAATCCTGAAAGAGCAACCCCAAGGCTGCAGAACAGACTGCCTACATCTGGGGAAAAGAGAAGACCTCACAGAAAGGGGTAAAGTAGCAAAGCCCTTTCCCCCACCCCTGTGCACAGGCTGGAGGAAGAGAAATGGAGTGGGGAGGGAGTAGAAGCCCAGGACTGCTAAACATCCAGCCTGGATATCTGTTCTGGGAGCATAAACCCACATACATGGTGCTCTGGAGATTAGTGGGGTTGGAAAGCAAAGACAGGCAGAATACTTGGAAAGACAGATTCCAGCCCCTTGTGGAGAACAGGTATGCACAAACAGCCACTCTGGGACAAAAGAAAGGCGGGCACTTTGAAAGATTTTCCAACAGCTAGAGGGCTGCTAAAGGGGCGAAGATTACACAGAGCTTGCTGCTCAGGAAAACGGCAGGTGGGCAAAATCATCCTGGCACACTCAGCTCAGCAGATTGGGAACTTTCAGGAGCTTCAGATGATCCAACAACCTGGCTTGCAATGCAGCCCTGGGGCTCCCAACTGCAATAAGCAGCCTGCTGCTCCTCCCTCCCGGCCAGCATCAGCTTGCAAACCTGCTACACCTGCCATTGTGCCAGGCCAGCCAGAGGGTGGTGCTGCCTAGAGCAGCTATGGGAGCATAACACAGAGGCTCCTCCCTGCATTCTTGGCCCACTGGCCCTGGCAGTGGAGGCAGGCACTGCAGCTGGGAAGCAGTAAAGAGCTCTTTCTTCCCAGCAGTCACTGGCACTGCTCACCTGCAACCCCTGCCATTGCTCCAGGTGCTCCACAGAACCAGAGAGTAGAGCTGCTCACTAGAGGGCGCCACCTACACAAAGTTATTATTCCATAGGAAACACTAGAAAATAGAAACAGCAAAAAAAATTTGTACAAACAAAAATTCAGCAGATGCCAGAAAGAGGCCAAGTGAAATTGAAGACACCAATCTTCTTGATAAAGATTTCCAAGTAAAAATCATAAACATGTTCACAGAGCTACAGAAAAATATCCAAGGTGTCAGGAAAGACTTTAAGAAAGAGATAGAAACTTTGAAAAATACAGTATCTGAAATGAAACATACAATGGAGGGATTTAAGTGTAGATTAGATGAGATAGAGAAGATGGTAAATGAAACAGAAATTAGAGAACAGGAAAACAAAGAAGCTAAGATCCAGAGAGGAAAAAGGATCTCTAGGAATGAAAATAATAATAAAAGAACTGTGCAATGAATCCAAATGGATAGGGGTACAAGAAGAAGAAGAAAGAGAAAAAGGGATAGAAAGTCTCTTTGAGGAAATACTTGCTGAAAACTTCCCCAATCTGAGGAAGGAAATAGTCTCTCAGGCCATGGAGATACACAGATCTCCCAACAAAAGACAACACCAAGACATATAGTAATTAAAATGGCAAAGATCAAGGATAAGGACAGAGTATTAAAAGCAACCAGAGAGAGAGAAAAGAATACATATAAAGGAAAGCTCATCAGGCTATACTAAGATTTCTCAACAGAAACTTTACAGGCCAGAAGGGAGTGGCATAATATATTTAATGCAATGAAGCAGAAGGGCCTTGAACCAAGAATACCCTACCCAGCAAGATTATCATTTAAATTTGAAGGTGGGATTAAACAATTTCCAGATAAGCAAAAGTTGAGGGAATTTACCTCCCACAAACCATCTTTACAGTGCATTTTAGAGAGACTGCTCTAGTTGGAAGTGCTCCTAAGGCTAAATAGCTGTCACCGGAGAAAATAAAACCACAGTCAAGGAACTAGACCAATTAATTACTGAGAAAAATTAAGTCAACTACACACAATGTCAGTCAAGGGATACACAAAAAGTACAGAATATGACACCTAATATATAAAGAGTAGAAAAGGAAGAAGAATAATGGAGGGGGAAAAAAGAACCTTTAGATTGTGTTTTAAATAGTGTAATAAGCAAGTTAAGATAGACTGTTAGATAGTAAGGAAGCTGCCCTTGAACCTTTGGTAACCGCAGATCTAAAGCCTGCAATGTCAGTAAGTATATATCTATTGATAATCACCCTAAATGTAAATGGACTGAATGCACCAATCAAAAGACATAGAGTTGGAGATTCAAGATGGCAGTGTGAGAGGTGAGACAGACAACTCCTCCCCAAACCGCAGATAGTGTGAAAATATAGTTAATACAACTAACCCTAAAATAGCAACAGGAAAGAAGGCTGCACCAGACTGCATACAGACCTCACAAACAGAGCAGACCTCACAAAACAAGGTAACATATGAAAGCCTTGATCCCAAAACAGCTCACGGGGCGGGAGGAAGAGAAACAGAGTGGGGAGGGGGTGGAAGCCTGGGACGGCTGAATACCTAGCCCTGGAGATCTGCTTTATGAGCAGAAATCTACATTGTGTGCTGCGCTGGAGGATGGGGAGCTGGGACAGGAAGAGTGCTTGAGAGACAGATTCTGGCCGTTTGTGGAAGATGGTATCCACACCCAGCTGCTCTGAGACAAGGGAAAGGGAGGTGGTCTGAGAGGCTTCCTAGCAGCGAGAGGGCTGCTGAAGGCATGGGGTTTGCACAGAGCTTGCTGCGCGGGAGAAGAGATAGGGGGACAAGGTTGTCTGGGTGTGCTCTGCTCAGCATATTGGGAATCTTGGGGAGCTTCAGGTGCTCCACCCCCTGGCTGGCTACTCAGCTCTGAGGCCTCCCACTGTGATATGCAGCCTGCTGAGCCTTCCTCCTGGCCTGACAGTACTGGCTTGCAAACCGGCAGTCACTGCGCTGGCGTCAGGCCAGCCAGAGAGAGGTCTCACCTACAACAGCTAGAGACGCCAAGCACAGAAGCTTACACCTGTGTGCTTGGCCCACTGGCTGTGATACTGGAAGCAGGCAGAGCAGACAGGAGTCAGGAAACAGATCTTTCCTTCTCCCAGGTACCAGCTCTGCTACCCTACAACCCCCAACCACACTCTAGGGGCTGAGCAGCTCCAGACACTGGAGCTTCTGGGCAATATAGGGCACCACACAGAAATGCGAAATGTCAAAAGAACATGGTTCAGACCAAAATCTCACAAACCCCAGAAAAAAGGCCAAATGAAACTGAACTCACCAATCTTCCTGGAAGAGAGTTCAAAATAAAAATCATAAACATGCTTATGGAGGTACAGAAAAATATTCAAGAACTCAGGAATGAATTTAAGACAGAGATTCAATCATTAAGAAATTCCATATATGAAATGAAACATACAATGGAGGGATTTAAAAGCAGATTAGATGTAGTAGAAGAGATGGTAAGTGGAATAGAAATTAGAGAAGAGGAATAGAAAGAAGCTGAGGCACAAAGAGAAAAAAAGAATCTTTAAGAATAAAAGAATATTCAAAGAATTGTGTGACCAATCCAAGTGGAACAATATTCGCATAATATGGGTACCAGAAGAAGAAGAGAGAGAAAAAGGGAGAGAAAGTGTAATTGAGGAGGTAATAGCTGAAAACTTCCCCAAAGGAGATAGTCTCTCAAGCGATCGAGATGCACAGATCTCCCAACACAAGGGACCCAAGGAAGACAACATCAAGACATATAATAATTAAAATGGCAAAGATCAAGGATAAAGACAGATTTTTAAAAGCAGCTAGAGAGAGAGAGAAAAGATCACATACAAAGGGAAACCCATCAGGCTATCATAAGATTTCTCAAAAGAAACCTTACAGGCCAGAAGAGAGTGGCATGATATATTTAATGCAATGAAGCAGAAGGGCCTTGAACCAAGAATACTCTGCCTGGCAAGGTTATCATTTAAATTTGAAGGAGGGATTAAACAATTTTCAGATAAGCAAAAGTTGAGAGAATTTATCTCCCACAAGCTACCTCTATTTGGAGGGACTCCTATAGACAGAAATATTCCAAAGACCAAATGGATGTCACCCAAGGGATAAACAAAGAGTACAGAATATGAATCATAAAATACAAAGAATGGAAGAGGAAGAAAAAGGAGGAAAAAAAAAGAACCTTTAGGTTGTGTTTGTAATAGCATATGAAGTGAGTTAAATTAGACTATTAGATAGTAAGAGAATTACCCCTGAACCTTTTGTAACCACAAATCTAAAGTACTGCATTGGCAATAAGTACATACCTATTGATAATCACCATAAATGTAAAGGGTCTGAATGCACATATCAAAAGACATAGAGTCACTGAATGGATAAAAAAACAAGACCCATCTTTATACTCCTTACAAGAGATTCACTTCAAACCCAAAGACATACACAGACTGAAAGTAAAGGGATGGAAAAAGATATTTCATGCAAAGAATAGGGAGAAAAAAGCAGGAGTTGCAGTACTTGTATGAGACATAATAGACTTCAAAACAAAGTCACAAGAGACGAAAAAGGATATTACACAATGATAAAGGGGTCAGTCCAACAAGAGGATATAACTATTATAAACATCAATGCACCCAACACAGGATCACCTACATATGTGAAACAAATACCCACAGACTTAATGGGGGAAATAGAATGCAATGCATTCATTTTGGGAGACTTCAACACACCACTCACTCCAAAGGACAGATCAACCAGACAGAAAATAAATAAGTAGACAGAGACACTGAACAATGTATTAGAACAGATGGACCTAACGGACATCTACAGAACACTTCCTCCAAAAACAATAGGATACACTTCTTCTCAAGCTTGGGGAAGTTTTCAGCAATTATTTTTTCCAAGACACTTTCTATCCCTTTTTCTCTCTCTTCTTCCTCTGGTACCCCTATAATGTGAATATTGCTCTGTTCGGATTGGTCACACAGTTCTCTTAATATTCTTTAATTCCCAGAGATTCTTTTATCTCTCTCTGCCTCAGCTTCTCTATACTCCTGTTCTCTGATTTCATTAACAGTCTCTTGCATCTCGTCCAGTCTGCTGCTAAGCCTGCCGATCGCTTGTCTCATTTCTGCATTTTCTTTCTTCACTTCCCTCACTTCCTCCCTCAGCTCTTGCATATTTTTCTGTCGATCCATCAGTATGGTTTTGACTTTTATTCTGAATTCTTTTTCAGGAAGACTGCACATTTCTATCCCTTCAGACTCCCTCTCTGGTGTCTGCGTCTGGATAAACTTTGTTTGTACCATATTCCTCTGTCTTTTCATGGTGATAGAAGTGGTCGCTGGTAGGTTCCACGTATGTCAGCTGGGCTCTTTAAGACTTTAAAAAAAAAGAAAGAAGAGAAAGAGAAGAGAAAGAAAAGAAAGTAAGAAGAGAAAGAAAAGAAAACAGAAAAAAACCACACCAAAAACAAACAAAAAAAAAGACGTCCACCATGAGTAGATTCTGTGAGGATGCTGTAGGTGGCGCTGTTGCTCCACTATTCCGCAGCCATGGCCATGCTGCTCTGCAGGGCCCTTTTTAGCTCTGGCCAGGGTGGGAATGAATGGGAGGCTGCTGATCTCTGTGGGAAGTCTCCGTAGGGCTACTTTTTCCCAGTCGCCAGCCAAGGGGTCTGAAATTCCCCAGGACTCCCAGCATGCTGGGCCGAGTGTGCCAGAACGATCCTGTTCATTTGTTGGGCCCCTGTGTCTTTAAGACCTCTAAAAAAAAGCGCACGCTTTTCTTTTGTCCCGGGGAGCCAGCTGCGAGGACCCAGTGCGTTCCCAGGCTCATATCCTGCACCCTCTGTCTCTCCAATCTCTGATACACCGCACTATGTGTGTCAGAGCTCCTGGCACAGATCACCAGGGCTGGTTATTTCGCGGGCCTGTACTTCCACTCCCTCCCGGCTCTGAATTCTCTCCCCCTGCCGGTGCGCGGTGCGCTTCGGTGGGGGAGTGCTCCGGTCCTGCCGGGACGCGGCTCTATATCTTACCTGCCTCGCGGGGTGCCGAGTCCTCTCAGGTGTAGATGCAGGCTGGGTGCTGTCCTGTATCTTCTGGTCTCTCTTTTAGGAATAGTTGTATTTTTTGTATTTTCATAAATATATATGGTTTGAGGAGGAGATTTCCGCTGCCCTGCTCATGCCGCCATCTTCCCAGGACTGTCCCTGCTTTCAATTCTTTTGGATATTTACTGGAATTGGGATTGTTTGATCACATGGTAGATCTAGTTTTTAAAATTTGAGGGGGCATTCATACTGTTTTCTACAGAGGCTGCACCATTTTGCTATCCCACCAAGAGTGCACATGCACAAGGTTCCCAATTTCTCCACATCCTCAACACTTGCTATTTTCTGTTTTTCTTTTTTTTAAAATAGTAACCATCCTACCCATTCTATAGGGTGTTAGGTGATATCACATTTTGGTTTTGATTTGCATTTCTCCTTATATGCTTGTTGGTCATTTATTATCTTTGGAGGAAATGTCTATTCAAGTACTTTACCCACTTTTTAATCAGGTTATTTCATTTTAGTTGTAGGGGTTTATTACATATTCTGGATATTACCTCATTATCAGATATATGATTTGCAAAATTTTCTCCCATTCCTAGGTTACCTTTTCACTCTGTTTCTGTTGATGTGCAGATGTTTTTAAGTTTGATGTAGTCCCATTTGTCCTTTTTTTGTTTTCATTCCAGTGTCTTTGGCATCATATCCAAGAAATATCATCAAGCCCAGTAACATGTTTTTCTCCTGTTTTCTTCTAGAAATTTCATAGTTTTAGGTCTTTAATCCATCTTGATTTAATTTTTGCATATAGTATAAAAGGGCCCAGCTTCATTCTTTTGCATGTGGATACCCAGTTTTTCTAGAACCATCTGTTGAAAGGGCTATCTTTTCCCCACTGAGTGGTCTTGACAGCCTTGTCAAAGATCATTTGACCATATATGTGAGGATTTATTTCTGGGCTCTCCGTTCTATTCCATTGGTGCATTTGTCTGTCTTTATGACAGCACCACACTGTTTTGATGACTGTGGCATTGTAACATGTTTTGAATCAGGAAGTGTGAGGCCTTCAAGTTTGTTTTTCATTTTTAAAATTGTTTTGGCTATTCAAGTAATCTTTAAATTCCATATGAATTTTAGCATGAATTTTTCTGTGTGAAAAATTTTCAATGGGATTTTGATAGGGATTGTGTTGAATTTGTGATGGCTTTGGGTAGTATGGACATTCTTAACAATATTAAAGTCTTCCAATCCATGAACATGAAATGTCTTTCTTGTTGCATCATCTTTAATTTCTCTTACCAGTATTATATAGTTTTTAG
The DNA here is from genome assembly GCA_029783875.1 of Phataginus tricuspis. Lineage (NCBI taxonomy): Eukaryota > Metazoa > Chordata > Mammalia > Pholidota > Manidae > Phataginus > Phataginus tricuspis. The sequence goes on from JAQQAC010004068.1 coordinate 11,258,319, forward strand.
TGTACAAGTCTTTTACCTTCTTGATTAGATTTATTCCTAAGTATTTTATTCTTTTTTGATGCTATTTTAAATGGAATTATTTTCTTAATTTCCTTTTCTGGTTGTTCATTGTTAATGGATAGAAATGCAAGTGACTGTTGTGGCTATTTATTTTTAAGTAAGTGCTTGTATTATACATTTTTGGAAATTGGTTAAAAAATGTTAAAAAATATTAAGACAAAAAACATCCACAGTACTCTTAGACAACCAGCCCAGACAAACAAGACTTTATTTTTCTCTGTATGTTTCATGAAATATTTGTTGATTTAAAAAATTTATAATCAAACTGACATATAAATCTGTATTCTCCCCCATTCACTTAACAATGTAGTATAGATATTTCTGTTTTTACAGTCATAACATTTTGAATCAAACTGTTACACTGCAATATATTTAACCATTTTATACATTTACCTTTTTTGATATTTTCTCCAGAACAAATTGGCTCTTACTGAACATTCTGTTGCTTAAAATGCTTATTTTGTGATATTTCCTAGGACGGATTTCCAGAAACATAATTACTGAGTCAGTGAATAAAATATTTTTTATATAATTGCCAAACTGCAACTGCAGTTGCAGTAATTTGTATTGTCACCAGCAATATGGAAAATCCTATAATTTCTGCATGTGTGTATTTTTTTAAATTAAGGTATCATTGATATACACTTTTATGAAAGGTTCACATGAAAAACATTGTGGTTACTGCATTCACCCATATTATTGAGTCCCCCCCATACCCCATTGCAGTCACTGTCCATCAGTGTAGTAAGATGCCACAGAGTCACTACTTGTCTTCTCTGTGCTACACTGTCTTCCCCGTGATCCCCCACACCATGTGTACTAATCATAATACCCTTCAATCCCCTTCTCTCTCCCTCTCCACCCACTGTCCCCACCCCTCCCCTTCAGTAATCCCTAGTCCCTTCTTGGGGTATGTGAGTCTGCTGCTGTTTTGTTCCTTCAGTTTTGCTGCATTGTTACATTCTACAAATGAGGGAAATCATTTGGTACTTGTCTTTCTCTGTCTGGCTTATTTCACTGAGCATAATACCCTCTAGCGCCATCCATGCTGTTGCAAATTGTAGGATTTGTTTTGTTCTTATGGCTGACTAGTACTCCATTGTGTATATGTACCACATCTTCTTTATCCAATCATTTACTGATGGATGCTTAAGTTGCTTCCATATCTTGGCTATTGTAAATAGTGCTGCAGTAAACATAGGGGTGCATATGTCTTTTTTAATCTGAGAACCTGTTTTCTTGTTGTAAATTCTGAGGGGTGGAATTCCTGGGTCAAATGGTATTTCTGTTTTTAGTTTTTTGAGGAATCTCCATATTGCTTTCCACAATGGTTGAACTAATTTACATTCTACCAGCAGTGTAGGAGGGTTCCCCTTTCTCTACAGCCTCACCAGCATTTGTTGTTCTTAGTCTTTTTAATGTTGGCCATCCTAACTGGTGTGAGATGATATCTCATTGTGTTTTTAATTTGCATTTCCCTGATAATTAGTGATATGGAGCATCTTTTCATGTGCCTGTTGGTCATCTGAATTTTGTGTGTGAGTATTTTTAAGGCACCCTATTTTTAATTTGAAGTTCTTCAAGATTTTAGGAGAACATTTTCCTATTTTTCATATTTTTCTTCTAATTCGTTTCATCATTCACTGATTTTTGTCCATTTATCTATTACTGCATGCTGATTTTTCATTTTTATTTGTATGTGTTCTTTAAAGAAAAAAAAATTAACCTTTGCCAGTCACATTTTAATTATTTTTCTCAACCCATTGTCTGTATTTTATTTACCAATATTTTAAAATTCAGAAGTCTTAATTTTTATGTAATTAATCTGGCTATCTCCTTTGTACTTTTTTCCACTGCTTTTACAAAAGCTTAGAAATCACTTTCTCCTTCAAATTTATTTTAACTATTTGATTCTATTTTCTTCCAGTTTTACAGATGCTTTTTAATCCATCTGGAAATGATTTTGGTATGTGGTATGTAAAGTATTTATTTAAAAAAATATACAGTTTTAGTAAAACTATTGGTGGTAGGCTAAAAGTTCCTTGAAAACAGGAAGCCTGACTTAATCTGGTTTCCTCGACTTTCCCAGAAGGAAGAATCTCTAAACGTAGCCTGTGTTTTCTTGGGCTACAGCAGCCCAAGCTACAGTCAGGAAAGATGGGTTTTCCACTCCTTCCCTCTGCTGGGAGACACTAGCTGGCTGTCTCCTTGCTAGTGTCCTGACTTCTCCCTAGGAGCGGGTGCCCCTGTTGTCCCTTGCAGACATCTACATTTGCAAGATCAGGGAAAAGACTACCCCAGCCGTTAACCAGCAGCGCCCCCTGGCGCCTCTTTCGTGTCAGTTGTTCTGATTTTAGTTGCTCATACATCCCTCCACTCCCCACTGGTTAATTTTCCTAGATCTTCCCTTCAGTCCCGAGGGTATAGCCTAGGCTACTTTGCCCTGACATTCTCTTCACGCAAATTTATTTTCCATTTGAACAGCTCCTCCTCAATTAAAGAGAAGCTATTATTTTATGGTTGCCTTTTACTCTTTTTGATTGCGAGAGGTGGAGGGATCGGGTGGCATGAGCCGTAGCCTCTTAGTGAATTTTTGGAATAAATTCCAAATCAGGAGCTCCCACCACCCTCACTGATGCCTGAAATTGTAGGTTCCAACTACAGACCTGACTCTGGTCCCCTCATTAAAGAGTTAAAAAAAACTCTTTAAAATGGAATTTTTATTGCCTAGGGAGGAATCTGTAAAATAGGGAGGGAGGGAGAATACAATAAATGAAATCTAAGTGGTCCTCGAACCTAATTAAAGGCAATACTGAATAGCAGACCTGATGGAAAAATAAACTGTTGACGGTGTCGCCATCATTTCCTTTCCTAATACCCCAGGGGAGGTGCTACTGAGTACCAGAACCACCGAGTGTGCACAGCAAGAAAGCCAGAAGAGATGCTGAACAATCCACAAGCTGCATACTCCAGCCTGCATTCAACTGGCTACCACAGAAACAGAATTGCTACCCTGGTGGTGGGTTATTCTCACCCAAGTTACAGTAGCAGGAAATTCTGAAATAATTTTGGAAAGATACACTCCAGCAGACAATAACAGTTATCGGATCGACACATAGTAGGCTAGAGTGACCCTTATCATGACATTCATTTGAGAAATAGGTGAGAAAACAGGTAATTTTTCTTTTTTCTTTTTAATGGTTTATTCCTCAGATTGGGGCAGAATCAACATTTCTGAAGAACTTAAAGTAAGGATTACTTAATGTTTGACAAATGATTGGTCAGACTGACTGTACAATGTGTTCTGTGATTCACAGTTCCTGAAAGGGGAAAATCTAGTGGCCGTTCTGAAGTCAGGGAAATTCTGTAACTTGACTCTCCGGTAGGGGGACTTGTTTCTGGCATTAGCTGCCCCTATTCTGTCAAATTTTTTTCTCCTTTCCTTTTAAATTTCTGGCTGTGCTCTGTTATTCCGTAGACCTTTAGGTTTTCCCTCTTTGTAATTTGATGCTCTGCTCAACAGAGTTCAGGAAGCTGTCTTGCTCTAGTTTTGTCCTTTTCAGCTGCTTCTGCTTTCCTTAGCTGAATGGGTGGCTTGTTCCTTTTTTTATGCTTTTCCCCTTTTGAGCAAGCCTATACTATTTTACTACTCTATTATAAAAAGTATGGGTTTCACATAATGAGTTGATTCATAAGTATCAAAGTAATCAAAAAGAATATTTAATCACTTTGATACTGTTTGCTTCTAAAGATTCATTTAATAGAAAAGCACATTAAAATACATCCCTCTTATCTTCCTCCTCTTGAGATGCACCTACACACTCATTTTATTTCTTAAATGTAATTTTAATTTTCATCAGTCATGCATGAGTATCAGTTAAAGAGTCAGCTTGTTGCAAAGAATTGTTGCAAAAAAAGGGGGGCACTCCAGGATGCCACATCAACTCTAGGAGTCTTGCTACTACTTTCAACTCCCTTGTGCTGTTGGTTTTGGTTTCTAAGTTTGTACCTCTGAATAGCAGACTTACGTGGACCTTTCTTAATTTTTTTTAGTTTTAAGTATTACCTATTGACGACTCTTTGGAAGATTAGAATTTCATTTTTTCCCCACTCCTATCCCCAGAACCTAGAGTCACATGTCCCTTCCACCCATCTTTCCATCATTGTTACATTGTAGCTTTGGTTAGACCAACATACAATGTTGTGTTATTATAGCTATATATAAAAGCACATTATATTTCTCAAATGCCTTTTATGCTTCCCTTTAAAAATCATTGTCAACTACACTATTCAAATGTTTGTCCCAAATAGTACCTTCAATAGTAATTTTATGAATTAAATAAAATAAATTGTTTAAACATTTGAAGTTAGGAAGCTCAGAGCAGGGTATTCCCTGACATCACCACCACTCCAGGTGGTGCAGTGGGACAGGTAAGGACAGGGGCTCTGGCCCTATCCCTTAGCTGTGTGACCCTAGGCAAGTTCTTAATCTCTCTGTCTTCTCATGTTCAAAAAGGAAGTCATAATCATAGTAAATACGGCAGTTGTGAGAATTTCATTTGATATCTATGTAAAAAATTTTACAGTCCCCAGTCCATAATACTCTCAATAATTTTGTGATGATCATGACGATGATTTCTCTGAGCACTGAACACAGTAATACAAGGGTGATAAGTACTCTGTAGGGGATGTAGAATGTGATGGGGAAGTTTATCAGAAGGATGTAACTTAGTCTGGGGCATTATAGTCTTTTTCCTTCAAGGCCATGACCCAGTCAGCTGCTCTCGGCTTTGAACTTGACAAAGAAAGAAATTTGCTGGCACAATTAAAAGTATGTTTTACCATGATTTAGTTGGCTTGAGGAAAGCTGGATGAAGGGAATGGCAAGGTTTCTGTACATAAGAAAGGAGCAATTAGGAGACAGGATGCAAAGTGGTTTAAGGCAAAGTTGTGCAGATTGAGATTGATCTTATTTTTAAATATTTGTTACTATGACATTTTATTATTTTTGAATAGGCAATACATTCACAAGGTTCAAGGACCAAATTAATCTAAAAGATATGCAGCAATAACTTTCATTACTATTCTTGTCTCATCCCTTTCCTCCATAGATATTTACTTTTATTTTGTTTTTCTTTTTCCTTTGAGAGTTCTTACACAAATACAGCAAATATGAATATATATTCCTATTTCCTGTCCTTCTCTCACAAAAGGAAGCATAGTGCAGGATACTGATTTGCATTTGTTACAGTCTTAACAACTTGCTTTTAATTAAAAAATATATTATGTAGATTTTCAGTAACAGTAAAAGGCTTATTTATTCTTTTTTTCTTGTGCATAGTGTTTTCTTATACAGATGTTTTGTAATCTAACCAGTTCTTATTATAGGTATTTGACTTGTTTTCAATCTTTTGCATGACAAAAATGCTGCAGTGAATGAAAACTTGTTCATATACCTATAAGTACATCAACAGGATAAATTTCCAGAAGTAGGATTACTGGATTACAGAGTAAATGATTTTGTAATTTTAGTAGATGTTACCAAATTACTTTCCATAAACTTTATAGCAACTTGTACTTCCAATCGCAATATTTGAGAGAAACTGGTTGCCAGGCCTCTCCCATTTTGTCACATTTTTATATTTTGGTGATCGGCTTTCAATTTCCATAATGGAAAATGGTATCTCAGAGTAGGTTTAACCAATAATTCTCGTATCACATATTTAAGGATTATTCATGTTTCCATTTCAGTGAATCAGTTATCCTTAGTTCTTTTTCTTATATTATTCTAAGAGCTCTTTTTATATTAGGGAAATTGGCTGTTTGCTGTGATTTGAAGCACAGATACGTTACCCCAGTTTGTTATTTCTCTTTTGACTTTTTCATATTGTTTTTTTTTTCCATGCAGCGGTGTTCCCCCTTTTTGTAGTTGAGAAGATTGTTTCTTTTATGGCTCTAGACGTTTTCATTCTAATGTTATAAACGAAATTACCCTTTTTTTTAGTACTTTTATTACTTCGTTTTTTAAGCTTAAAGTTTTGACCCATTGAGAAGGTATCCTGGTGTATACTGTGAGGTCTAGATCTTATTTTTGTTCCAGCTGGCCACATAAGTGTCCCAACATAAGTCAGTGAAAAGTCCCTCTTTTCTCCACTGATTTAAGATGCCATCTTTATTGTACACTAAATTCCCATGTGTTTGAGTCTTTTTATGGACATTCTATTCTGTTTCAATGGTCTCTGTATTTTATACATCATACCACAATATTTTCATGACTTAGGTTTTATATAGTATATAAATATCTGATAGGGTTAGTGCTCCCTTGAGCTTATCTCTTTCTGAATTTTCCGGGCTCTTTTCGTTTCTTTATTTTGCATATAAATTTTAGAGCCAGCTTGCCTGGTTTCCAATTGGAGATACATGTAATATACATTTGGATATCTATATATAATATGTATGTATATACATATTATACATAATATATATATATACATATTATACATAATATACATACATACATAATTGGAATTGTTTTAAATCTATAAGTTAATTTAGGAAGAATAGCCACATTTATTGAGTCATTTCATTTTGGTTTTTTTTTGTTTTTTTTTTAATATTTTATTTTATTTTAGTATCATTAACCTACAATTACATAAGCAATACCGTGATGTCATTTTGTTTTTATTTAAGACCTCTTATATGCTTTTTTAAGAGCTTTAAACTTTTCCCTGTAAATATTTTGCACTTTTTTTTAAGCTTATACCTGGATATTTTCTTTTGACTTTAATTGCTTTATTTTGAAATAATTTCAAACTTACAGAAAAGTTGCAAGAATGATACAAAGAACTTCCAAATTCTCTTCATTCAGTAAAGATTCCCCAATTGTTAAATTTGGCCACATTTACCTTATCATTCTCTCTACATATATTTATAATTACTTTTCATTCTGCATCAATTGACATTAAGTTCAGACATTGATAACTCATTACATTTTTAGTATTTCAATATTTTCTAAAAACAAGGAAACATTCCAATATAACTAATATAACTATCAAAATCAAGAAATTGATATCATACTATCACATAATACTACCATCTAATCCAGAGACGCCATTCACATTGTGCTAGTTGTCCTAATTGTGTCCATTATAGGATGTGATCCAATCTAGGGTTATGTGTTGCATTAGTTTATCATGTCCTTCTACATGGAACCAGAATTCCCATATGTGTTTGAGGCTTTTTCTGTACATTCTGTAGGGCAACATTATTCAATCTTTCCTTGTCTTCCATGACCTAGACAGTTTTGAAGTACACAGGCTAATTTGGGTTCAAATGTTGTTTCCTTATGATCTGAGTCTGGTTATATAGTTATATATCTTTCCCAGGAATACCACAGAAGTGGTACTGTTTTCTCAGTGTACTATATCAGAAGGCACATGATAGCAATTTGTCCCATTACTGGTGATATATATTAACTTGATTAAGATAGCTTATTATCTAGCTACATCATTTGTAAGATAATATTAGCAGCACTTCTCCACCATAAGGATAATTAATAAGTATTTTATACTTATTAGCAATTAATATCAGTTTGCATTCTATTGTAAGGTAGAGCTTTCCTTTGTCTTTTATTTATTTAGTTAGTTATATCCTATTTCATTCCTATTTTTTTCTATTATTTTAATGCTCAAATAGTCTTAGCTTTGGCCAGAGGAGATCTGTTGAGTGAGTTTCTGTGTCTTTTGACATGTCCCTCTCATTCCTGGAGCACTTCAGGGACATGAGATGTGGTAAGTTCACTTCCCCTGCTCTGGAATCAGTTATTTCTCCGAGAAGCTCTGACTTCCTTCTGCTGTAGATAACAAAGAGTTCAGGAACTAAAACATGGTGCTAAATCTGCTCCAAATGTCATAGTTTAGGGCCTCTCAAAGGACAGAGCTAGAAAATACATGTATGTACATACACACGTATATACACACATTTGTCTATTTCTATATCTATCACTATTAAAACTATGAGTTCACACTGATGCTTCCAATGTCAATCCAATGCAATACGGTTTATCCTAGATTTCCTCCCTTCTGTAATTGCTGACCCATTCTCCAACAGTTATGAAACTTGCCTCCCATTATCCTCAATAAGTGTACTTCCTCAACCCTCTTGTGTACAACTAACGTCCCTCCCGCACTGGCCAAGTATCCCATCTGCTGGCGCTGGTATCAGCAGCTATGTAGGCCAGGCATGTGCCAGAGAGAGTATTTTCTTTTCCATTGATATTATAAAAGAAATCCTCCTCTTTTATAAATTCTAACTTTTTTGTTTACTTATTTGATGTCTGTTGACTTCATGTTAATTTTGTATCATGCTACCTTACGCAATCTTCTCAGTGCTTGGGTTTTTCTATTAATTCTCTTTTTCCATTGTACGTCCTGAAAATAAAACCTGCAGACAGAATTAATTTTCCATATTTCTTTACAACTTGTAGACCTTAGATGTCCTTCTCTTTTCTAATTTCACTGACCAATAAAATGTTAGATAGTAGCAGTGGCAGTAGTGGGCATTCTTTTTTTCCCTGACTTTAGTGGGAATGCTCCCAGTGATTCCCTGTTAAGGTGGTGGCTACTGGGCTGAAATGCATATTTGTGTGTGTGTGTGTGTGTGTGTTTTATAATTTTTAAACTTTTTGTTTCATAATAATTTTAGAAATACAGAAAAATTGCAAAGAGAGTACAGAGAATTTTTGCATACCCATTACTTAGCTCTCCTGAATGTCAACATTTTATATAACCATGATACATTTACAAAAACTAAAGAAATTAACATCGGTATGTATAGTGTTTTTAAAAATCATGTTAAGGATTCCTCTTTTTTTAGTCTTTTTAAAAACTGGGAATGAAAACTCAATTTTGTCAAATGTTTTCTCAGTATACATTCTTATTTTTAATTTTGACCAATTGATATGATGAATTAATAGATTTCCTAGTGTTGAGTCATCTTTGCATCTTAGAATAAGCCCACATTTACTAATTGTGCATGTTTGTTGATCATGAATAGGTGCATGATTTTTTAAATTGTTGGATTCTGTTTTGCTAATATTTATTTAGAGCCTTTACACTGATAGTTAAAATAAGATTGGTTTGTAGTTTCTTTTAAAAAGCAATCTTTACCGGACTTCAGTGTAAATATTATTCTTAAAAATAATTTGGAAGTTTTCCACCTACTTTTAGTGGCATCAACCTGGTCTTTAAGGTTTGGTGGATGTCTGTGGAACCAGGGGTCTTATACCTACTGAGGCAGGGCGGGAAAAGATTGGACAACCTTTCCTATTTCTTGTAAAGAAATTGGACTGTTTAGATTTTTCTTTCTTCACTGGGACCAGATTTGGGAAGTTATAGTTTCCTAGACTATGTATATTCTTCTTGGTGTGCAAATTTATTTCATTAGAGCTATGCAAAGTTTTCTCTTTAAATTAAACAATTTTCCAGGCAAAACCATAGCAATGGAGAACAGATCAGTGGTTGCCAGAGGCTAGGGGTAGAGGTGGAATGATTACAAAGAGCCAGTGCAAGGAGTCTGGCAGCCGATGGAATTGTTCAGTGTCCTGATTGCCATGGTGGTTACACAAATCTATGCATGCGTTCAAACTCATAGAACTGCACACCCCGAGAAGTCAATTTTAATCTATGTTAGCTTGAAATACATTTTTAAACTTGAAAAAAAAATTGAACAATTTTCCTCTTTTGATCATTATTCACCCTTTATTTCTGATTTTGTGCATATGAGCTTTTACTTCTTTTAGGTCAAGCTACTGGTTGGCCTGTTTTGTTGATTTTTAGTTAACTATTTTATGTATTTATTAATTTATTTACTTGTTCTACTTCATTTAACTCATTAAATCTGCTTTAATTTCTGTTTTAAACATTCCCCCAATATGTTTTTTTTGTTCTTTCCCTAACTTTGACTCATTTGCTGAATTCATTTGTTCTTATTCTTTTTTTTTTTTACTCATATTACTACTTGAGACTACAAATTTTCTTTGACTTTGTTTTTCCATGGCTTCTAACATAAGTGTTTTCATTATTGTTGCTCTCTAGAGTTCTGCAGTTTTGATCTGTATTTTCTTTTGACACCCAGTTACTTAAGAGTTTTAAAATGTCCAGAAAAAGGAACCTTTAAAATTTCATTAAATTTTCAATTTTATTTGTCTCTACTATATTTAGATTTTGGAATGTGTGCTTTTCTTCATGCGTAGATCAGTTTTCCACAGTTGGTTGAAAATGAGCTTTATTTATTTCTTTAGGGTCTTCAATGCCTTTGTAACCACCAGATGTATACTACTAATTTTGTCAAAGTCTTTTACATCATCCCTAATTTCATGGCCATCTAATCAGTTTTCAGCAGGGAGAAATAAATCAACCTCCTATAAACAGTGCTTCACTTTGCTTGTCCTTTCTGGTCTGTGAAAATTGTTACTATGGTATTTGGTTCACAGCTATTCCTGACTCTTATTTCTCTATTGTGAATTGTATTCTGTAATGTTATTAAATATCCTTCTTTGGATTCAATTCCACTTTGTCTTTGATAAAATTGAGGCTCCTACTTTTGGTTTTCATTTACTTGGTATGTCTTGGTGGATGATTTAAAAAAAAAGGAGTATATTTAAAAAAGGAGTATATCTTACAGTAAAGAGATTTTAATAGGTGAGTTAAGCCATTTACACTTATTGATATGACAGATATTTGATCTTAAAGCTGACAGTATATGATTTTGTTTTTATAGTTTATATTGTTGCCTTTCATTCTATGTATGGCTCTTTTGCATTTTTCTTTTGTTTTGGTAGCTCTGATTTGAGAAAGGGTATTTGCTGTATTTTGTTCCATTATTTACCTATATATAATTTCCTTAATCCTAGACAACATCTATGAACTTACTTCTATGAACAATAATAGCACTGACAGCTTGTACCCCTTTCCCCCTCCCCTCCTCTGCCCCAATTTAAGCCAATAGTATATCTTCAGTACTTATCTTTGCACTGTTAAATATGCCTTTACCACTAATTTGATTTGCCTACTTAAATAATTTCCTACGAGTCTTAGCTATTACAGATGAAACAATCCATGGGCTTCCTCTACCTCCCACTGCAGTAGTCTTCCTACAGCTCAAAGGCTTCCTTTCTCTGTAACCAAAAGACCATAATTGTTTCCTACAAATATGGCATTTCTATGGCTTTCTCCGGGCAGCCACACCTTTTTCTCTTTCCAAGCAAACCCGGCTCAGGACGCTCGGCACCTGTCTTGTATTCCCAGACCCCGCCCCCAGAGTGCCCCTCTCCTGGTCAGAAGGGGCCTTCCGCTGCCGCTGTCAGACTCTGCCACAGCTAGACCATCCCTCCTCCACACCTTCTGTTCCCTCTTCTCTACCAGTGCTTGGGGCTCAGATCTCAGCCTTGTTCCCAGGAGTTTCTTCTTCAAATTTTGCACTTCACAGTGGGCACCAGGACATGTATTTTTGTCAACAGTTTCTGTGATCTGCCCCTGACAGGTTTCTCCGTCCTCCCCGGTGCTCCCCCTACCCTTCCTACAGGGGCTGTCCAGGCTTTGCACATCACCACATAACATACACCTGGAGTCTGCACATTTTCTATGTCTCCTAGTTTCATTGGAGTTTACGAGGCTCCCCGTCCGTGTTCTCTTTGTCACTCCGTGTGGTTTCCAAAAGGGAAGATTTGAATGTAAGCTGTGGTTATGTTCATTCTGGCCGTGAATTTTGGACTTTTATGCTGTTACTAGGGGATCCTCCTGCAGCTCACTGACAGTCTGCTGTGAGTCATTCCACAGGCTTTAGAATCTCACTTAACACACTTAATGGAATAATCTGATCCATTGTATCTGAAATTTGCCAACGTGAACTCCTACTGCTACAATAAACCGAGGAGGGAATTATTTATTGGTATATGATGCTTCCCTCCCAACTGGCATGGACAGAGCTAGCATCACTGTACCAGTATTTCACACAGTCACGGACAGCTCCCTTTTGCTTCTCTCAAGAACAGTTCTAAACCGTGGTCTCACTCTGTAGAACACGTTAACAATCACTGTTAACAGAAGAAAAATGGAAGTCCGCAGATGTGAACTTCCCCAGTTTCTCTCTTTCCTATGCAAAAACTTACCTTTGGTGGTGGTCGTGCCAGGCTCTTTTGCACACAGCAAAGGAAGACATGCCTCTTCTCTTCATGGTTACGATCTCTATCCCTCGGTACTGCATTAAATTTCCTCTGCAGGTTTTTAAACTTATCAGTTATCTTTGTCTCCTCTTGCTTCTCTAATAAGTAAATTCGCTCCCTTCATCCTAAAACTCAGCCAAACCAAAAATCCGAAACATGTCTGTGCACCTTTACCCTTTTTAAAGATTTCCGCTTCTCTCTTCTCCCTTAACAGACCAAACTCAGCTTCTCATCAAGCCTTTGTCTAGTTCATCGTAATGGCCTTGCCTCCACCACTCGTGGAAATTACTGTTGCTGGACAGAAGTCAGTGTTGTCAGTCGTTTTCTGATGACACTATCCAGTCATTTACATCTTGTGTACCAGCAGCTGTTGCCTTGATTTCTAGAACAAGCCACCTGATTCTACTTGTCTGCTCACCTCCATCCAAATGGTAAACATTACTGTTCCTGTTATTTTTTTCTCACATCGCACAATCTTTGTCACTGACTTCTGAGTCCAAATAGCAGGTAAAAGAGAGTTTTAAGGCATTTTAGCAAAATTTTTCTACAAGCGTGAGTTCGAAATATCACAAGAAATCATTTAAGATATTATTCCTTGAACGATAAATTTACCTCAATTTATGTGTTTTATGTATGAAGGTCATTGCAAACACGAATATTTTGGAAGGGAGAGGAGAAGGAAAAAAATCATTTTCATAAGAAGTTTTCACTTATTTGGTATGTGTGCAAGCAAACTGTTAATAGTTTAGAGCTAGTTGCTGGGTATGGAGCATATTACTTGAATTTATAGAAAAATTTGGCATTTTATGATTTAGTCCTGTTTAGACAAATTGATTTCATCAATAACAAATTTAAGTAAATGGAATACTATGGGACTGTTAAAGTAAGCACACAAGGTGTAAAAGCAAAGCATATAACCGTAAAAGAATGTTACAGTATTAAGATGACCACTAGTTTATAGCTCTGCTGTTCGTCTTAGAAAAAACATTCGAGACAAAAGAGTTTTTAGTAACTTTATTTTCTAAAAATCCATCCTACAAATATGTTTTTTTTTTTCTTCTACACATTCACTTCTTTAAAAATGAATAGAAGCAAAGACCGAAGCTTATCTCGATGCGGGTTTCGAGTCAGCCAAATCAGCTCTTAAAGAGTTAAGGTCAACCAGAAGGAGTTCTGCACTGGGCCGCTGCAGAGCACTGGCCCTCCAACAGCCTTGGATGATCTTCTCAAGTCTTTTCCCGGGAACGGAGTCTGTGAAGACAGCTGCTGAAAGAGACGGTCGCAGATTATAGGCCACTACAGCGTAGAGCACGTACTGACGCTCCCCTGAGTAGGGCACCTCCTTGGTAGTCATTTGCCAGAGGGTGATGGCAAAAGAATAGATGTCGGCTTTGGGCGTTATGCTCTCTCCTTTCAGGAGCTCTGGGGCTCGGTGGGTGTAGGTGCCGCCGAGGTGGTAAGGAGGAGTCTGGGAGAGCAGATCCTCCAGCTTCTCAGAGCAACCAAAGTCACCAATTTTGCAGACATCCTGCTCGTTGATCAAAATGTTAGCCGGCTTCAGGTCCAAGTGCACAACACTTTGTGAGTGAAGGAAAAGCAGGCCATTCACAACATCTAGGGAATACTTCAGACACTTCCCCAAATTTAATTGCTGGGCAGCACAGCAGGAAGGTTTCGCCACCTCCACCTGCGCCTCCTCAGGACAGCTGGCGGCACCATATATGACTTGGTGTAAGGTGACATTGCCACCAAACTCCATGATTATGGTGCCTAGACTGTTGAAGGCTGCAGGCGTGCACGTGCTGGCAGCCACAACCCGCACGATGTTGGTATGGCGAAGCCTTGCGATGTTGAGCTCAGCCCAGAAACTGCGCTGGGAAGCCAGCCGGTTCTTGGTGCACTTGTTCACTTGCTTTATGGCCACTGGAACGCCGTGGTAAGTCGCCTTGTACACGGAGCCAAAGCCCCCGGCCCCCAGCCTCTGGAGGAGGCACACCTGTTCCCAGTCAATGGAGCACCAAGCTAGCCGGGGTGGCAGCCGCGGGGCCCTGGGAGGCGTGCCGCCTAGGGACAGCTTCCCTGCCTTCCCCGGGAGCTCCGAGGGACTGCTGCAGGGCCGCGAGTCCACCGACGGCGAGAAGTCGCCGGGGAGGCGGGGACGCCGGGGTAGGGGTGAGGGCATCGCCCTTCAATGCGGGCACCAGAGCGACTCAGGTGAGACAAGGAAAGAACCCTCCACGTTCGGAAGCATCGTTGACTGAGTTCTCCTTGCTCCACCCCAGCCTTGTCTGCTCTTCATTTCCCCCAAAGGAGCCACATCTGTGCTGGGTACTCAGCAAGGGCTTTTATCAGATGGGGAAACAATTAGAATGAGGCTCGATAATCCCCTTCAGATGAAAGCATTTCTCTTCAACACTTACAATGAATTCTTACAAAAATGAGCTGTCTGAGAGTTCACTGGATGAACGGCTCCGAGCGACCCCGGGACTCATCTCTCTTATACAACATTTCTTTAATTATAATAAAACGGGCCTTCCCTTCCCCCCTCCCCCGTCGCACTTCGCCCCACCCCAAGTCTCACTCGCTGAACATTATCAGTCCTCGGACATGGGAGACCACAACAATGCAATTAAATTATTTCACACCTGGCAGGCTGTAATGATTGTCAGTGTTATTCTGCATTAAATCACGTCCAGCAGTTATTGGCAGAAAGAGTTAAAATGCGAGCAGCTGACATTTGTTTAGCCTATTAGGGCTAATTAGGTGAGACATTCATATATGCATAAAAAAAGTAATCGATCCAAATAGTATTACTGATACAGGTCAAAAACATAAACCTCCTAAATTCATGGGGAAAGGAAAATTCTGTGACACTCCATTCAGCTTATACAGCAAATTAGCAAGACTTCTTAGCAACATGTTGACTTCCTAACAATCTTTCTGTTCCACCGCAGTAGGACCCACCCCGATAAGCTCCCTTGCAAGAGAGATTCTAGACTTGGCAGCAAATGAGGAACGGAAGTTATGAAGCAGAGTTGGGGGAGAAAAAAAAAAGAATAAAAATGGCTCAGAGCTTCGAATAATAACAAATAGGAGGGAATCCGAGGAGGAAAAAATCTGAAGAAATAAAAATGGCACAGAATCATTAGTCCCTATATGTAATGTGGAGAACCAAATGTTGAAATTCAATTCAGGGTCTTGTTGTCCAACATAAGTTCTTCCTTTCTAATTTTTATAATAAAAATTAATTTTCATTTCATATCTTTGGAAAAAAGATTGACACTATTACCCTGTTGACTTAGAAACACATGGAAAATGTTAGGATCTGCATTAAAAAAATCAAACGGTAAAGATCTATTGTACTTAGAGCACATAGGTGATATGTAACCACATTTTTATGATAATAGGTCTATGCTTCTGAAGTGTATTCTGGTTCTGAGAAGGTATGTTAATAAATGAGGCATTTACATAAGTCATTTCAAATCTACTAAACCCTAGGATAGGAGTTCTATTTTATACTAACTGTTTGCCTTAGTATGTGATAGTGTGTGTAATATTTAACCTGTTTGAGCCTCAATCTTTGCATTTAAGAAATCTGGATAATTATCAAAGTCAACTTTTTTAGTTTGGAATAAAAACAGGGGAGCCCTGTTCAGATTAATCAAAACAAAATCTTAAAAATGTGAACTATGAAATATTTTAGTAGAAAAGCAGTTCTGTGCAGTTATATCAAACCCAAAATATAAAAGGATGACAGTAAATAGTAAAATCAGAAAGTAATAAACTTGTATTCTATAGTAAGCCTCATTGCAAAGCTTATTCAATAGCCATCACATGCTGGGATTATAATTTAGGGCTCTGAAACTTTAACATGGTTATTCGGAGTGCTGTGTATTAGCCACATAAGGGCAATACAGTGCCTTGACCTCCTCAATATTACACATAATTTAAAACGATGTGACTTGTCATCATGTGAATACCCATTTTAAAACAGCCACCGGGGCCAGATGGCTTGGGTTTCTTACTGTCCTTTGTTTCTCACCATCAAAACAAAGAAAACCTGTCTTCCTCAGGATTGCTGTTCGGATTAACAGCTCCAAATAGGTAGATCAGGGCCTGATAAACAATACTTAAATGCTAATTATTATTTATGAAACTCACTAGAAACAATGTATATGGGTTTATACCAGGAAGAAACAGATCTGTTGGTATTGGTTTAAACGTACAGATTGGCAAATGACCAACATAATGAACTTGGGGCTTGTGAATGTACTGAGTACTATGTTTTCATCAATATCTTTTATGGTATGTAAATAATAAAATCAGACTTTGAAAAATGAATTGTTGGTGCTATTATCCTAAAGATTATATAACAAGTCACATCATTTTGCATGTACCCTACCAGAGCTGAAATAATTCATTTTATTATAAAGCACAACCAGTTTAAAATTTGACTACTTTCCCCTGCACTTCAATTTTTTGAGGTTAAAGAAATAGGAGCATGTTGCCTTATTACACACCAAAAATGAGAGGGTTAACACGAATCTGATAAAATTCAATAACCCTGTCATTCCCAAATAAAGGCAAAGAATAAAAATGTGTTGATAACAGGGTAGGCACGATCTACCCTAGAATTGCACAGGAAACAATGGAGGGAAAATAGACCGTGTGCGCCTTACTGACTGGTCAAAAAGGCTCTCAGGATTTACTTTCTCGGCTTTTTAGGCAGCATGACTGTTAAGAAATACTTCAGTGTCACGCAAACATCACGCTTATCCCAAGATGTGACAATGGAGAGCTCACTTAATTATACTGCACCTAACGAGCTCGAGGAGCGCTGACCGCTAGAGGGAAGTCCCGGCGCCCGCCGGAGGCATTCCGACCGCGGCCAGGGTCTCTGCGCCATCGACCGGGCAGCGCGTGGTTCGGCGCACGCCCGGCCCCTAGCCACCCAGGCGGCGCGGCTCCGGTTTAGGCAGCAAGACCCACGACCTCGCCGCCGCAGGGCGCGACGTACGGTCCCCGGGCCTCCGCGGCCGGGAATTCTGCGCGTGTCGCGTCAGGAGCCGCAGCGCGGTCCCCGCGCTTTGGGGGCGCCGAGGAGCACGTGGGCCGGGCCTACACCCCCAGGCGGGGTGCTGCCAAGCTCAAATGTGCGCCGAGCTGCTTCCCTTCCTTGCCCTTCGGCGTACAAAGAATTTCACTGTCGTTTCACGTCAATTTCCGAGTCGTCACGGAGTCTTCAGGGGGGCATAAAAATGCCCGACCCGCAACGCAGGAAACCCCGCGGGCGCCGACCACGTCCGAGCGGCCGCGGCCCTGTGTGCGCATGCGCGCCGGGACTGCGGCGCCACCACGGGGGACCATTTCTCAGTGATCTCAGGTTACAACCCGATTTGGGGACGTTGGGCAGGAATACGAGCGTTGGCGTCGTTCAAGTGTGGTGCTGCTCTTTAGAAGCGTGAATTAAGGCAGAAGATTCACTGTTGCTTTTTTTTTTTTTTAAAGAACTGAAACACTAGTAAGTGAATACATGTGCTTTAGCAAGATACAAGGATGATAAAGCCAAATTTGAAAAACATTAAAACGTTTCTTCTTACACAAGTGGGATTATGCTGTTATTATGCTGTTGATATTATTCTGAAATTTGAATTTTATACTTTGCAGTGTATCTTGGATTTGTTAATCACGTCGATGCATAGAATGAGCTACTTCAGTTTTCTAACATGGTCTAGGGCAGATCCAACTTCTGTGGAGCCTAAAGCTTATACAAATGGAGGGAACCTCTTTAAGGAAAAGATTTAAAAATTAGACATGGAAGTGAATATTTTTAGATGAGAGATCAGCAGAAATTGCACGTTTTAGAAAGTTGAAAACACCCACACAAAATCCAGGTATATAACATTTTACTGCCTGACATATATTAACTTTCCTCTACGTTTTGAGGGGATATGCTTTTTTATTACCTCTTCAGGTAACAAAGATTCCATCAAAATTTCATCTTGGGTGGAACTTCAGTTAATACTGGCATAAGCAACTTTATTAGATTATGGGTTTATTTTATGGAAATTAGACCAATCCAAAATTTGGGGGGGCTTACAGCACTGGGGGACGTTGCTTACATTTAATTCTACTCACTGTCAGTCAGACATCCAACACACCCCACAGAGTAAGACAATGTATTTTGATCTGGTGATGAAGGTAAGTCAAAACAAATTGCCACTTCTCTAAAATATTTGGTAAGACATTTTATTTCTGTTGATATATATGGGTCTGCACATCATTTCTCTGTGAAAACTTTGTTGATTTCTGATTTTTACAACTATCATTTAGGTTTTCATGGACGCAAAGATTAAAGAATCTCCTTTTGCATCAGGTATCATTAATCCCTTGGGTTAGTAATGAGATACTGTGTCTTGGCTAAAATTAGATGAGGAGGGAATGAGTTAATTTTATATTTATATATATTTCAATTCATAAGTGCAACTTTGGCCAATAGTAATATTTATTACCTAGTATGTCTTTTGCTTAAAAATTGCTTTCTTAAAATTCAATATAAGAATACAAATGATCTGTATAGCAAAGGACACCACCAGCAGAACAAAAAGTCAACCTGCAGTATGGGAGAATATATTTGTAAACGATTTATATAACAAGGGATTAACATCCAAAATATATAAAGAGCTCATACACGTCAACAGCAAAAAAACCCAAATAACCTGATTAAAAAATGGGTGAAGAACCTGAATAGACATTTCTCCAAAGAAGAAATACAAATGGCCAACAGGTACATGAAAAGATGCTTCCCATCGCTAATAATCAGAGAAATGTAAATCAAAACAACAATGAGATACCACCTCACACCTGTTAGAATGGCCACTATCCAAAAGACAAAAAATAACAAGAGTTGGTGAGGATGTGGAGAAAAGGGAACTCTCCTACAGTGTTGGTGAGAATGTAAATTGATGCAACCACTGTGGAAAGCAGTATGGAGTTTCCTCAAAAAAATAAAACTAGAAATAACATTTTATCCAGTAATTCCACTTCTAGGAACTTCCCCAAAGAAAACAAAATCCCTGCTTCAAGAAGATATATGCACTGCTATGTTTATCACTGCATTATTTGCAAGAGCCAAAATATGGAAGCAACCTAAAGTGTCCATGAATAGATGACTGGATAAAGAAGATGTGGTGCATGTAGACAATGGAATATTATTCAGCCATAAAATGAAAAGAAATCCTGCCATTTGCAACAACATGGATGGATCTAGACGATATTATGCTCAGTGAAATAAGCCAGGTGGAGAAAGACAAACACCATATGATTTCACGTAGTTGTGGAATATAAAAGCAAAACAGAAGGAACAAAAGAGCAGTAGACTCATAGACACTGAGAAGTGACCAGTGGTTACCATGGGGAGGGGTTAGGGTGGGTGTGGAAGGTGAGGGGGATGAAGGGGCACAAAAATTCTCAACATAATGTAAGTTGGTCATGGGGACTGTAGTACAGCATGGAGAATATAGTCAATGATTTTGTAACATCTTTCTATGTTGATAGTAACCACACTAGAGGGGGTGGGGATTTAATAATATGGGTAACTGTTGAACCACTGTGTTGTATATTTGAAACCAAATTCTCTTTAAGTATGTACACTCTCTTTTTTTCTTGATAAGTCTGGCTAGGGGTTTATTTATTTTATTTTCTTGAAGAACTAGCTCCTGCTTTCATTGATTCTTTCTATTGTTTTATTCGTCTCAATTTTATTTATTTCTGCTTTAATCTTTATTACATCTCTCCTACTGACTTTGGGCCTCTTTTGTTCTTCCTTTTCTAGTTTCATTAATTGTGAGTTTAGACTGTTCATTTGGGATTGTTCTTCTTTCCTGAGGTAGACCTGTATTGCAATATATTTCCCTCTTAGCACGGCCTTCACTGCATCCCACAGATTTTGTGGTGTTGAATTATTGTTGTCATTTGTCTCCATATATTGCTTGATCTCTGTTTTTATTTGGTCATTGATTCATTGATTATTTAGGAGCATGTTATTAAACCTCCTTGTGTTTGTGGGCTTTTTTGTTTTCTTTGTGTAATTTATTTCTAGTTTCATACCTTTGTGATCTGAGAAACTGGTTGGTACAATTTCAATCTTTTTGAATTTACTGAGGTTCTTTTTGTGGCCTAGTATATGATCTATTCTTGAAAAATTTCCATGTGCACTTGAGAAGAATGTGTATCCTGTTGCTTTTGGATGGAGTGTTCTGTAGATGTCCATTAGGTCCATCTGTCCTAACATGTTGTTCAGTGCCTCTATTTATTTATTTTCTGTCTGGTTTATCTGTCCTTTGGAGTGAGTGGTGTGTTGAAGTCTCCTAAAATGAATGCATTGCATTCTATTTCTCCTTTTAATTCTGTTAGTATTTGTTTCACATACGTAGGTGATCCTGTGTTGGGTGCATAGATATTTATAATAGTTATATCCTCTTGTTGGACTGACCCTTTTTTCATTATGTAATGTCCTTCTTTGTCCCTTGTGACTTTCTTTGTTTTGCAGTCTACTTTGTCTGAAAGAAGTCCTGCAACTCCTGCTTTTTTCTCCCTATTAGTTGCATGAAATATCTTTTTCCATTCCTTTATTTTCAGTCTGTGTATGTCTTTGGGTTTGAAGTGAGTCTCTTGTAGGCAGCATATAGATGGGTCTTTTTTTTATTCATTCAGTAACTCTATGTCTTTTGATTGGTGCATTCAGACCATTTACATTTAGGGTGATTATCAATAGGTATGTACTTATTGCCAATGCAGGCTTTAGATTCGTGGTTACCAAAGGTTCAAGGGTAATTCCGTTACTATCTAACAGTCTAATTTAACTCACTTCGTTTGCTATTACAAACACAACCTAAAGGTTCTTTTTTTCCCTCCTTTTTCTTCCTCCTCCATTCTTTGAATATTATGAATCATATTCTGCAGTCTTTTTCTTTCCTTTGGGTGATATGTACTTAGCCTTAGGAATACTTCCATCTATATCAGTCCCTCCAAAATGCACTGTAGAGGTGGTTTGTGGGAGGTAAATTCTCTCAACTTTTGCTTATCTGAAAATTATTTAATCCCTTCTTCAAATTTAAATGATAAACTTGCAGGTTAGAGTATTCTTGGCTCAAGGCCCTTCTGCTTCATTGCATTAAATATGTCATGCCACTCCCTTCTGGCCTGTAAGGTTTCTGTTGAGAAATATGATTATAGCCTGATTAGTTTTTCTTTGTATGTGATCTTTTTCCTCTCTCTAGCTGCTTTTAAAAGTCTGTCTTTATCCTTGATCTTTGCCATTTTAATTATTATATGTCTTGATGTTGTCTTCCTTGGGTCCCTTGTGTTGGGAGATCTGTGCACCTGCATGGCTTGAGAGACTATCCCCTTCCCCAGATTGGGGAAGTTTTCAGCCATTACCTCCTCAATGACACTTTCTATCCCTTTTTCTCTCTCTTCTTCTGGTACCTGTATTATGCGAATATTGTTCCATTTGGATTGGTCACACAGTTCTCTTAATATTCTTTCATTCTTAGAGATTATTCTCTTTGTGCCTCAGCTTCTTTATATTCCTCTTCTCTAATTTCTATTCCATTTACCGTCTCTTCTACTACATCTAATCTGTTTTTAAATCCCTCCATTGTATGTTTCATTTTTGATATGAATTTCTTAATGATTGAATCTCTGTCTTAAATTCATTCCTGAGTTCTTGAATATTTTTCTGTACCTCCATAAGCATGTTTATGATTTTTATTTTGAACTCTCTTTCAGGAAGATTGGTGAGTTCAGTTTTATTTGGCCTTTTTTCTGGGGTTTGTGATATTTTGGTCTGAACCATGTTCTTTTGACGTTTCCTATTTCTGTGTGGTGCCCACTAGTGCGCAGAAACTCCAGTCTCTGGTGCTGCTCAGCCCCTAGAGTGAGGTTGGGGGTCTTAGTGGAGTGGAGCTGGTGCCTGGGGGGAGAAAAGATCTGTTTCCTGATTCCCGTCTGCGGTGCCTGTCCCCAGTGTCAGAGGCAGTGGGCCAAGCACACGTATAAACCTCTGTGCTTTGCATCTCTAGCTGTTGTAGGCAGGGCCTCCCTCTGGCTGGCCTGACGCCAGCACAGGGACTGCCAGTTTGCGAACCGGTGCCAGCAGGTTAGGAGGAAGGTGCAGCAGGCTGTGTGTCACAGTGCAGGGCCTCGGAGCTGAGTAGGCAGCCAGGGCTATGGAGCACCTGAAACTCCTCGAAGTTCCCAACCAGTTGGGCAGAGCACGCCCAGACAACCTTGTCCAGCTCTGCCTTCTGCCATGCAGCAAGATCCGTGCAAAGCCCGCCCCTTCAGCAGCCCTCTCACTGCTAGGAAGCCTCTCATACCGCCCACCCCTCCTCTGACACAGAGCAGCCGTATGCAGATCCCCCCATCCACAAATGGCTGGAATGTCAGTCTGCCAAGCACTCCACCCGTCTAAGCTCCCCAATGTCCAGAGCATCACACAATATAGGGCTCTGCTCACAAAGCAGAGATCCAGGGCTAGGCGCTCAGCAGTCCCAAGATTCCACCCCCTCCCCCGCTCCATTTCTCTTCCTCTCGCCAGTGAGCTGGGGTGGGGGAAGGGCTCCGGTCCTGCCAGATTAAGGCTTTCCTACGTTACCCTGTTTCGTGAGGTCTGCTCTGTTTGTGAGGTCTGTATGCAGTCTGCTTCAGCCTTCTTTCTTGTTGCTGTTTTAGGGTTAGTTGTATTAATTAGCTATATTTTTGTACTATTTGTGGTTTTGGGAGTTCTCCTTGTCACCTCTCATGCCGCCATCTTGAATCTGGTCCTACTTGGTTTTCTTTTAAAGCATGGGTTCATATTGATATTTCTCATTCAGTTCTAACTTTATGGTCCATAATTAAAACATTTTCATTTTATAATTTCCCTCTCCTTTCTTTTATACTTAAAATCTTGATTCTAGACAAAGTTAATGTAATTCCATGTGTTATCAGACAAAATTACTCAATTAAGTTTAAGACTTTTTGTAGTTATTTTTATCCTTCTACTGAATGCCACTATGGATATAGTCAATTTTCTTTTTCATAATAACTCATTCTGTGTGGCTTTGTAATTACATATATCATATATGATTAATTCGTTTTTAATTTTTATTTAATTCTGTGAGGTTTTCAGCATAACTAGCTAGCAGTTCCTTAGAAGATGGTGTCTTTCAGCCAAAAGTTTTTTTTTCTTGTGTGATATTCAAAACACTGGAGGATGTTAAAAAAACATTCTCAGAGGCTATCTTATGAGATGGGGATGAAAGGTGAAATCAGCAAATGAATTTCCCAAGTGGTATATGAAAGTTTCATTTAGTCCCAGCTGGTCTATATGTAATGATCAAATGCAATATTATGTGCATAAGATTCAAATGTACAAGTTCTGGTGGGGACAGCCCAATTCTGTGTTCTGTTCCATTTCTGGTGCCATTAGAACCTACATAGTTTAATGTATTCCATTAGTATTCGATTTAGTAAATATTAAATATATTAAAGCCTTTACAATGTATTAATCTCTTTTTTAGCTTCTTTTAATAACATATAACATTTTCCACCAACTTAATATTATCATCTTATATAAAAGTTTAAACTGTATAAATCCAAATGATTTTCTAAGTTGATTTTATCACAGTCCAGTGCCACGGTCTTTAATTTTCCTTTTTGGAGGATTTTAAGGAGGGATGTCATATCTTAGAATTCTATATTATTCAGAAGGAATGCTGTGTTAGTCCAGGTGCTCTGAGGAGCAGACAGCAAGACAAGATTAGATATGCAAAAGATTTATTGGAGGGACATCACTGAAGAAAAATTAGGAAGCTGGGGGCAGCTGGTGAGATGCAGGTCTGACCCTTGTGAAGGACAGAGGGATGAAGGGCAGGTTGGGTAGAAGAATCTTAGCCTGTAGTGTGGTTCTCAGATGGTTCAATGTGGCTGATGAGGTGTCCTCGAGTGAAGGTGGCCCATCAGAGGAATCCTGTCTCCTAGGAAAGTCTTGCCCTGGGAAGCATGGCTTCAGTGCAGACATCATGATGGATTTCACAATGCAGCTCTGAAACCATGGGCCAATAATACCCTCTGTATTCTGTAGTCAGAGAGGCAATTTTCATAGCTACCACAGATACAAATACTACAATCTTTAAAGATTTTGTCTGCTAGCCTTTCTACTTGGGTCAAAATTTTGATGTCACTTTGTACATAATAGTTATTATTATCATAATTTTTAATCACAGTGTAGAATTCCAATTTTAAGAAGTCTCTGGATCAGTTATATACCTTTTTCAGCTTAAGACTATGTTTTGAAAAAACAGATGTATTTGCTTAAAACCCATTCTTATAATTTTAGCTTTATACAAATAAATATATATTCAACCAAAGGAGTAAAGACAATGTTATATATGTAATAGAAGGAGCAGAACCCACAGAAGCTTCCAAGCAGACCATCTTGACAATTACAGCACCCCAAGCGATCATGGAAGTAGACAGTTTTTTAATTGGTAAAAAAAAAATTGCTTACAGTTTTATGCAGATGTCTGTATGGATAGATTATAAATAAGACTGTAAGTAATTCACTTTTCATTGATTAAAAATGGCCTTACTCAATGCCACTTGTTAGATTCAAACTTTAAAAATATAGCTATAAGACTAAAAATCTATATAAAATATATAATGTATCTTCTCCCTGCCTGCTATTAGACTAAGACTTTTTAAATATGAAGTACAAACAATTCCTTTGTCACCTGTCCTTCTGGAGTCTAGACTTAACTAAGGAGAAATTTACTTCATTTTCATCTATTCTAAAATAGTCAAAAGTTTTACTTTTAATGGACAAAAATCATCTAATCATTTCTAGGGTGTGCTTTCTCAACAGCTTGAAGATTTCAGTGATAATTCTTTAAGGCTTGATCTTGCATGAGATTAAGAAGTATTTTATAGTGAAGCCTCTGCACCTTTGGAACTGGAACCCCTGGAAACTAGTTGTAACTCCACACAAGGTGATTTTTAGATGATTCTGGAGGATGAGGAACCCAATTATTAGAAGGTCTGTAGCCCTTGTTGAGATGTGGAGACTGGGGCACAGTGTTGTTGAGTCATACTTGGGCGGGAAATGGAGGGAGAACCTTCTAGTGGGCCTCCCCTCAACGTTTCTGTCAACATCTTTAATGAGGTTTTGGCCACTTTCTTGGCAAATCCTGTCAGAGACTCATCTCCTCTCCCCATGCTTACCATGAATCTGTTCGGTTGGGATGGTGATTTCTCTGGTTCTCCTTTAGATGTTTCAGGACCTCATAGTCCAGGAGTTGTAAAGAGGAAATTAAAATTTGGGGTCCTCTCTACTATAACTCTTGCAGATTTTACAGACCATACACTATAATGGTCCAGTACTAGCTGAGGAAAGCCAGACGTTCCTTCTGAGATGTTGATGTGGTGGTGCTCGTGTTTTGTCAGTCTAGCCTAGGCAGGAAAACAGGATATGAAATCCTTTTATTGGCTGTTACAGGAAAGATATAAGTTGTGTGTGTGTGTGTGTGTGTGTGTGTGTGAGAGAGAGAGAGAGAGAGAGAGAGAAAGAGATTGAGATTGAGTGAGTGAGTGAGTTAGCAGGCAAAACAGAGGCTAGACAAAAAGAATTATGATTCCTACCTGAGGCTAGAGGCTGCTGAGCTCAACAGCATTGGGTACTGGAGTCCAAACATGATGGCTCAGGACAGTGAAGGGAAACTGAGGAGGAAAGTCAAGAGGTTTACAAACACCAAGTGACCAATTCTGCAGCCTCCTTTGCTGAGCTTGGGTTCCCTGTTGCAATAAATTCTGCTGACCATGTAAAATTCTAGGGAAACTCATGGGAATTCTTAGGAAAGATCATGGTCTCAAACTTTAAGACTCTCATTTAGTACATTAATCTGTACACAAAAAGAAAAAGTAGAGAAGAATATGCATACCAGTGTCTTAACCCTATGATTTTCTTTGAATTATCAAGTTTTGCTTGCTCTTTTAATCACCTTTTTTTTTGTGGAACAAATATGGGGAACTCAGTTTAGCAACTTCAGCTGCTCATTTGCTTGGGCAACTCAGAGCTTTGTGTGTATATTGTGTGTGTGTGTGTGTGTGTGTGTGTGCATGTGGGTGCAAGGGTCTCCTGTGAAACAAGAAAATATGTGGGAAAGAGTACCTTTGTCAAATGGGACTGTGGGTACTTCAGGAGGGATGAGGAGAATCTTTATCTAAGCGTTCCCTGGAACCTCAACTCAGGACACCTGTGAACACTTACTAAGTATACATTCCCTTACTCACAGAAATGTTTGACTTAGACTTTTGTATTTATTAGATCACTACTGGTATAGTTCTTAACTATGTCCATGGACCAAACAACTGGAGTCTGGTTTGGGGTATATATACCCCAATTATCACTGACACATTCAAAAAAACATCAATTTACCAATTACCAAAAAAGAACAACATGGGCTGTTCTACAATTGAGTGTAATCCCGTACGACCCAGCTCTTGCCTACAATGTCCATTTATATGGCCAGAAGTTATTAATAACTTGAGTCCATTTTTGGTTCCCACATTCAGCCCAACCCAAGGAAGGGGGTGGCTACACAGTAATTTGTCCCAGATGGCACCATAGATGATAGCAGACATTCTGTAACTTGCATCATTTTTCCACCAAAAGGAGTAATGTTGAATTGGCACATTAGCAAGCGTGTTGATCCAGGTGAAGTAGAATCATGGCTCCAACTTTGAACAACAGCTAGAGTCAAAAGAAACAGGGTCAGGAAAGCATACGAGAAGACATGAAATTCCTGTAAGTGTTAATTCTGAATGACTAAGTTTTTGGTTGTATTGTCCTTTGTTCAAGTCTATGTTTTCCAGGACTTAAAAAAATTTTTTTATTAAGGTATTATTGATATAAACTCTTATGAAAATTTCACACGAAAAAACAATGTGGTTACTACTTTTATGCATATTATCAAGTCCACACCCATACCCCAAAGCAGTCACTGTCCATCAGTGCAGAAAGATGCCACAGATTCACTGTTTGCCTTCTCTGTGCTACACTGTTTTTCCTGTGATCCCACACACCATGTGTACTAAACATAATACCCCTCAATCCCCTTCTCCCTCCCTCCCCAACCACCTTCCAACACCCCACCTCTTTGGTAACCACTAGTCCCTTCTTGGAGTCTGTGAGTCTGCTGCTGTTTTGTTCCTTCTATTTTGCTGCATTGTTATACTCCACAAATGAGGGAAATCCTTTGGCACTTGTCTTTCTTCACCTGGCTTATTTCACTGAGCATAATATCCTCCAGCTCCATCCATGTTGTTGCAAATTGTAGGATTTGTTTCTTTCTTATGGCTGAATAATATTCCATTGTGTATATGTACCACTTCTTCTTTATCCATTCATCTACTGATGGACACTTAGGTTGCTTCCACATCTTGGCTATTGTAAACAGTGCTGCAGTAAACATAGGAGTGCATATGTCTTTTTGAATCTGAGAAGTTGTATTCTTTGGGTAAATTCCAAGGAGTGGGATTCCCAGATCAAATCGTATTTCTATTTTTAGGTTTTTGAGGAACCTCCATATTCCTTTCCACAATGGTTGGACTAGCTTACATTCCCACCAGCGGTGTAGGAGGGTTCCCCTTTCTCCGCATCCTCTCCAGCATTTGTTGTTTTTTGTCTTTTCGATACTGGCCAGCCTAACTGGTGTGAAGTGATATCTCATTGTGGTTTTAACTTTCATTTCCCTGATGATTCGTGATGTGGAGCATCTTTTCATGTGTCTGTTGGCCATCTGAATTTCTTCTTTGGAGAACAGTCTCTTCATATCCTCTGCCCATTTTTTAATCAGGTTATTTGCTTTTTGGGTGTTGAGGCGTGTGAGTTCTTTATGTATTTTGGTTGTTAACCCCTTGTTGGATATGTTATTTACAAATATATTCTCCCATACTGTAGGATGCCTTTTTGTTCTGTTGATGGTGTTCTTTGCCATGCAGAAGCTTTTTAATTTGATGTAGTCCCATGAGTTCATTTCTGCTTTTGTTTCCCTGGCTCAAGGAGATACGTTCAGGAAGAAGTTGCTCATGCTTATATTCAGGAGATTTTTGCCTATGTTTTCTCCTAAGAGTTTTATGGTTCAATGACTTACATTCAGGTCTTTGGTCCATTTCAAGTTTGATTTTGTGTATGGGGTTAAAGAATAATCCAGTTTCATTCTCTTGCATGTAGCTGTCCAGTTTTTCTAACACCAGTTGTTGAAGAGGCTATCATTTCCCCATTGTATGTCCATGGCTCCTTTATCATATATTAATTGACCATATATGGTTGGGTTTATATCAAGGCTTTCTAGTCTATTCCATTGGTCTATGGGTCTGTTCTTGTGCCCATACCAAACTGTCTTGATTACTGTGGCTTTGTAGTAGAGCTTGAAGTTGGGGAACGTAATCCCCCCAGCTTTATTCTTCCTTCTCAGGATTGCTTTGGCTATTTGGGGTCTTTTGTGGATCCATATGAATTTTAGAACAATTTGTTCTAGTTCATTGAAGAATGCTGTTGGTATTTTGATAGGAATTGCATTAAATCTGTTGATTGCTTTTGGAAGGATGGCCATTTTGACAGTATTAATTCTTCCTATCCATGAGCATGGGATGAATTTCCATTTATTGGTATCTTCTTTAATTTCTCTCATGAGTGTCTTGTAGTTTTCAGAGTATAGGTCTTTCACTTCCGTGTTTAGGTTTATTCCTAGGTATTTTATTCTTTTTAATGCAATTGTGAATGGAATTGTTTTCCTGATTTCTTTTTCTGCTAGTTCATTGTTAGTATATAGGAATGCCACAGATTTCTGCATATTAATTTTGTATCTTGCAACTTTGCTGAATTCAGATATTAGATCTAGTAGTTTTGGAGTGGATTCCTTATGGTTTTTTATGTATCATATCATGTCATCTGCAAACAGTGACAGTTTAACTTCTTCCTTACCAATCTGGATGCCTTTTATTTCTTTGTGTTGTCTGATTGCCATGGCTGGGACCTCCAGTACTATGTTGAATAGAAGTTGGGAGAGTGGGCATCCTCGTCTTGTTCCTGATCTTAGATGAAAAGCTTTCAGCTTCTCGCTGTTAAGTATGATGTTGGCTGTGGGTTTGTCATATAGGGCCTTTATTATGTTGAGGTACTTGCCCTCTTTACCCATTTTGTTGAGAGTTTTTATCATGAATGGGTGTTGAATTTTGTCAGATGCTTTTCAGCATCTATGGAGATGATCATGTGGTTTTTGTTGATGTGGTGGATGATGTTGATGGATTTTCAAATGTTGTACCGTCCTTGCATCCCTGGAATAAATCCTACTTGATCATGATGGATGATCTTTTGATGTATTTTTTAATTCATTTTGCTAGTATATTGTTGAGTATTTTTGCATCTATGTTCATCAGGGATATTGGTCTGTAATTTTCTTTTTTTGTGGTGTCTTTGCCTGGTTTTGGTATTAGAGTGATGGTGGCTCATAGAATGAATTTGGAAGTATTCCCTTTTCTTCTACTCCTTGGAAAACTTTAAGGAGGATGGATATTAGGTCTTCATTAAATCTTTGATAAAATTCAGCGGTAAAGCCATCTGGTCCAGGGATTTTGTTCTTAGGTAGTTTTTGATTACCAATTCAATTTTGTTGATGGTAATTGCTGTGTTCAGATTTTCTGTTTCTTTCTGGGTTTGCCTTGGAGGGTTGTATTTTTCTAGAAAGTTGTACATTTCTTGTAGGTTATCCAGTTTGTTAGCATATAATTTTTCATAGTATTCTCTAATAATTCTTTGTATTTCTGTGATGTCCCTAGTTTTTTTCCTTTCTCATTTCTGATTCTGTTTATGTGAGTAGACTCTCTTTTTCTCTTGATAAGTCTGGGGAGGGGTTTATCTATTTTGTTTATTTTCTTGAAGAACCAGCTCCTGCTTTCATTGATTCTTTCTACTGTTTGATTCTTCTCAATTTTATTTATTTCTCCTCTAATCTTTATTATGTTCCTCCTTCTACTGACTTTGGGCCTCATTTGTTCTTCCTTTTCTAGTTTTGTTTATTTTGACTTTAGAATGCTCATATGGGATTGTTCTTCTTTCCTGAGGTAGGCCTGTATTGCAATATACTTTCCTCTTAGCATGGCCTTCACCGCATCCCACAGATTTTGCGATGTTGAATTATTGTTGTTATTTGGCTCCATATATTGCTTGATTTCTATTTTTATTTGGGCATTGACTCATTGGTTATTTATGAGCATGTTGTGAAGCCTCCATGGTGGGATTTTTTCATTTTCTTTTTATATTTTATTTCTAGTTTCATACCTTTGTGTCTGAGTAACTGGTTGGTACAATTACAATCTTTTTGAATTTACCAAGGCTCTTTTTGTGGCCTAGGATATGATCTGTTCTTGAAAATGTTCCTTGAGAAGAATGTGTATTCTGCTGCTTTTAAGTGTAGAGTTCTGTAGATGTCTGTTAGGTCCATCTGTTCTAATGTGTTGTTCAGTGCCTCTGTCTCCTTACTTATTTTCTGCCTGGTTGATCTGTCCTTTGGAATGAGTGAAGTGTTGAAGTCTCCTAGAATGAATGCATTTCATTCTATTTCCCCTTTTAATTCTGTTAGTATTTGTTTCACATATGTAGGTGCTCCTGTGTTGGGTGCATAGATATTTATAATGGTTATATCTTCTTGTTGGATTGACTCCTTTACCATTATGTAATGTCCTTCTTTCTCTCTTGTGACTTTCTTTGTTTTGAAGTCTATTTTGTCTCATACAAGTACTGCAACTCCTGCTTTTTTCTCCCTATTTGTTGCATGAAATAACTTTTTCCATCCTTCACGTTTAGTCTGTGTATGTCTTTGTGTTTAAAATGAGTCTCTTATAGGCAGCATATAGATGGGTCTTGTTTTTTTATCCATTCAGTGACTCTATGTCTTTTGATTGGTGCATTCAGACCATTTCCATTTAGGGTGATTATCAATACGTATGTACTTATTGGCATTGCAGGCTTTAGATTCGTGGTTGCCAAAGGTTCAGGGGTAACTTCCTTACTATCTAAGAGTCTAACTAAACTCACTTAATGTGCTATTAGAAACACAGTCTAAAGGTTCTTTTTTTTTCCTCCTCCTTTTTCTTCCTCCTCCATTCTTTATATATTAGGTATCATATTCTGTACTCTTTCTTTCCCCTGATTGACTTTGAGGATAGTTGATTTAATTTTGCAGTTGTTCAGTAATTAACTGTTCTACTTTCTTTACTGTGGTTTTATTACCTCTTGTGACAGCTATTGAACCTTAGGAACACTTCCATCTATGGCAGTCCCTCCAAAATACACTGTAGAGGTGGTTTGTGGGAGGTAAATTCTCTCAGCTTTTGCTTATCTGGAAATTGCTTAATCCATCCTTCAAATTTAAATGATAACCTTGCTGGATAAAGTATTCTTGGTTTGAGGCCCTTCTGCTTCATTGCATTAAATATATCATGCCACTCCTTCTGGCCTGTAAGGTTCCTGTTGAGAAGTCTGATGATAGCCTGATGGGCTTTCCTTTGTATGTGATCTTATTTTTCTCTCTGGCTGCTTTTAATAGTCTGTCTTTATCTTTGATCTTTGCCATTTTAATTACTATATGTCTTGGTGTTGTCTTCCTTGGGTCCCTTGTGTTGGGAGATCTGTGCATCTCCATGGCTTGAGAGACTATCTTCTTCCCCATATTGGGGAAGTTTCAGCAATTACTTTCTCAAAGACACTTTCTATCCCTTTTTCTCTCTCCTCTTCTTCTGGTACCCCTATAATGCTAATATTGTTCCGTTTGGATTGTTCACACATTTCTCTCAATATTCTTTCATTCTTAGAGATCCTTTTTTCTCTCTGTGCCTCAGCCTCTTTGTATTCCTCTTCTCCAATTTCTATTTCATTTATTGTCTCCTACACCGTATCTAATCTGCTTTTAAAACTTTCCATTGTATGTTTCATTTGTGATACTCTGTTCTGTAATGATTGGATCCACGACCCGAATTCCTCCCTGAGTTCTTGAATATTTTGCTCTACCTCCATGAGCATGTTAATGATTTTTACTTTGAAATCCCTCTCAGGCATATTAATGAGGTCGGTTTCATTTGAATCTTTCTCAGGGTTGTGTTCATATTCATAATTTTACTCTGAATCAGGTTCCTTTGGCGTTTCATATTTGTATATGGCGCCCTCTAGTGCCCAGAAGCCCTACTCTCTGGAGCTGCTCAGCCCCTGAAGCAATGTCGGGGGTCACAGGGGAGTGCTATTGGTGCCTGGGTGGAGGAAAGAGCTGTTTCCTGCTTCCTGGCTGCTCTGCCTGTCTCCACTGCCAGAACCAGTGGGCTGAGCACACAGGTATAAGCCTCTATGCTTTGCATTTGCAGTTGCTGTAGATGGGGCTTCCCTCCTGCGGGTCTAACACCAGGGTAGGGTTTGCCGGTTTGCGAGCCAGATGGGGCTGGCCGAGAGAAAGGCTCAGTAGGCTGTGTATCATGGAGGGGTTCCTTGGAGCTCTGTAGCCAGCCAGGCAGCTGGAGCACCTGAAGATCGTGAAAGTTCCCAACCTGCTGGCATCGTGCACTCAGACAATTTTGTCTACCTGTCCCTCTCTCTCGCCTCTCATGCCACCATCTTTAATCCTCTCTCCGCAAAAGATTGTTTTTATCTTTGGTTCTGTTTTCCAGTACTTTTAACTTAATACTTCTCTATGATTGGTTTGATTTTTGCATGATGAACTTACATTCTGTTCTCCATGTTTTTATCTCCTAATCAATAGATTTTCATTGTAATGGGAAATTATGATATTTGAATCTGCTTTAGGCCCTAAGTTTAAATTCCATTGCACTCAGTAGGACACAAACTAGGAAGTGTACACCTCAATTATTATTGCTTCTCAGGGATGTTACAGAGAGAGAGAAGACTGCAGTAGCTTGATTCATAAAAGCTTACAAAAATTAAAGGGATTTAAGATAATCTTTCAAAACAGAAATAAAAGTAGGCATTGCATTAACATGGCAGGTACAGCCTCATTCAATTTACTATAATCCACAGTTAACCACTATCTTAGTTAGGGTTCTTAGGTTCCAGAAAGTGGTATAAACGAACTTAAACAAACTTAGAAGTGTATTGAAAAGCGTTTACAGGGTCACAGACTCTGCGGGAGCCTGAAGAACTATGCTCAGAAGTGGGCCAGAACCAAGACTTTCTACAGAACTAGAACCATGAACCACTGGAACAGTCTGGGCAGAAAAGTATGGCCAGGCTACCATCACTGGATTGAATGCCCCCAGCCATGTCTTTTGTCCCAGGTTGGAGCAGCCCACAGGTCACCTTGTTCATCTCTCTACCCTCCTGGTTGTATCAGCATGGGAAATAGAGAGCATGACCCCTTGCCTTCCCTTGTGGGAAGCAGGCACCTGGATGTCCTATTTCAACCAGACCATGAGATATTGGGGGAGAAGTAGTTTCTCAAAAGGAAACCAATGTATTGTTGGGAAGGACTGGATATTGTGCAGCCAAAATGTGACAAATGGCCTCTATACTCGCTAGGGAACCTATTTCTGGCTGAAACCAGGGCAATAAGAGGGACATGAAGGTGTGAACTACCCTAGTGTACTCAGCTCCTGTATTCAGCTGTGATGATGTGCAGGCTTCCAGAACCCTTGTGCTAGTTCATGTTTATGGTTTGGGTTGTGTTAGAGGGTTCTGGAGACTCTTGCTTTGGTGTCCTAATAACAGTCCTTTCCATATGTGCTCTCTACCTATTGAAACTTTTCAAGGGTAGTTCCTTTATTTCAGGACCATACCAAATCAGTTCTTATGAACTCTTGGGAAGGGGAAAACTATCATAGTGTAATCACCAGACCTGCCTGGACCACTTGGAGGGTTAGTACAATGTCATCATTTTGGACAATCCCTTCTCTGTAAGTTCCAGTGGTTTTCATTTGTTAGTGTGTCCAACCTAGCTAATCATCATATCCTCTTTCTTTTGTCCATAATGATTGTTTCACTGAGTCTCAGTTACAGGAATCATCTAGCGCAATGAAGAAATTGTACCTTTCAGAGAGTGCTTACCTGAAAGAGAAGTGAATGCATAATAAAGCAGAGAAAATATTTGGTGAAAGAAACATGATGATCCGCTAACAATATTTGAACTCTTAGGACCAATTCTGTGTGAAGCAAGATCCATGGACACATCAATTATGTAATCCAGTGAATAAATTGCCTCTGGGGAAATGGTGGGTGTCACGAAATCCCAGTAGTGACTGAAAGAATTTCCCTGAAGATTGGTGAGATATAGGCCACTTTACTCACTGCCATTTCCCTCTCTCTCCTGTTACCCAGAGCTAACCTTTCAACATTTTTAGTTGGGTATTTGGGTTTTTACCTTCTATTCTGCACACACTTCTGCGGCTCTCCTAAAGCAGATGGTTATTCTAGCCTATTACATATACTGTACCTAAATTACCCTTTACTTTTATTTTTGGAATTCTCTTTGCCTCTCTCTTGGCTGGGATCCACTTTTTCTTGAATTTCACGCCTTCCTCTTGACTGGCTTATTTTCTTGTTTTGGTGGAACACAACCTCCAGTAACTTCTTGAGAGGGTATGTGGGTAATTTTCGTCAGTTCCTACATGCCTGATAATGTGTTTTATCCTGCATTTGATTCATGATTTGCCTGCTTCAAATTGTATACTGAAATAGATTTGAAAGCAGCTGTTGAGACGTTCCAATGCTTTTCTCTGGGTGCTTTGCATGTAACTCATTTTTGATTTGTTGAAGTTTTCAGGATGTTCTCTGAATTCGATGTCTGTTATTGCATAATGAGTTACCCCCAAACTTAGTGGGGTTTATATCTTACATGTATTATCTCACAGTTTCTGTGTGGTCAGGAATCTAAGTGCCATTTACCTGGGCCCACTGGCTCAGGCTCTCAAAACAATCAAGGTTTTAACTGGGGCTTCAGTTAGGTTTGTTAAAATAAATAATTTTCTTCTGCTTTCACAGACTTTTCATCAGAAACTCTTCAACATAGAAGATAATGGAAAAATCATTAAACTGCTGACAGAAAAAATAGGCATCCACCTATTAACCTTAATTTAGCAAAAATCTTGCTCAAAAATGATTAAATATTATTTTTCAGGCAAGCAAAGCAGAATTGTTTCTTGTAGACGTACTATCAAAAGTATTAAGGGAAGTATATTAAGCAGGAGGAAAATGATACCAGATGGAAACATTTCTCATTTTAAAAAGTTCCTTTAAAAGATGATCAAAACCACAGTGAAATACTGCTTCACATCAGTCAGAATGTCTAGTATCAAAAAGACAAGAAATAACTAGTGTTGGTGAGGATATGGATAAAAAGGAAACCTCATGTACTTCTGGTGGGAATATAAATTGGTGTAGCCATTATGAAAAACAGTATAGAGTTTCCTCAAAATTTTAAAAATAGACCTAGCATATGACCCAGTAATTCCTCTTCTGGGTGTTTATCCAAGGAAACCAAAATTATTAATTTGGAAAGATATATGCTCCTGTGTTTGTTGAAACATTATTTACAATAGCTAAGATATGGAAGCAATGTAAATGTCCATTGATAGATGAGGGGAATAAGAAGATGTGGTATATATACACACAATAAAATATCACTCAGCTATAAAAAGGAATGAAACCTTGGCATTTGTGACAACATGGATGGACTTCGAGGGTATATGCTAAGTGAAATAAGTCAGAGAAAGACAAATACCATATGATTTCACTTATACGTGAAAGCTAAAAAATAAAAAACAGAAATAGACTCATGGAGAACAAATTGGTGACTGCCATAGGGGAGGGCAGTGGGGTAATGGGCAAAATAGGTGAAAAGGACCAAGAGGTTACAAACTTCCAATTATAAAATAAGTCATGGAGATGAAAAGTATGGCATTGGGAACATAACTGGCATTGTAATATCTTTATATTAAAGTTAAAATAGATGAATATATTTAAAATAATGTTGTTGGGTTTAGAACATAGGTAGAAGTAGAAAGCATGACAACAATAGCACAAAAGGGAGAGAAGGGGGATGGCAGCATGAGGTTCACATTATAACTGAAGTGGTACAGTATATGAAGGTAGACAATGAGAAGTTAAGGATGTATATTGAAACCTTACAGGAACTACTAAAACAGTAAAACAAAGAGACATAGCTAATAAGCCA
Source organism: Phataginus tricuspis (assembly GCA_029783875.1). Lineage (NCBI taxonomy): Eukaryota > Metazoa > Chordata > Mammalia > Pholidota > Manidae > Phataginus > Phataginus tricuspis. The sequence goes on from JAQQAC010004068.1 coordinate 11,294,877, forward strand.
AAAGTGGAGATTTTTAAAAATCTTAAAAACGTGGTCAACCCAAAAGAAAGTAGGAAAAAAAGAACAAAGTACAGATATGACATAGAAAGCAAACATTAAGACAACAAAGTTAAATTAAATTCTCTCACTGGTTACATGGAAAGTAAATGGTCTGAACAACTCCAATTAAAAGGCATAGGTTGCCAGGATAAAATAGCAACATCAAACTGTCGTCTACAAGAAACCTAAAATTTAACTATAAAGATATGTATAACATAAAAGTAAAGTGGTGGAAAATGGACACGTAAGGACTAGTGAAAAGATGGTAGAATGGCTATAGCAATATCAGGAAAAAGTAGACTTTAAAGAATTCTTAACAGGAATTAAAAACAATACTTCAGAATGGTAAAGGAATCAAGTTGAACATAATAATCCTAAGTAGGTATGACAGAGCTTCAAAATTAATAAGGCAAAAAAGAAAAAAACTGAAAGCAATAGACTACCCATAATAGCAATTGAGGAGATCAACACTCTTTTCTCAATGATTGGTGAAGCAAGTAGACAAAAAACTATCAAGTATACAAAAGAGCTAAACAACACTCTTGTGTTTCCAGAGACACACAATCAGTAGATGTCTATCTATCAATCTCTCTATCTCCATATAGCTCTGTCCTCATCTCTATCATCTCTCTCTAGAAAATTGATATCTATATCTAGAGAGAGTGAGAGATTTATTTTTAGAAACTGGATCACGTGATTGTGGAGCTTGGCAAGCCTAAAATCTATAGAGTGGGTTGGCTGGCTGAAGACTCAGGGGAGAGTTGCAGTTTGAATGCAAAGGCAATCTGTCGGAAGAATTCCTTCTTGCTTAGGGGAGGTCAGTCTTTGTTCCAGTAAGGGCTTCAACTGATTGAATAAGGCCCACCCACATAATGGAGAATAATCTGTTTTATTCAAAGCCCATCAACTTAACTGGCATCTCATTTAAAAACACCTCACAGAAACATCCAGAATAATGTTAGGCTAAATATCTGGGCACCATAGCCCAGCCAAGTTGAGACATAAAGTTAACTATCACAACTCTCACCAAATTGACCCTAAAACTGTCAAAATACAAATTATTTTCAATTGTATATAGCATATTCACCAAGAAGAGCCATGAACCAAGTCTCAGTAAATTTAAAAGGATTAATATCAAATAGAGTATATTCTCCCATGGCAGTGAAGTTAAATTAAAAATCAATTAAAGATAGGCGGAAGATCCCTAAATATTTGGAAATTAAACTCTACTTCTAAGTAATCCATGTGTCCAGAAAGAAATCAAAGGGAAATTATAAAAATAACTTTAACTGAATGAAAATGATAACTCAATATGTAGATTTATTTGGTATGTAACTAATGCAGTACTTAGAGGAAAAGTTATTGCTTTAAAATATTTGTATTAAGAAAAAAGAAAGGTCTAAAATTACTGATCTAACCTTCCATTTTAACAAACTAGAAACAGAAGGAAATAATAATAAAGAAAAGATTATAAATCAGTAAAACAGAAAACAACCCAGAAAATCAATGAAACCAAGAGTTGTTTTATTTAAAAAAGTCAATAAAGTCAATAAACTTTAAGCTGATCCAAAAAAAAAAAAAAAAAGAAAGAAAGCAGACACAAATGACCAGTACTGGGAGTGAACAGGGCATATGACTACATAGCCTAAAGACCATAAAAGGACATTAAGGAAATATTATGAACAATTTTATGCTAATGTATTTGACAACTTAAGTAAAATGGATGGATTCATTAGGAAAAAAAATTACAAATAAATGACTCAAGAAGAAATGGAAAACTTAAGTAACTCTATATTTGTTAAAGAATTCCTGTTTGTAATTAACGTTCTTCCCATAGAGAAAACTCTAGGACCAAACTGCTTCACTGGTGAATTCTAGTAAACATTCAAGGAAAAAAACAAAGCAACCAATCTAACACACTGCCTATCAGATGAGAGAGGAGGAAACATTTTTCAACTCATTTTATGAAGAATCATTCTGATGCCAAAAAGCAAAGACATTACAAAGAAGGCAGAGAATATTTCTCGTGATAAGCATAAACACAAAATGTCTTAGCCAAATATTAGCAAATTAAGCCCTATCATGTATAAAAAAGAGACTACATCTTAATCAAGTTGTTTTCCCATGAATCCAAGGTTGATGTAACTTTTAAAGGTTGACCAATGTAAGTGACTAAATTACATGAATAAAGGAGATAAACCATATAATCATTTTAATAAATACAGAAAAAGCATGTGGTATCATTTAAACCCATTTATGATAATAAGCTTCAGCAAACTAATTATAGAAGGGAACTTCCTCAGTTTGATAAAAGGCATCTATAAAACACCTTGAGCTGTATCATGCTTAATAGTAAAAGACTGAATTCTTTCCCCCTAAGATTGAAACAAGGTAAGGATGTCCACTTTCAGTCCTTAAATCAACATTATACTGAAGGTTTTAGGCGGTGCAAAATAAGGCAAGAAAAAGAAAAGAGGTATAAAGATTGGAAAAGGAATAAAGAAGTAAGACTTTATTTCCAGATGAAATCATATGTAGAGAAGATCTTGAAGAATCTACAAAAAAAAATCTACAAGAAATAAGTTAATTTAGCAAGGTAGCAGGATACAAGGTCAATCTACTAGCTGCTATTTTACAGAAATAGCATCAGAAAACACGTGAATGGGGATAAATTTATCAAAATGTGTGTAAGATTTGCACACTAAAAACTATAAAACATTACTTAGAGAAATTAAAGGAGAACTAAATAAATGGAAAGATGTACTATGTTCTTTGATTGGAAGACTAAATGTTAAGACATAATCATTGCTAATTTTTATATAGATTCAGTGCAATTCTTATCAATTCTCAGAAGTTTTTAGAAATTGATCATTTGATTTAAAAAAGCATATATAGAAATGCAAAAAAATCTAGACTGGCCAACATAACTTTGAAAGAGAACAAAGTTGGACAATTAACACTATCTAATTTTAAGACTTAGTATAAAGCGGTCATCCTAGTTGTAGTACTAGCATTAGGAGCTGTAATGCTGGCAATATGGATCAATGCGACATAATAACAAGTTCAGAAGTAGATCTACGTGTGTATGATCAACTGATTTTTACAAAATAGTCAAAACAATTTAGAGGTCAAAAAAGGTAGTCTTTTGAAAAATGGTGTTGGAACAACTGGATAACCATTCAGAAAAAAATTAACTTTGATCCTTACTGTGCACCATCCACAAAAAATAAAAATTAATCATAGACGTCAATGCAAACACTGAAAATATAAAAATTGTATGAAAAAACAAAGGATCAAATTTTCACAATCTTAGGCTAGGTAACGAGTATGGATATGAAAGCCACTGCTGGGGTCTCTGCCTCTTAGGACATGAAAATCATCAATCTATTCAAAAGATACCATTAAGAAAATAGAAAGGCAAGTCATTGAGTGGGGCAAATGATACATGTAATAAAAATATTTTATATCCTTCTGGCTCTAGATGGTGAGTGTCCTTTTTATGCTACCTAAGAGGCTCTCTTAGTGTTCAATTCACACTTTGTATTCAATTGCTGATTAATTGCTCTCAGACTTTCTTCATATTTTGTCAAAGAGTCCACTGTAGTTAACAATAGTCACCTGAATCTGCTATTCTTAGAGTTACTATTTACTCTATATTTCTGACACGATGACTGGCAAGGTACACAATCCCACCCCATCCCAGTACATCACAGGTAAAACAATTGCTCTGTTTCCTCGTACCAGAACCCCTGTTTCTATCTCTCACCAAGGTCCTAACTTCTAGCAATTAGGGGTAGTCCAGTGCCAATAGACCACTACTGACTCAACGGTAGCAGGTTGGGTTCCCTGAGAAATGGTCTGACATGTAGATTATTGTGCAGGGTGTTCATTATGGGGTGTTCTTAGGATCAATGAAAGCAGAGAGAAAAGTTGGGCTGTGAGGCCATCACATAGTTGCTCCGGAGCTGAAATAGTCCAGAAGTGCCCCAAGTTGAGGCAAGGGGTCTGGGAATTTGTTCACCTACTCTGACCAGTTATTGAATAAGGAAGGGGTGTGACTGTAAGCAAGGTGGTGCCCTTCCACTTAGACAGTTCTGAAAGAAAGCTGACAGAGGAAGGCTTTGCTGGCAGCACTCTAGTACCTGGAAAAAGAAGTATTGATTCTTGAAGAGGGCTATGGGATTGCCTCACAGCATCCCCTGGGCACCTTGCATGACAGATTCACTCTTTAGAAGACATGTTCTTCCACCCTGGTAAGGTCATTCCACCAAGTCTTCCAAAGGTATAGGGATTTTTGAGCATGGCCAACATCCCTTGACTGCTGGGTTATCCTAATTCTGTTCATTCAAAGCATAAGTGTCCTATAGAATCTATATCTAGGTACCTATCTTGAAGGCATCCATTTCACCAATGATTTATTTTCTTATATCCCTTAAACCTTTTGACATATAATGTCCATCTAACAATGGAATGTGAATTCCTGATAGGATATGTCAAACTCTAACTGTCCCTAAGGATAAAATTGTGTTTATCTCTATTATTTTATGCCTTAGTAGTTCTAGAGTGAATTCCCACAAAGTAATGGGACAGCATCTCTACAGGCCCTCAGAAGGTAGAGTGGAGGAGATTCCTCCACGGCACCTTGCTCCCCAGGGGAGCCCACTTTGCACAGAGTTCTCAGGAGTGTGCTGAGTAGGGCTCCACCTACCTGTCTAGGTGGATCAGGGGACAAGTACCTACAAGTACCTAGAAGGCTGGAGCCACTAGGAACAGGTGGGGAAATGGCCCACGAGCTGAGGTTTCTCCTAGAGCTGACGTAGTAGGCTTAGGTCAGTAGCTTAGGCTGATGTCCATTCACAGTGCCTGCTGGGCCTCTTGATCGAGGTGGCTGGGAAAACGAAGTTTGAAACTCCGTGGTTATAGGGGGTGTTCTTATGAGACTAGTGTTCATTTTATAAGAAGCATCTCAGAAACTCTCATTACAGAGATTGGAAATGCTGGCTCTCAGGGACTTCCCTGCTGGATTAGATTGGATTTCCCAAAGGGATAATATGAGTCGGTGAGGGGACAACGCCACACTTGCTCATCCAGCCCGGAGCTCGACCAGGTGAAGCTATCCTCAAACCCTTTATCAGTGGCAGCTGTTGCTCTGGCAACACTGACTCTTCCCATCTTCAAAGCAAATTCCTGTGGGAAGGTAGAGGCTGTGCGGAAGTCCAGACCCAGGAGCACTGATTTTAGAAAATCTCTGTTCCGAGTAGAAGAGTGTGAATGGAACCCCGAATCCGGGAGGACTGTATTCCCCCTCATAAATAGAATGTATGTTTTCTCCATGTTGCTTCAACAAGTGTTTGAATTGAATTCCTGTAGCTATTTTTGAGAAGTCTAGGAAAGCGTATTAAGTCTAGGGACCATGAAATGTTATTAAAGAGTGATTGATTAACGACAGGACATGGGAAACTTAGAACCTATTTATCCCCCTCACCCTGAGCTGTAGTGATGAGGAAGGAATCAGGGAAATGATGAATCTGCACAGACCCTGAGTTTTCAGCACAGTAGTTGATGAGCAGGGATTGTCATGTTCCCAGGGCAGAGGAGGACAACGCTGCAGCTGCCTTCCTGTGTCTTCTGTGTTTTAATTTTGAATGACTGTCCCAAGATATTTCTGGGGACACTGCCAAGTTCCGGCAGTTAATGGAAAAGTAGTCGGGGTTATTTATTATCTAGTAGTGTTGGTTCGGCACAAGGAACACAAGGCTGAGGACCCTGATCCCTGGGGGTGGGAGCAGCGGGGCTACGGTGTCCCCGACAAACACTGGTTCCATCAGATGTGTGCAGGATGCGTGGGGTCTCAGCACGACCCCGCTGACCCTGAGAAAATGCCGCCCCTGCTGCCTGGTCCTTAGTCCTAATCCTTACAGGGAATGTGTGGTTTAACAGCGATTGGAAGAGGTTTAAAGAGGATGACTCCCCAAGTTTTAAATCACTCAGAGCTTCATTCGGATTTATCACATGAGGGCTGTGACACTAACCACCCAGCACACACTCCTGGGGGCCTCCTCTGCCCCCGTGGGCCCTTTGGGATAATCTGGGGAGAGGACCATGCAGGATACTCTGGACGCTGTTGTGTCGAGGGCAGATCCCAAACGTAGTCTCCCTGGCAGTCTGAATCCTTCTTATCATATGGATATGGGCTTTGAGGGGTCCTGTGGGAGCGGTTCTGAACTAAGATGAAGGAGAATGAAGAGACACTGCATTTATCCCATCAGAATTGTGCGACTCCCAAATGAGATTTCCTGTTCTTTTGAGGACCATTACTACCTGCTCCCGGGTCTGTGAGGTTGTGGATTAGCACGGGATGCTTCTATCGCAAGCAACGGAATAGCTAACTAACCATGAAGGCAATGAAGCAATGACTTCACATAACATGAGATATAGATGAAGGCAGTCTGAGCTGTCAGAGGACTTCACATCATGCCAGTGTGCCACTTCACGGTGGGCAGAAGTCTGCAGGTTCGGGCGCCACATCTACATCCAGGCAGGGGCTGGAGGGTGTAGGAAGAGTCAGCCACGTCTGTTTTACTAAGAAGGTAAGAGCTTTCCCAGAAGTAGCAAAGCAGTTTATCCCTACATCCCTCCCGTTTGCCACAACTGGTTCACCTGACTACTATTAACTGCAACAAAACAAAACAAAACAAATCCCAACCCCCCAAATGGGTGCATAGCTTTTGTCACCTGGCAAGAGGGTTGGGAGTGGTTGTGTGGTTACGCAGCCCAGAGCATGTGCTCTTGTGGGTGTTCACAAGCAGGGACCCCAGCAGTGGCTTTCATATCCATACTCGTTAGTGGCAAAGGGAGGTACACGGGCTCCGGGAGCACAGAGCAGGGAAAGCTGACCCAGATTATGCATCCAGGAAGGTGTCCCAGAACAAATGACATCTAACCAGAACACCGGAGGATGCATAAGCAGAAATGGAAGAGTGTTTTGGGCTGAATAAATGGCATTTGTGAAGACTCCTAGAAGAGAAAGGATATGTTGGTTTCAGAAACAGAAAGAAATTTTCTGCTGGAGAAAATCCTGAGAGCTGGGGAGAATGTTTAGGATTGAGATTAGAGAAGAGGATGGTGGGGGATTTTAAGCCATTATGAGGCATTTGAAATTATTATTAAAAAGTAGAGATTATTAGGAACCAACCAAGATTAAGGCCTGACTGCCAGGTTTCACTGGCACGCTGGGAAGTGCATCTCCCCGTTACAGAGTCAAGGGAAGCTCTGTGAGGCAAACTGGGGTAGGTCTTTCCCAGCCAGACCATGAACTGCTTGTCCCGGAGTGGGAAGGCCGTCTAGGAGTGATGTTGATTGGTCGGTGGCGTGTGACACACCCTTGGGTTGGCACTGGACTTTTGGGAGGTGTCTGCTGTGCATGTGGGGTGCTGGCTTCAGGAGCATGGCGTGGACCCAGCTGCCCCTGTGTGAGCAGGCTGGCGGCGGGTCAAGGTTCACCGGCATCACCTTAAGAAAAGTGTGAAGGCACTGAAGGGTCTTCAGATGAAGGATCAAATTTGCATCTTTAGAAAGTTTCTTCTGGACGCTGTCGGAGAATGGATTGGATGCCCAAGAGGGCCTGGAGGAAGGGAGCCAGCTTCTTTTGGAGACACCACAGAGTCTCTGAATCAAAGGAGCCCCACCTCACACAGGGCTGTTGGGTCCACAGAGGTTTAGAATCATTTCTGAGCTTTTTTCTAGGTCCAGCTGGAAAGGGGCAGGGATACAGAAAAGATGTGGACCTGGACTTCACAGAGCCAGGTGTCCCGCCACTAAGCACCTGAGCAGAAGGGACCTGCCACAGGCCTTGAACCAAGTGCTCAGGGCCCTGGTAATGCCCAGGAGGCTGCTTTGGCAGAGGCTGCGAGGCGAGGGGAGACCCCCAGCACGAGGTCCCCCACCCAGAAGGCTGGACGGCTGCACACAATTTGAACACATTTGGATTTCCAGACCCCAGCTGATGTGCACTTTCCCTCCTGTATGCACTGGAGCCAGGATGGGGTTTCTCCTCTAGTTGGTGCCAACTGGGGTAAGAAAGAGAGAGGTTCCTGGAAGGCTAGGAGGGGAAGTGAGGGTGGGATTCAGGAGGAAGAGCTGAACCACCATCTCTGTGTTCTCTGCAGGGTTGAGGGGTTGCAAAGGTTCTCGTAATATTCTGTCATAATGGCATGGTTATTATTCTGCTACCTTTTTTGGTTGGCTTGGAATGTATACCTGGCCTACCATTCACTTCTTTGAGGGCGTCACCCTCAAATGCTGTTCTCTCCTCCTAATACGAACAGAATTCTTTGGCTTTGGTTCTGTGAGACGGTGGCAGACTGTGGCGTACCATCTCCTGCTTCACCGGGGCTTGTGTGAGGGAGATCAGTGGTTCCCAGACCCTTTGGACTCAGGATCTCTCTACATCCTTTTCTTTAAACCCCCAATGATATAAAAGTGTAGGTCACTTAATTTTCCAAATGGTAATATATCCATAGTGTGAAATGGTGCCCAGGGAAACCCCCTTGCTTCCTCTTGGTCCTCTGCTCATTCCTTCCTCCTCCTTGTGGAAACAATTTTTATTAGATTCTGCTGTATCTTTTTAGAGTTTTTCTATGTTTATCCAAGTTATTATAGATACAGATTCTGATTTCTATTTTTATACAAAAGGTAGCACATTACGCACATGGGGAACTCATGTTTTTTTTCTAGGAATTTTATAGTTTCTGGTCTTAAACTTAAGTCTTTAATCCATTTTGAGTTAATGGCTTGAGTGGTGTAAGATAGGGATCTCTTTACATTCTTCAAAATTAAGGAGCATGCCCAAAGAGTTGTAATTTATGTGGGGTATAGCTCCTGATATTTGCCCTATTAGAAAGTAAAACTGAAATAAAAAAAGTACTTATTTAAAAATAACCATAAATCCATTACAGGTTAACACACATTTTAATAAAAAAACAACTATTTTGCAAAGCAAAAAAATTTAGTGAGAAGAGCGGCATTGTTTTACAGTTCTGCAAATACATCAAAGGTCTGGGTTAATGAAGGACAACCAGATTCTCATACCTGCTTTTGCACTCAATCTGTTGTGATATGTTGTTTTGGTTGAAATATATGAAGAAAACTAGTCTCACGGAGATATGCACATTTTCTTTTTATTAGTGTTTTCAAATAATTGTGGGTATTCTACTTTGATACTATACCCAAACTTGGCAAGTGGTAGTTTCTTAAATGTTAATTGCCACGTGGCATTTGAAACTATATCAATGTAGTTTTTTGTATTCTATTAAATTAAAATCCATTGGTTTCTCTTGAACACTTAATGGATCCTTTACCCAGGCATGATTTTGTAACACTGGTCATTTGAAAAAATATTAGTTCACTGAGTTATGCAAACCTTCTAAGTGTTGACACATTTCATTATACAATACTAAAAAATCACGTTAGTTAATAGCACCACTGAGCTCATCAGAAAGTACTGGGAAGCTACCAAATTAAGGTGTTGGATAAAATTTTCCAAAATTTTAGTTTTCTCTTGAAAACAAATTTTGTCATAAGCAACAAATATCACCAGTTGTTTTTCTAGAAATGACCAGCTTGCTTCATTCAGTTTTTGAGAAAATGTGTGCCAAATACCCAATTCTGAATAATCATAGAGAGTTCTTTTCAGTAAAATGGTGCCCTGTGAAAAAAAGAGGCTGGTTCAGCTTGCCACTTGAACAACTGCACAGGGCTTTTCCTAAAGACAATAATTACACATTGACGTACAGTAGAAGTGCCTTAAGTATGCATCGTATTGAATCACATAGAATATTAAAATAATATGTAGTCAAGGGTTGAGGTTTCATGAAAGTAAAACTTTTTAGTACTTTATTAGAAACATTCATACGTGAAACTGCCTCTTTTTTTCTAGTGCAAGTGTGAGGCAATAAAGAAAACAGTACCTGCTTGTACAGTCTGGTACTCTGGCTCTGACTCATGCTAAGGCACTAGCGGTTTTACCCACCTTTGCTTTTACATCAGAAACACAAATATCAACGGAATGAAAAAGGCAAATACAGTTCTGGTCTCATGGAGTTCCTGAGAGGAGCTGTCCGAATCTGCAAAGGTCCAAGAGCCATGCTTCCTGTGTGGCTGTGGAAGACAGAAAGAGGAACACTGAGCCTCAGGGCGTTTCCGTGTTTAGAGGCTGGGCTGAGGAGGAGGCGCCATCAGAGGAAAGTGGGGATGGCAAATGAGGTAAGAAGGGAACCAGGAGGATTAAGGCGTCCTTATAACAGAGAGGAAGCCAATAGTCATAGGGAAGGAAGCTTGATTTGAGAGTGTTCAAAACAGGTAGGGAAATGGTTGTAATAACAGTATCTTTTATTTTCTGTATATGTTGATATCTGGGGCTTCGCTGATCCTGGAGAGTCAGCCCTTCCCAGACCTCTAGGCTAGCCATTTCCTAAAGATGGTAGACTTGCTCAGGAGCGCACTTTTCAAATACAAACAAAGCAACCCAGAGCCACCATCCCAATTCTCACACCCTGGGCCACTACCCACCTGCCCATATCACCTGGGCAAGGTACCAGACAACTACAGACAGCCCCCAAGCCCCAGAGCCTGCTGGGAAGACTCAAACAAGCCAATCCTAAGTCTGCTTAGCCTGCCTCTTCCTTCCTGTGGGAATCACATAAAGGCTTTTGCCCCAGTTTCTCCGTCTCCCTCTGTACTGACTCTGTGCTTCTCAAGGAGGCCCCACAGTGGTGTGGCAGGCCTCCCACCCCTTAGAGTAACGAACTATCTTTTCCATGGCAGTCATTTCCTTATCTGCCTTAGGATACCTCAATTTTTCTGTCAACTTTTCTATTAATTTCTAAAATAACACTATTTTAAAATAATGGTGAATATAGATAACTCTTTTAGGACATTTTGCTGTGAAGAATAGAAAAATGGGAGGAAAGCTTGGTTGGGAATATGAGATCAAGATATTACAGTATGTTTTCATGCTGAAGGTAATGATCTTAGGAAAGGGGAAAAGTAATGATTTGGAAGTGGGGATGGGGGTACAGGGAGATTGGATCCAGTGCAGAAATGGACTAGTTGGTCTTAGGTATATGAATAGTTCACTTATTTTAAAAGGAAGGAAGGCAGAGAGCAGATGCAGGTAGATGGTTATATTTGGTAGTCAAAAAGACATGGAGATTCTTTTTTGTTTGCTTTTATTTGTTTGGTAAAATAAGAAACAAGACCACCAGCTGGGACCGGGCTGGGGAGGAGTATGTAGGAGATGTGGGGAGAGAGAGATGACTCGGAAAATGGCAAAGGAAATGGATTAGCACAAGATAATAAGATTGCCAGATGACATTGAGGGCCCATTTGAGGTCTGAGATGATAAATTTTAGGTCAGATGACTTAGGCCGACTGTGTGGTTTTCACAAGAAAGAGACGTCGGGTAAACAGAGAGTTTAGAGTTTTACTTAATTTTAGTCTTTTTGATTTAGAACAGTTTTAGCTTTATAGAAAAATCATAAGGTCATACAGAGAGTTCACATGTAACCCAGCCAGTTTCCCCTATTACGTATAGCTTACTTACAGTATGCCACATTTCATGACCAATATCGATACATTATTAACAGTAGTCCATACTTTGTTCAGATGTCCTTAGCTTTTACCTGATCTCCTCTTTCTGTCCCAGGATCCCATTCAGGATACATACATTCAGTTGTCATATCTACGTAGGCTTTTCTTGCTTACAGCAATTTCTTGGACTTTGTTTTTGATGACCTTGACAGTTTGGGAGGGTACTGGACAAGTATTCTGCAGAACATCTTTCATTTGGGATTTGTCTGATGTTTTATTCATGATTAGACTGGGGTTTGGGGTTTTTTAAAGGAAGACCACAGAAGTAAAGGGCCATTTTCATCACATCATATCACATAATATCAACATGACTTAACTTTGTGATGTTGTCCTTAATCACCTGGATGAGGTAGTGTTTGTCATGTTTCTCTACTCTAAAGTCACTATTCTTAACCCCCTTTCCATACTGTACTCGCTGGACAGAAGTCACTGTGTGCAGCCCTTACCTAAGGGGCAACGAGTTATGCAGTTGTGTACAAACATAAAGTATTTGGATTCTTCTGCAGAAGAAATGTGTCTGTTCTCCCCCATTTATTTGTTTATCCAATCATTTATATTAGTATGTGGTCATTATACTTTGGGTAATAATCCTATACTACTTTATCTTGTTTCTCAAATTATTCCAGCTTCAGCCATTGGGAACTCTCTCAATTGGTAACTGTGTCCCTTTGACATACCCCCATTATTATGGGTCTTTAATTTCTGTTTTTAAGCATTTCCTTACTTTCGGACATGAAAAGATGACCCCAGGCTCATTTTATATTTTTTGTGCTTTAGTCCTAGAATCAACCATTTATCCAGTGCTATTTTTTAATTTATTTTTTACCTTTTTAACTTAAAAAAAATATATATTTTTAATAATTTATTTTGGCATCAGTAATCTACAATTACATGTGCAATATTATGGTGATTAAACTACCCCCTTCATCAGGTCCCCCCCACCAACCCCATTACAGTCACTGTCCATCAGCTTAGTGAGATGCTATAGAATCACTACTTGTCTTCTCTGAGTTGTACAGCCCTCCCCGTGCCCCCCTTACCTTACGTCTGCTAATCGTAATGCCCCTTTTACCCTCTTATCCCTCCCTTCCCATCCATCTTCCCCAGTCCCTTTCCCTTTGGTAACTATTAGTCCGTTCTTGGATTCTGTGAGTCTGCTGCTGTTTTGTTCCTTCAGTTTTTTTTTTCTTTGTTCTTATACTCCACATATGAGTGAAATCATTTGATACTTGTCTTTTTCGGCTTGGCTTATTTCACTGAGCATAATACCCTCTAGTTCCATCCATGTTGTTGCAAATGGTAGGATTTGTTTTCTTCTTATGGCTGAATAATATTCCATTGTGTATATGTACCATATCTTCTTAATCCATTCATCTATTGATGGACACTTAGGTTGCTTCCATTTCTTGGCTATTGTGAATAGTGCTGCAATAAACATAGGGGTGCATCTGTCTTTCTCAAACTGGGCTGCTGCATTCTTAGGGTAAATTCCTAGGAGTGGGATTCCTGGGTCAAATGGTATTTCTATTTTGAGTTTTTTGAGGAACCTCCATACTGCTTTCCACAATGGTTGAACTAATTTGCATTCCCATCAGCAGTGTAGGAGGGTTTCCTTTTCTCCACATCCTCGCCAACATTTGTTGTTGTTCGTGTTTTGGATGTTGGCCATCCTAACTGGTGTGAGGTGATATCTCATTGTGGTTTTAATCTGCATTTCTCTGATGATTAGCGATGTGGAGCATTTTTTCATGTGCCTGTTGGCCATCTGAATTTCTTCTTTAGAGAAGTGTCTATTCATGTCCTCTGCCCATTTCTTAATTGGGTTATTTGCTTTTTGTTTGTTAAGGTGCATGAGTTCTTTATATATTTTGGATGTCAACCCCTTATCAGATGCATCATTTATGAATATATTTTCCCATACTATAGGATGTCTTTTTGTTCTACTGATGGTGTCCTTTGCTGTACAGAAGCTTTTCAGCTTGATATACGCCCACTTGTTCATTTTTGCTTTTGTTTCCCTTGCCCAGGGAGATATGTTCATGAAGAAGTCGCTCATGTTTATGTCCAAGACATTTTTGCCTATGTTTTTTTCTAAGAGTTTTATGGTTTCATGACTTACATTCAGGTCTTTGATCCACCTTGAGTTTACCTTTGTGTATGGGGCTGGACAGCAGTCCAGTTTCATTCTCTTACATGTAGCTGTCCAGTTTTTCCAACACCAGCTGCTGAAGAGGCTGTCATCTCCCCATTGTATATCCAAGGCTCCTTTATCAAATATTAATTGACTGTAAATGTTTGGGTTAATGTTTGGATTTTCTATTCTGTACCATTGGTCTGTGGGTCTGTTTTTGTGCCAATACCAAATTGTCTTGATTACTGTGGCTTTGTAGCAGAGCTTGAAGTCAGGGAGCATAATTCCCCATTTGATTCCTCCTTCTCAGGATTGCTTTGGCTATTCGGGGTCTTTTCTGGTTCCATATGAATTTTAGAATTATTTGTTCCAGTTCATTGAAGAAAGCTGTTGGTAGTTTGATAGGGATTGCATTGAATCTGTAGATTGCTTTAGGTAGTATAGCCATTTTGACAATATTTATTCTTCCTAGCCAAGAGCATGGGATGCATTTCCATTTGTTAGTGTCCTCTTTAATTTCTCTTAGGAGTGTCTTGTAGTTTTCAGAGTACAGGTCTTTCACTTCCTTCGTTAGGTTTATTCCTAGGTATTTTATTCTTTTTGATGCAATTGTGAATGGAATTGTTTTTCAACTTTAAAATATTTTTTAAAAATGCACAGCTCAGTGAATTAGTGTAAAGAACACACCCTTGCAGTGTTGTGCTGGAGCTGGCTCACACTCATAAGAGTTGTTTGTGTAATATCTTTGAAGCGCTACATAAAATGACATCATGTTGGTAGCTTTAAATTAGCCATAGTGGAAGTATTTACATGTTAATAATCAGGAAATGCTCTAAGTCTGGGCTTTCTTTTCCCCCTGGAGATCCAGTTGTGAAATACCAGAATACCACTGCTTGTAACGACCACCCAAGTCAGGAAATAAAGCCACATTCTAATAAATAAAACTTTACCAGCCACCCCATTCACCCTTCCATGTATCCCACTATAGCCTCTTTCTCCAAAAGTAGCCACTACACTTTGATGGTAATCACTTCCTTGTGGTTTCTTTAAAAATGATTTTTCTCACTGATATGTCCATCCCCAGACACTATCGTTAATATCACACATAATCTTTCCCCTGATGTGTATTTCAAGGTCTTTAATCTACAGACTCCCTCTCCATCCTTTTATTTTATTTACAATTTATCTGTTGAAGTATATGGACCATTTTATCTGTAGACTTTCCTCAGTCTGGATTTTACTGATTACATACTCAACGGTGTAGTTCAACATATTTCTTTGCACTCCACTACTCACCATATCAAATTGACAATGACAGAATATTTCACCTAATAAAAACAGCATGCACATTCTCTTCATGTGTCATGGGACATATCAAGAAGACCACATCCATAAAACAAATCTTAATAAATGTAAAATAACTGAAACTAAACAGAATGTGTCTCTGGTAACAACAGAACTAAACTGAGTAGAAAGAATAGAAAAGAGTAATAGAAAGATAATAGGAAAATCTCCAAGTACTTGGCAACTAAATTACACACTTCAAAATAATCTATGTGTTAAAGGGGAACTCTCAAAGGAAATTAAAAAAAAAAAAGAACTGATATGCATACAGCATATCAAAATTTGTGGGACACAGCTACAGTGGTGCTAAAAAGGAAATTTGTAATCTAAATGCTCACATCACATTAGGAAGAGGAAAGGTCTCAGATCCATAGTCTGCACTCCCACCTCAGGAACTTAGAAAAGAACAGCATAAACCCAAAAGAAGCTTAAGGAAGGAAATAACAGAGATCAGAAAATAATGAAATTGTAAGTAAAGAGAAAAGTATTCAAGAAAGTCAATGGAAAAGATCAACAAAATTGACAAACTTCTAGAAATATTGACATAGAGAAGATACAAATTACCAATGTCAATATTGAAATAAAGAATATTACTACAGAACCTGAAAACAAAAAAGATAATAAGGGATACTACAAACACCTTTATACATATGAATTTGGCAAATTGGGTGAACTAGATTCCACTTCCTCAAAAAATACAACTACCATAATTTACCCAATATGGAATGCATAATTGGAATTGCTGTATAGGTATTAAAGAAATTGAATTCTTAATTAATTTAAAAAGTCTTCTAAAAGAAATCTTGAGGCCCAGATGGTTCACTGGAGAATTATTCCAAAGATTTAAAGAAAAATTAGTACAAATTCTACTCATCTATTCCAGGAAATAGAAGAGGGAACACTTTCTAATTCATTTTATGAAGTCAGTATTACTTTGATATTAAAACTGAAGACAGCACAAGAAAAGTAAACTGAAGATTAATATTCCTTGTGAAAATTGATGCAACAATGAACAAAATATTAACAAAGAGAATTCAGGAACAATTTTAAAAACTGTACACCATGACCAGGTGATGTTCATTCAAGGGATTCAAGGCTTGGTCAATATCTGAAAGTCAAACAATGTAACCCACCATATTAACAACTGAATAAAAAGTCATGTCAATATATCAATTGATGCAGAAAAGCATTTGAAAGATTCAACACTTATTCATGGTAAAACTCTTTACAAAGTTGGAATAAAAGGGAACTTCCTTAACTTATAAAGAGCACTTATAAAAATCTGTACTTAACAATATACTTAATGGTGAAAGACTGAATGCATTTCCTAAGACTGGGAACAAGTCAAAAATGTCTGCTCCCACCACTCTTATTGGACATAGTGTTGGAAATTCTGGCTAGTGTATAAAACAAAAAAAGGAAATGGAACAGAGATCAGAAAGGAATAAATAAAATTGTTCCAATTTGCTAATGACATGCTTATTATCTGTGTAGAAAGGCCCTAAAATTCTATAAAAAATATAAGCCCTACAACTAATAAATGAGTCAGTGAGTTCACAGGATACAAAGATAACATACAAAAATTAAATTATTTCTATATACTAGCAATGCATACCAGAATTAAAAATACAATCCCATTTACAATCATTCAACAAAGAAAGAAAGAAATCTAACAAGACATGTACAAGACTTGTCTGTTGAAAATGACAGAAAACTGATGAAAGAAATCAAAGAAAACCTAAATAAATGGAGAGACACACTATGTTCATGGATTGGAAGACAACATAGTAAAGATGCACATTCTCCCCAGATTGATATTCAGGTTTAACACAATGCCTATCAAATACCAAGAAAGATCTTTTTGTGGATACGAGTGTTCTAAAATTTATCTGGAAATGCAAAGGAACTAGAAGAGCTAAAATATTTTTAAAAATAATGAAATGGGAAGAATGAATCTACTCCATTTCAAGACTGATTGTACAGCTATCGTAACTAAGACAAAGATTCAAAATCAATTCAGAAGAGCAAAGATAACCTTTTAAATAAATTATTACTGGAGCAATTGGACATCAAAGGCCAAAAAAACAACAAACAAACAAAACAAAATAACCAACCAAACAAAAAAACCTTTTCCTAAGTCTCACTGTTTATACAAAAATTAACTCAAAATGGGTCAAGGACTTAAATGTAAAATATAAGGCTATAAAACTTATAGGGAAAAGATAGGTGAGAAAATTTCAAAATCTAAGGTTATGCTGAAAACCCTTATACTGGAAACCAAAAACATGATCTATAAAAGGAAAATTTGATAAATTAGACTTCATAAAAATTGAAAACTTTTGTTTTGCAAAAGACCCCGCCAAGAGAATGGAAATGCAAGCTACGTACAGGGAGAAAACATTCGCAAACCACATATCCAACAAAGGACTAGTGTCTGGAATATATCAAGAGCTCTCAAACGTCAGCAGTTAAAAAAACAAACAATTTAAAAATGGGCAAGCAACGAGACATTTCACCTAAGAGGAGATGAAGATGACAATAATCATGTGCAAAAATGTGCCATTAGGGAAACTCACTGTCTTTAGGAGTAGACACTATCTTTCACAGTTTTGCTTTTCTCCATAGCATTTATCATCACGATTTGCATCATGTATTTATTTGTGTTTATTTATTGTCTGTCTCTCTCTGGTAAAATATAATCTTCATGTGGGTGGGGACTATATTTTGTTCACTGCTTTTTCACCCTGGCCAGAATTGTGCCTGGCAGGTGGTAAGCAGTAAGTAAATATTTATAGAATGAATGAATACAGGCTCTTGAAAGCTTAGATGGAACTGAGCTATGAGTTTTGTCCCTGGGGTGCTGGTCTTTTCAAATAATAGAGCTTTAATCACTTTTCCATTCTTGTCTATAATGATTTTTTTCAATTTTCTACTTCTTGAGTTTTGGTAACTAATATTTTATTAGGATACCATTTGTTATGAAAATAATCCTCTACATTTTCAAAATAATTTCAATATATTTAAATGTAGTAGTCCCTTAACATCTCTTACTCTCTTCATTAGCTCTTTTCTTCTTTAGCAAGGGTCACCATGGGTTTATCCACTTTATTGATTTTTTTCTTGTTGCAAAACACTAACTTTACATTCATTTTCTTATTAATTTTTGCTTCACTGAATTCACCTTTAACTTAGTTTATTTACTTTTCTTCTGATTCGTTTTACTGTTCCTTTTTTCTAATATCTTAAGTTGATGTATTAGGATAAAGGCTAGATTGCTATAACAAGGGAATCCCAAAATCTTTTTCTTATTTCTCTTTCGTGGAACAGTCCTGTATGGGTAAGTTGTCTGTTCCATAATGTCATTCAGGAACACAAGCAAATGGGAAAATTCTGCAATTCTCTAGGGCAGGAGGCAGTTCCAGGGCAGAGGGCAGCATATCACAACATGAGGGACAACCCTGCATGTTGCCCACTTTTGTAAATAAAGTTTTATTGCAAGAAGCCGTGATGCTTTGCTTACACTTTGCCTATAGATGATTTTGAACCACAATGGCAGAACTGAGTGGTTATGACAGAGGTGAGGCAGCCCACAAGATCTAAAGTATTTTCTATCTTGTCTGTTTCAGGTATAATTTGCAGACACTGCTTGAATGCAATGTCCTCTGTGCACATAATCAAAACTTGGTCACCATTGTGCCCTTCCTCCACATGATGGGGAGGGGAAAGAAAAGGTGGAGAAGACATGCTCACTGTGCCTAGTCATGGCACATAACACACAAAACACTTCCACTCATATTTTATGAGTGAGAACTTAGTCATATGGCCACACCAAACTGCAAGGGCATCTTGGAAATGTAGTATGGTTGAGGACCAGCTAGGCATGCCATGTGCCCAGCTACTATTCTTTACTGTAGTAAAAGGAGAGATTGGATTTTGGAGGACAGCTACCAGTTTCACCCATAATATACACATCAAGTTCAATTATACTATTTGATCTTATGTCCTTTCTTGTTTTTGTCTTTTACATCTAATTCTGAAAGAATTATTAAATTCATTTTAATAGAACTTAAGAATTAAGTTCTTGCATTTCTAATAGTTTCCATTTATATATTTAGCTGCCATGTTTTTTGGTGCAACAAATTTATGTATTGTTATATTATATATTGTTTTTAAAGTTCATTTAATATTACTTTGTGTCCTTTTTAATGTTTTAATCTTAAATATATGTGTTCTGCTGTTAATAATGCCACTTGTGATGCCTTTTTATTTGTATTTATTTAGTACCAATTTTTCATCCATTTTCCCCCCTAAGAGTTTCTTCTGTAATTGTAAAATTAAGATAATAATAGTATCTTCCCTTTTGTGAGGATGAAATAAGATAATGACTGTAGGACTATTTGTAAAACATACAGAACTATACATATGAGGAGTATTATTCTTCCTGCTACTGGGCCTACCAATAGGTCAAGACAATGATGTCTGACTTCAACAGTACATCACTGGGTTCACTTTCTATCCATCCATAGTTCTGTCTTTTTATCTATCTATCCATCCTGATGCTCATCCTTACCATTTTAGTCACTACCAGTGAACCATCTCTACTATTCAAACACATATAGATAACTACTATACACCTGCCAATTTTCATTGCCAACACCAGGAAGAATATCTAAACCACTACTATTTTGGAGCCCACAAATTGTTGAACAAAAAACATGTTCACTTTTTATTTTCCTATGCTTGTTGTCTAAAAACATATGCAGAGTTTTAAGAAAACCAGAGACTGTGAAACATCAAATAAAGAATACGGGGTAGGGGGTTAAATGAGGGAAGCCAGGATTTTAAAATTGGTCTTAATAAAGTTATAATTGCAAGCAGTCACATGACAAAACACATAACAACTTCCATTGGTCTCCATATAGTTGAAAAAAGTATAAACTCAAATCATTTGTCCTTTCTTTCTTTGCCGTGTTTCTATCTTGTCAGCAGCCACTTATTTCTACATCATCAGTCTAGGTCCTTCTTTGTTTCCTTACCTCCATCTGGACAATAAAAAAGGAAAACCTGTTTATTTTTAATCTTATTTTATCCCTTGGTCTTAAGTGTGTTTCTTATAAACAACATGTGTAAGTTTTAAAAATTCCTTTGTGACAGGGTACATCTTTTTATAGGAGGCTGTAACCCACTTCATACATTTGCAGTCACAACTGATATTCTACTTGATGTTAATGTGTAGTATACATTTTACTTTGGAGTTTGTTTTGATCTAATTACCTCATTTTGTAGGTTTTATGAACTTCTGATTAGTTACATTTTTCTCACTTATTAATTTGGACTTCTACTTCTCTTTTCATTTAAACAGTTTTATTTAGCCTTTCTTTTTACAATACTCATAATCAAACTCCCATATCACCAGTATTATATGACAAGAAGCGTTAGCTATTTCTATTATCTTTTAATAGTAAATATCTTCTTTTTTTAAAAGTCTTGTTTAGGATTCATACAATTCACATTTGATGTAATAGCTAGATAATATTTAATTATCTAACTTATTTTAATATTTATAATTTATCTGACTTTCCTTGTTTTTTTCTTTCCTTACCTTCGCTGACCTGGTTGACTTTGTGTTTATCCCCATTTCCCCTTGTTAGTTTCAGATTGACTGTCCTTTCCAGTGCTGCTAGTAGTTGTCATCCTCATCTTTAAATCATAATTAAAATGTTTTTCCATTATTATATTAAACAATAAACATATCCTTTCTCCCTAAGACATTTTCCTAACCTGCTCCCACCAAGAAACCCAAAGGAACACTTTCCAGTGCCCCCACCCCCTACCTAACTGCTGAGCCTTGCTGAAACAGATTAAAATGTTCAGTTACAGACTAAAATAATTCTTTGTTATAAGAAAATGTACTCAACTTATGTTAAAAACTCCAAGTTACATGCTCATCATTTATTAATATGGAGACATAACAAGATCTGTTCAGAATTCTTGCCTCTTCTTTTCATCTTGTGAAAGTCAGAGTGTTTTCCTAAGGCAAGTTACATAATCTTCTATTTTCTGAATTCTTGCATCTCAGAAAGGCTGGAGAATATGTCACACTAGTGAGGAAGGTGCCAGAATCTTCAACAGTGCTTTGCTGGCTATTCCCTCTAAGCCAGGAATTCTAGTGTAAGATGCTGTAGTTGAAAAGGGCTCCCTAATTTTAATAGTGACAAATGGTGAGGGCCAGAAGGTGGCACTTTGAGCAGCTTATTTACAGTAACAGATGGCAGGGCAGAGATAATAATCAGAAATATTTGTCCCAGATATATTCGGCTGGGTTAATTATTGGGCAATTCTTAAATATGAACTAGGTGAGCCAGTGAGCCATGTAAGGCCTTTATTTAATTTCTATAAAAAGAGTCCTTGTGTGATGAACAGGTGCCTAACTTGAACCACAGCAATAGTAAAAGGTCCGTTTCCAAGCCCCAGTTTCCTTGAAGGAAGAGGAAGGACACCACCAGTCAAAATGGTGCAGTAGTGATATCATACTTTGATGCAATCTGTCTGCCTTGAACACATAACAACAATAAAAATACATAAATATAGGCAAAAAGACATGGTCTGGTTCAAAAATAAAATAAAGATCTCTGGAAACCATACACAGAGAAAAAGTGCAAAGCAGTAAGTGGGACTAAAGCTGCGTTATCTGGGTTTGACATCCAGAGGCTGGCAGTGGCTGCAAGCCTAGGCTGTAGATCCTAGGTAAATGGAGATGGACCTTTAAGTATCCTACTTAGATAGGGGGATAAAAGCCAGGCTGGACATCAGGATCTAGAGGAGAGATAATATCTCCTCTTCTGTAAAGGCTGCTGCTCTCTACTATCTAGGCTTACGGGCTTGTGGAGATGGACAGCCTAGCGGCACGGGAGAACAAACCACCTTTGGGACCAGGAACTGAATCAAGCTTGATGGGTGAACCTGGGATATTGCCAATTAATCACCAGGTGACAGGAGCCAAATAAAACATTATAAGAGCTGTTCTGGGACAGGGACCATAAGAGGAGGGGGCCTGGACTGACAGAAGTGCAAAACTGACAATGAATGGTAAAAACAGGGAGCAGAGAAAAACAAGTAAACCTCAAGTATCTCATTCAAATAGTCAATTGTTCTGATTATTTATTGCATCCCAAGATGAAATAGCTTAAAACAAGCAATATTTTTGTTTTCCTCATGAGTCTCCAATAGGGCAGGTCTCATAGAACCAGTCTGTAGTTGGAAATAGCATCCATCTGTACCCAAAATGTAGATGGGCTGGCAACACCTGGAGGTTCACTCACTTTCATGTCAGGCCTTTGGGCTGGGAACAATCAAACAGTCCGGGGCTGGGACAACTGAGGTTCTTTGTGTTTTTCTCTATTTCTTTATGTGATTTTTTTCTGCATGGCAGATTCTAGGCAGCCATTCCAATAAAAGCCAGCTCAGGGCAACCAAAATGTGTGTCCTAGGAGAGGGACTGAGTCAAGGGAAAGCTGTATCATTTTTATGGCCTAGCTTTATAGTTCTCACAGCAGCATTTTTGCTGCATTCTTTTTCTTAGAAGTGACTCACTAAGGTCAGCCCAAATTCCAGAGAAGGGGGATTAGATGGCATCATTTGACGGGAAGAATGTCAGATTTTTTTTGATGTTTTAAATCTGCCACAGTTTGTTCTCTAGCCTCAAACTATTTGCTTTTATCCCACATGCAAATTACATGTAACCTTCTCAATATCCCTAAAAGTTCCATCTGTTACAGCACAGACTCAGGTATGAGGTCCAGAATCTAAATCTGGTCCAGGTAAGGATGAGGCTACTTAGCAGTGGTGTCTCAAATGCAGCTTCATGATACAGCTCTTCATGTACAGCAGCTCTCAATCTAAGACCTGAGAATTAAAGAGACTAATGATCTGTACAAAAAAACAAACCAACAAACAAAGAACAAAAACGATTATGGGATAGGTATAGAATAACTGCTATATGAGAGAATAACTTTTATTCATAAAGGGAAAAAAATAAGTGGCACACAATAATCACTGGTTTATATAATTCTGAAATTATTCTAAGCAACATGTCATCTTAATGAAGGCTCATGCCAAAGTCTGGAATGATATACCATGGCTCTGGGTTCTTGGTTTTGCTTTTTGAGTCAGCCTTTCTTTTCCATGAAGTGCATCCAAATTGGCAACTAAGAAATTTCTGTAGCCTGCTTCTTGCCCAAAGTGGCATCAGGGTAAAATGGCCTCTTAATTTTGTATGGTCTCTGTGCTTTTTAGCCCATGTTGATACAATTCCTTTAAAAGTTTTTGTGGGTTTCCTATGAATTAACATAAAAATCCATACCCCAAGATCCATAGCCCAAGACTGGGCTTCAAGGGATTTTTGTCTCTCAGATAAAAAACTTAAGATTATTAGGATCTCTACTGTTTAATGGAGATAATCTGTGAGGCACACACTTAAGATCCTTCATTTTGTATTGTCTCTGTCCCTTTCATTCCATGCTGATACAATTCCTTTAAAAACATCATGGGTTTCCCATGAATCAATTTACAAATACATTCCATTAAAAACCACTATATCCACAAATCTCACTGAGTGGGCTTCCAGTCAGGCTGCTTAGGGACAATAAACTTAAGATTCATAGAAGTCCTATTGTTTAATGCAGAGGGTTTTTGAGGCATGCCCTAAAGATCTTTCAGGTGCATTTTATCTAGCCTCAGTGGTTCTCTGAGCACTTAAATCTTTCTGAGATATTAACAAAAGACTTGCAGTCTACTTGGGATCTGATCTTTTACCTGTAGCCCTTTCTCAAATGGACTACCTTGGAAAAGAAGGGAACAAGAACCATTTATTTTGAAGCCAGCAAGTCTAGGATCCCTTAGTTCTTTCTTGAGCCTCTCTCTTTCCTCTCTCATTTTGTTACAGGAGCAATAGGAAACCAACCCACTTATCAAATCTCTTTAGTTTTCTTTAATCTGAAACAGTTTCTCTTTCCTTTGTCTTTCATGACTGACATTTTTGAAGACTTTTTAATAGAATATCTTTCATGTATTTGCTTTGAGATATCAATGTATTTGATCAATATATTTGATATCTCACAATGTACCAGGTTTTCCCAATATCTCCTCATCACTAACTTTAGGATATAGAGCTTTGGCAGAAATACCAGTGAAGTAAAATGCTGTTATGTCCTCAGTGTAGCATGTTAGGAGGTCTACTGATTTGTTCTATTACTGATGCAGTTAGCTTTGATCAATTGCTTAAATTGGTGTCTACTGGATTTCTTTATTGCAAAGTTACTCTTCTTGTAATTCATAACTGTTTTGTGGGAAGACATTTAATCCTATATAAATATCCTGCTTCTCATCATAGTTTAGTCTACTAATTTGTATCCATTGATGTGTCTTATCTGAAGTAATTTTCAATAGGATAGTTGCTAATTCATAGTTTTTGAATTTCATCATTCTTTCTTCAGTTATTAGTTGGAATCCTGTTTCTATACTTTATATTTATTCATATTATTTTTATCACCATGACCTCATATATTCTTGTCTTTTCATAGGATATAATCTGTTACTGTCACTATTTATTTTTCCTGAATTTCCCCAAATTTGGCCAGTGTATCCTTTTAAGTTGGCTCCTGTGTCATTTTTCACATGTTCCATATATTCTTTAAACATTTCCTTACTTTCTAGTATAAGATGTTTCAGGATTATCTCGTACTTTCCTTGCCCCAAGAATTAGAAGCAGCCATTTCTCCAAGGCATTCTGAACCTTTTAGTGGATAATGCTAGTTAGAAACCAAGATTTGGGTAATAATGTGTTCATTGCTACTAGGTATCACTGTTTCTAAGTCCTCTCAGAATGCAGAATTAGGAAATACATGTGTGAGTATGAGTATTAACATATACATACATCTACCTCTATGCCACACACACATACTGCTTTTTAAAACATGTATTTTATTTATTTATTGACTTTGTGGACAAAATGTCCTTCTTTATACTCCTGAGAATATTAACTTGAAGATTTAAAAACTTATTTTCTGTTTTTCTTTGCCTTTGTTTCATCTGAGTTTCCTTTTTCTATTTTGCCACATTGGTCTCTGTCTCTTTTGTGTGGGAGGCTGCCTGAAATGTCTAACAGTCATTGACTGTCATTTCATATTTAAGAGTGATGCACCAGGGATTCCTGGTTCTTTGTAATGGTGGAATACTTTATTCAAAGCAATCTTTTGATGTAAATAACTATAGATACTGGAGAAAAATATAAATATATCTTAGAAGCAACATAGATGGGAATACATGTGGGTACATACAGATTGGAAAGGAATTTGAGAAATCAACAAAACTGCATATGCACTTACCTTTTGACCCATCAATCCAACCTTTAGAATTTACCCTGAAGATATACCTCCAACAATATGAAAATGTATATGCACAGTTATCAATTGCAGCGTTATTTGTAATTGCCAAAAATGGGAAACAATCTAAGTGTCCACACATAGGAGAGTAGTTAAATAAACTATGCTACATCCACACAAATTAATAATGTGTAGTAAAATAAATAATAAGGATCATTTCCATGAACTGACATGGAGTGATATCCAAGACATGTTGTTGATTGGAAAAGCAAAATGTAGAATTGGATATACCTATACCTTTTGTGTAGAAAAGGGGTGATAAGAAAATACACATTTGTCTGATTGTTTGTGAAAAAGAAAGAAAGGGAGGAAGAAGAAGACAGGAGGGAAGGAAGGAAGAAAGGAAACAAAACTTAAGAGGAATAGACCAGAAACTAATGACATTGTTTGAGGCCAAAGGGTGGAAATTGGGCAGAAAGCATGAGGGTATTGAAATAAGATAAGGTGCCGACAGAGGGACATTTCTTTGATTTACTTTTTCATTTTTTCTGAATTTTAGAAACATGTTAATGTTTCACATACTTAAAGAAAACACTAACAAGTGTGGGGAATTAAAAAAAATAGAACACAGAAATAAATGAACCTAAATATATTTTAAATGGATAACACAGCATACTAAATGAAAATGAGGGATAACTTTGAACACAGTATTTTGACTATATGCCCTCAGGCTAAAGACCAAAAGAACTGTAAATAAATGTTATGCTCTAGTTAGTAAGTATGGGGTAGCAATTATGTAACTACTTTATGTGTATTTCATAACTGGATAAGTAAATATATTGTGGGTAATGAAAGCCAGACTTCTCACTGTTAGAGAAGAAGTTAATATGTGAAAAGTGGGAAGGCTAGACTGAACTCTGAGTTGTTTGAAATTTTTGTATGCACAACTGTAAAATGATAGAGATTATCTATTTATCTATCATCTACCTACCTACCTACTTACCTATGTATATCTATCTATCTATTTCTATCTCTCTGTATCTACACACACTTATTCTCATACATCCACAAGAAAAGAAAACTTCAGACCAATGTCTCTATGAACACAAACAATAACATTCTTAACAAAATACTAGCAAATCAAATCTAGCAACATATAAATAAAAAAGAACAATACCTCAATTCAAGTAAGGTTTATTCCAGGAATTCAAGGCTGGTTCAACATTCAAAATCAATCAATATAACTCACCATATTAATAGACTAAATAAGATAAAAACATATGATCATATCATTAAATGTAGAACAGGTATTCAAAAAATGTCAGCATCTATTCATGACTTTAAAAAATGCATACAAACAAGGAATAGAAGGGAATTTCCATAACTTAATAAAAGGTATTTATGAAAAAATCTAAGCTAACATTATACTTAATGGTGAGAGACTGAATGCAGTCTCCCTAAGAGCTAGAAAAAGGCAAACGCGTTCTCAGTTCTTCCATTCTTTATCATCCTGGAAGTCCTAGCTTGTTCAGTAAGGCAAGAAATTAAAAGGCATATAAACTGGAAAGTAAGAGATAAAACTGTCTTTATTCACAGATGATAGGATTGTCTATATAGAAAATACCAAAAAATCTACAAACAAAAAAATTCTCCTGGAACTACAAAGAGAGTTTAGCAAGGCCATAAGACACCAGGTTAATATACAAGAGTCAACTGTATTCTTATACAACATCCATGAGCAATTGGAATTTGAAATTTTTAAAAATACCATTTACAATAACTCCCCCAAAGTAGACAGAATATGTCTGACAAAATATGTACAAGATTTCTATGCAGAAAACTACAAAACATAAATGAAAGAAATCAAATAAGATCTAGCTGACTAGATTTATATGCTGGTTCATGGATTAGAAGACTCAATATTTGAAGGATGTCAATTCTTCCCAATTTGATTTATATATTCAATACAATTTTAATAAAAATTGAAGCAGACTTTTAAATAGATATCAACAAGCTGATTCTAAAATATATTCAATCTATACAATGTATTAAAAAACAAAAGGGATAGCCAAGATAACTGAAAAAGAAAAATATACTTGGAAGCCTCAAATTTCCTGATTTCAAGACTACTACAGCAATTATAAAAGTGTGATACTGGTGAAAAGACAAGTAACCAGGTCAACAGAATAGAGAGGCCTGAAATAAACAAGTAGTGCTGGAACAATGGGATGTCCATATGCAAAACAAAACAGCCACAACACATACCTCACCCCTTATATGAAATTAAATATAAATGGACCATAGATCTATGAGTAAAACATAACACTACAACTTCTAGAAGAAATCTAGGAGAAACTATAAACTTAGGTTTGGCTGTGAGTTTTTAGATACAACCCCAAAAGTACAATCCATGAAAGAAAATATATAAATTGGACTTTATAAAAATTGAAAACTTTTGTTCTTTGAAAGACATGGTTAAAACAATTAAAAGACATCACAGAGTGGGAGAAAATATATGCAGATAACATATCTTATCATATCCACAATATATAAAGAGTCCTTAAAATTCAAAGAAAATAACCTAATAAAAAATAAAATATATGGTTAAAAAAATGGGCAAAGGATCTAAACATATGTTTTACTAAAAATGATGTATACAGTTGACAAATAGGCATATGAAAAAGTTCTCAACATCACTATCATTGGGAAGTACAAATAAAAACAGCTAAAATACAAAACCATATAATATTAAAACACCTAGAGGATGTGGGGAAACAGGACCTTCCATTCATTATTCATGGAAATGAAAAATGTGGTATGGCCCTTTTGGAAGACAACGTGAATGTTGGTCATAAAGTTAATCATAGACTTATCATGTGACCTAGTAATCACACAGAATCTTTGCTATCTAGACAGATTACACAGAAAAAAAGAATCACTTCATATTGTAGGCAAAGACCATGAACAGTAAATCAAGGGAACACACCCATAAAACACTGAGGAGCCCTTCCTAAGATTTAACAGATTTCACAGCTTTTTCAGAAGCAGGTATAATAAACCAAGGGAAATACAATTCAACTTTCCAATTTATTATTCTCCCAAGGAAAACTAAAACTCAGATAAAACTCAGTAGTCTTACTAACTTTTAGAAACTGGATGCAGAGTTTGGAGGGAAAACGGCAGCTGGAAAGTGAAGGGGAGAATCCCAGAAAAGAGAGAGCCACTGAGCAGGAGATGAGTTCTGTGTACAAACTTTGCTCAAATATATAACCCCTGAAGTACCCATGTGCTGGGCAGACTCCAACCAGCCTAATTTAGGCTAAAAGAACCTCTGTATGTATCTGCAGCTCAGCAGAGGGGAGACATAGCTCATTCAGACTAACTGTCCAACCCAGTACTCTTCAGAGAAACATACCCAAATTTACCACATTACGACACACGCAGAAACATGTGAGCCATAGGCAAAAGAAGACGTGACTGGTGGAGGCTGAGAAGACTGAGAAGAAACAATGGCTAGAATTAGCAGAAAAAGATTTGAAAACTGTACTCAAAGGAATAAAAAGTAAATCTTCTCCCTGAATGAACAAGTAGGGAATCTCAGCAGAGAAAAATAGTCAAAAAGTAGAACCAAATGAAACACTAGCACTTAAAAATACACTATTGAATGAAATATTTCACTAGATGGTTTATATAGAGTTATGGAAAATAGTAATTGTGGAACTATGTTTGTGAAATACTAGAGTTGTCTGTGTGGTGTGGTGGGGATGTATAGGTGGAGGAGGTGAAAGGATCCTTTGGTGAGGAATAGGGTAGACGAGGTGGGTAGGGAAGAATTAGTGTGTTAGGAGGAGGGTTTCAATGGTGGAAAATAGTTGGTATTTTTGCCTACAAATAAAGGGAGAGCTATGTGTGAATGATTAATAATGTAGAGAAAATGGGGCAGTAATGGTTAATGGGATGAAAACATACAAAGGAGTATCGAAATTAAGAGGGGGAAGAAGTGAATTAGTAACAGCTCTATAAATTCACAAAAACAAGGTAAAAGAAAGACAAACATTCTTTAAACCAAGTAATAAATATAGAGTAAGATAGGAGGAGTAAAATCAAAGATAACATTCTAAAAATGAATAAACTGAATTGACCCATTAACAGACAAAGGCTGTTAAGTGAAAAATTAGAAGTCAGCTGTAAGCAAGCAAAGAAAGGCTGACGTTACAAATGGATTGTGATGGTTTTTGATGGGTCAACTTGGCAAGGTTAGACTAAAAGGATGGAAGGGGGGGTGACAGATACAGTGGAGATAAAAAGCATTATGAGAGAACCATAACATGCAAAGCCTATGGCAGAAAATGTGAAAATCTGTAGGAAATTGAAGATATCCTGGCAAATCCAATTACTAAAACTAATTCAAGAATGACTGGAGTATTTGAAGTGAGCAATTGCCCCAGTGAAGGTAGGAAGGTCAATAGAAACATTGACCTTTGAGAAATGCCTGGGGTTCCCCCCAAACTATCAGCAAATATCTTAAATACCAAAACATTAAAGCCAGGGCAGTTAACATCAGGAATGAGAAAGCAATGCCATCACCATTATTATTTTATATTTTCTTGGAAAAATCAGAATATAAATGACTAGCAT
This sequence comes from Phataginus tricuspis, assembly GCA_029783875.1. NCBI lineage: Eukaryota > Metazoa > Chordata > Mammalia > Pholidota > Manidae > Phataginus > Phataginus tricuspis. The sequence goes on from JAQQAC010004068.1 coordinate 11,325,060, forward strand.
GGACATTACAAATACATTAGAATATCTTTTTTTGCTGATGATATGAATATAAGACCAAGAGAATAGTGGCAAAAACAAATAGAGGTATTGTGCAAATTTGGTTAAGTAGATAGGAAATAAATGTTAAAATAAATCAACTACTTTCTAATGTTCTAGCAATAAAAATTTAGATGTTAAGTTGGAAGACAAATTTTAATTACAAAGGAAAAATTTTAACAAGAAAGACTGAGGACCAATATTAAGAAGATGTAATATTAAAAGAAATTAAACACAAGCTTAAACAATGGAAAGGTCTCCCATGTTCCTGGATGTCTAATGTTCAACTCGAGTGGAATTAGAAACACTTTTTTTCTTCCTAATTGAATAAAATATTCTTAAAGGTCTTATGTTGAACAAATGCCTGTGAGGATAGCTAAGAAAACCATGAAAAAGGACAGTGAAGGAAAGATGTGCCATAATAGTTACCAGAACCTACCCTAAGGTCACCTCGAGGAACCCAACACCGTGTTAGCGTACTAATGCACAAACAGATCGATGAACAGCGTAGACATTCTAGAATTAGATTCCAGTTTATGTGAGAAGTCAGTATATGACATGTGTGGAAGTTTAAATGAGGATGAACTAGTCAATAGCATGATGGCAGCACAACCATCTACTTTTCTGGAAGGAATTAAAATTTTACCAGCATCTTACACCTGATATGAAAACAGATTGAAATTTAAATGTAAAAATTAAAACAAGAAAATCTTGGAAAATCTGGGAAGTAAAGATGATTCAGCTGCTCTTAAATTCGGTAATCATATTCCTGAGAGTCTATCTCATATACTAAAGCCTGGAAATCTAGAGATAGAGAAGAAAATTTAGTCATGTATGACTATACACAAATTTAACACTTTAAACATGGTATCTATGAGATAATTTGACACCAAAGGCATGAAGAAATAATATTGCTGGAAAAAGCTTATAATGCAGATGAGAAATGATTAATTTATCTGGTATACAAAGAAAACTTACATGTTGACCAAAAACTGCTAGTGAAAATGAGCAAAGTGTATATGAATATGCAAATAATAGAAGAGAAAACCCAAATGGCTACCAAATAAATAAAAAGATACTCAAGTTTACTCTTAAGTCATGGAAATACAAATGAAAGTAACAGTTGAGGTATGTTTCCACTCTCATCAGACAGGCAAAACTAAAAAGAAATGTAATGCCCGTTGCTTACTGGTTTGGGTGGTGGGGTATACCGTTTTTTGCATACTGCTATAGGAACGTGAAGTGTTACCGCAACTGAACACTATAACGTTCTTGGAAAGCATTCTGGCAACATCCCTTAAAGTGAAAATGTTAAATATTCTTCAACCTAGGAATTCCACTTCTGAGAATCTGTTCTGTAGAATGGACCTGATTGCTAATGTTTATTAAAGCATCATTCACAGAGCTCAAGGTATGGAATCCAAAAAATTGTCCATCGTATTAAATGTTTGAGCAAGTTCATTTAAATGTTTGTAATCAGTGATTAATGTTAATTTATTAGAAACATAGTAAATTTTGATGAGTTTTGTTAATAATGTTTGGAAAATTTTGCTTAATATATTTTATTTATTTATATATTTATTTTTCCATTGAACTATAGTTGAAGTACAATATTACACTGGTTTCAGGTGTACATCACAGTGATTTGACAATTCATATGCATTACAAAATGCTCACCATGATGCGGGTAGTAACCAGCTGTCACCATACAAAGATATTACAATATTATCAACTATATTTTCTAGGCTATAATTTCATCTCTGTGGTTTATTTATTTTGCATTTGGAAGTTTATGCCTCTTTATCTCCTTCACCCATTTCGCCTATCCCCAAAGTTCCCTTTCCTATGGCAACCACCAGCTTGTTCTCTGTAGTTGAGTCTATTTCTATTTCTTTTTTATTCGTTTTATTTCTTCAGATTCCATACATAAGTGAAATAATATGGTATTTGTCTTTCTCTGATTTATTTCACTCAGCGTAATACCCTCATGTTGTCGCAAGTGGCAAGACTGAAATCTTGTTTCTTATGGCTAATATTCCACTGTATATTTGTACCACATCTTATTTATCCATTCATCTGTCTAGGTTGCTTCAATATCTTGGCTATTGTAAATAATGCTGCAATAAACATAGGGGCGCATATATCTTTCCAAATTAGTGACTTTTATTTTCCTTTGGGTAAATACCCAGAAGTGGAATGACTGGATCATGTGGTATTCCTAATTTTTTGAGTAATCTCCACATTGTTTTTCATAATGGCTGCACCAATTTACATTTCCACCGGTATGGCACAAGGGTTCCTTTTTCTCCACATCCTTTACAACACTTGTTATTTCTTCTCTCTGATACTAGCTATTCTGATTTGTGTGATATATCATTGTGATTTTTGCATTTACCTGATGATTAATGGTGGTGAACATCTTTTCATGTGTCTATTGGCCTTCCCTATGTCTTCTTCAGAAAAATGTCTATTCAGGTCTTCTGCCCATTTTTAAATCAGATTATTAGTTTTTTTGGTGTTGAGTTGTATAAGTTCTTTTTATATTTTAGATATTAGCCCTTTATCAGATATATCATTTGTAAATAACTTCTCCCATTCAGTAGGTTGCCTTCCACTTTGTTGATGGTTTCCTTTGCTTTGCAAGAACTTTTTAGTTTGATATAGTCCCACTTGTTTATTTTTGTTTTTGTTTCCCTTGCCTGGGGAGACATGCCAGAAAGAAATAACTAATGCTGATGTTCAAGAGGGTACTACCTATGTTTTCTTCTAGGAGTTTTATGGTTTTAGGTCATATATTTAAGTCTTAATCCATTTTGAATTTATTTTTGTCTATGGTGTGAGACAGTGGCCCAACTTCATTCTTTTGCATATAGCTGTCCAGTTTTCCCAACACAATTTATTGAAGAGACTGCCTTTTCCCCATTATATATTCTTGCCTCCTTTGTCATATATTAATTGGCCACATACATATTTAGCTGAAAACTTGCACCAATAGTAACAAGCATTCCTCTTACACCCCGAAAGTCCCTTGGATATTTCAAGGTCCTAATAATGAAGAAAGCGACAATATGGTAGTAACATCCATTCAGAGCAATCAACACATATGAATGGCAACTTAGAGGAGAATAAATACATATAAAAATGCTCAGCTTTATTAGAAAACAAAATCAACAAATGAAATTGGTGGTACTATCTTGGAGGGTAATCTGTCAGTATTTAAGAGATGTAGGGAATTCAAAATTCTGACATGTCCTTGGATTTATCTTCCTACTTTGAGGGGAATGGTTTGTTTTTCGTGACTCAATACATGATGAATTTTACATCTCATGAAAGTTTCAGAAGTACATACTTGACATTTTTGGCTCCTAATTTCCATGCATGCTACGTGCTTCCTCTCCCAGGGTGCCTGTGCTGTGTTTGGACTCGTGCTGTCTCAGGGTCGCTCCTGAACTTGGCCCTGCCTGGGCCTGTTCCTGATCTCTGTTGCACCAAATAGTTCAGGGGTTTGGACGCTGAAACCCAATCAACATCTTTGGCTGGGGGCTGGGTGGGGATGTGGGAGGAAGGGCTGCGGAAGAATGATAGCTCCTTCCAGGTCACCCCCAGGTCTCCTTCGTGAGTAATCTCTTCTTAACCATAGCATCTCCATTTCAACTACCCAGCTGGGTCTGCGTGCTCTGAAGAGCAGTGGTGCTCAATCAGTGGAGACTTGGCGGGTGGGTTGGTGGATTTAGCTGTTCACTTTTGAAACCCAATCCCACATACTGGAAACAAAGAGGGGGTGTAGTTCCTTAGTAGGATCCTGAGTAGATCTGGGGATCATTGTGAGCAGGGGCAGGGCATCTGCCTACATTCTTTTTTTTTTTTTTAATTAATGTATTATTGATATACACTTATGAAGTTTTCACATGAAAAAACAATGTGGTTACTACATTCGCCAATGTTATGGTGTCCCCTCTACAGTCCACTGCAGTCACTGTCCATCAGTGTGGTAAGATGCCACAGATTCACTATTTGCCTTCTCTGTGCCACACTGTGTTCCCCATGATCTCCCCAACACCATGTGTGCCAATCATAATACCCACAGTCCCCTTCTACCTCCCTCCCCAACCACCCTCCCACATCCCTCCCCTTTGGTAACCTCTAGTCCCTTCTTGGAGTCTGTGGCTCTGTTGCTGTTTTGTTCCTTCAGTTTTGCTTCATTGTTATACTCCACAAAAGAGGGGAATCATTTGGTACTTGTCTTTCTCCACCTGGCTTATTTCACTGAGCATAATATCCTCCAACTACATCCATGTTGTTGCAAATTGTAGGATTTGTTTCTTTCTTATGGCTGAAAAGTATTCCACTGTGTAAATGTACCACATCTTCTTTATCCATTCATCTACTGATAGACACTTAGGTTGCTTCCATATCTTGGCTATTGTAAATAGTGGCAATAAACATAGGGGTGCATATGTCTTTTTGAATCTGAGAACTTGTATTCTTTGGGTAAATTCCTAGGAGTGGAATTCCCAGGTCAAATGGTATTTCTAGTTTTAGTTTTTTGAGGAACCTCCATGTTGCTTTCCACAATGGTTGAACTAGCTTACATTCCCACCAGCAACGTAGGAGGGTTCTACTTTCTCCGCATCCTCGCCAGCATTTGTTGTTTTTAGTCTTTTCGATACTGGCCATCCTAACTGGTGTGAGGTGATATCTCATTGTGGTTTTTATTTGCATTTTGCTGATAATTAGTGATGTGGAGCATCTTTTCATGTGCCTGTTGGTGATCTAAATTTCTTCTTTGGAGAACTGTCTGTTCATATCCACTGTTCATTTTTTAATTGGGTTATTTGCTTTTTGGGTGTTGAGGTGTGTGAGTTGTTTATGTGTTTCAGATGTTAATCCCTTGTCAGATATGTCATTTACAAATATATTCTCCCATACTGTAGGATGCTTTTTTGTTCTGTTGATGGTGTTCTTTGCCGTACAGAAGCTTGTTAGTTTGAGGTAGTCCCACGTGTTCATTTTTTGCTTTTGTTTCCCTTGCTTGAGGAAATGCACTCAGAAAAAAGTTGTTCATGTTTATATTCAAGAGATTTTTGCCTATGTTATCTTCTAAGAGTTTTATGGTTTCATGACTTACATTCAGGCCTTTGACCCATTTTGAGTTTACTTTTGTGTATGGGGATAGACAATAATCCAGTTTCATTCTCTTGCTTGTAACTGTCCAGTTTTGCCAACACCAGTTGTTGAAGAGGCTGTCATTTCCCCACTGTATGTCCATGGCTCTTTTATCATATATTAATTGACCATGTATGCTTGGGTTTATATCTGGGCTCTCTAGTCTGTTTCATTGGTCTATGGGTCTGTTCTTGTGCCAGTACCAAACTGTCTTGATTACTGTGGCTTTGTAGTAGAGCTTGACGTTGGAGAGCATAATCTCCCAGCTTTATTCTTCCTTCTCAGAATTGCTTAGGCTATTGGGGGACTTTTGTGGATCCATATGAATTTTAGAACTATTTGTTCCTGTTCATTGAAGAATGCTGTTGGTATTTTGATAGGGATTGCATTGAATTGTAGATTGTTTTAGGCAGGATGGCCATTTTGACAATATTAATTCTTCCTATCCATGAGCACGGGATGTGTTTCCATTTATTGGTATCTTCTTTAATTTCTCTCATGAGTGTCTTGTAGTTTTCAGTGTATAGGTCTTTCATTTCTTTCATTAGATTTACTCCTAGGTATTTTATTCTTTTTGATGCAATTGTGAATGGAATTGTTTTCCTGATTTCTTTTTCTGCTAGTTCATCATTAGGGTATAGGAAAGCAACAGATTTCTATGTATTAATTTTGTATCCTACAACTTTGCTGAATTCTGATATTAGATCTAGTAGTTTTGGAGTGGATTCTTTACGGTTTTTTATGTATCATATCATGTCATCTGCAAACAGTGACAGTTTAACTTCTTCTTTACCAATCTGGATGCCTTTTATTCCTTTGTGTTGTCTGATTGCCGTGGCCAGGACCTCCAGAACTATGTTGAATAAAAGTGGGGAAAGTGGGCATCCTTGTCTTGTTCCCAATCTTAAAGGAAAGGCTTTCAGCTTCTCACTGTTAAGTATGATGTTGGCTGTGGGTTTGTCATATATGGCCTTTATTATGTTGCGGTACTTGCCCTCTTTACCCATTTTTTGAGAGTTTTTATCATGAATGGATGTTGAATTTTGTCGAGTGCTTTTTTGGCATTTATGGAGATGATCATGTGCTTTTTGTCCTTTTTTGTTGATGTGGTGGATGATGTTGATGGATTTCCTAATATTGTACCATCTTGCATCCTGGAATAAATCCTACTTGATCATGATGGATGATCTTTTTGATGTATTTTTGAATTTGGTTTGCTAATATTTTGTTGAGTATTTTTGCATCTATGTTCATCAGGGACATTAGTCTGTAATTTTCTTTTTTTGTGGTGTCTTTGCCTGGTTTTGGTATTAGGGTGATGCTGTCTTCATAGAATGAGTTTGGAAGTATTCCCTCCTCTTCTACTTTTGGAAAACTTTAAGGAGGATGGGTATTAGGTCTTCCTTAAAGGTTGATAAAATTCAGCGGTGAAGCCATCTGGTCCAGGTGTTTTGTTCTTAGGTAGTTTTTTGTTTACCAATTCAATTTCGTTGCTAGTAATTGGTGTGTTCAGATTTTCTGTTTCTTTCTGGGTCCGTCTTAGAAGGTTGTATTTTTCTAGAAAGTTGTCCATTTCTTTTAGGTTATCCAGTTTGTTAGCATATAATATTTCACAGTATTCTCTAATTCTTTGTATTTCTGTGGTGTCCATAGTGTTTTTCCTTTTTCATTTTTGATTATGTTTATGTGTGTAGACTCTCTTTTTATCTTAATACGCCTGACTAGGGGTTTTTCTATTTTGTTTATTTTCTTTTTCTTTTTATTTATTTATTATTTTTTTATAATTTACTTTGGTATCATTAATCTACAATTACATGTGTAATACCATGGTGAATCAACTACCCCCTTCATCAGGTCCCCTCCAGCAACCCCATTACAGTCACTGTCCATCAGCATAGTGAGATGCTATAGAATCACTACTTGTCTTCTCTGAGTTGTATAGCCTTCCCCATGCCCCCCCAACATTACTTCTGCTAATCGTAATGCCCCTTTTACCCTCTTATCCCTCCCTTCCCACCCATCTTCCCCAGTCCCTTTCCCTTTGGTAACTATTAGTCCGTTCTTGGGTTCTGTGAGTCTGTTTTGTTCCTTCAGTTTTTTTTTTTCTTTGTTCTTATACTCCACATATGAATGAAATCATTTGATACTTGCCTTTTTCATCTTGGCTTATTTCACTGAGCATAATACCCTCTAGCTCCATCCATGTTGTTGCAAATGGTAGGATTTGTTTTCTTCTTATGACTGAATAATATTCCATTGTGTATATGTACCACATCTTCTTAATCCATTCATCTACTGATGGGCACTTAGGTTGCTTCCATTTCTTGGCTATTGTAAATAGTGCTGCACTAAACATAGGGGTGCATCTGTCTTTTTGAAACTGGGCTGCTGCATTCTTAGGGTAAATTCCTAGGAGTGGGATTCCTGGTTCAAATGGTATTTCTATTTTGAGTTTTTTGAGGAACCTCCATACTGCTTTCCACAATGGTTGAACTAATTTGCATTCCCACCAGCAGTGTAGGAGGGTTCCCTTTTCTCCACATCCTTGCCAACATTTGTTGTTGTTTGTGTTTTGGATGTTGGCCATCCTCACTGGTGTGAGGTGATATCTCATTGTGGTTTTAATCTGCATTTCTCTGATGATTAGCGATGTGGAGTATCTTTTCATGTTCCAGTTGGCCGTCTGAATTTCTTCTTTAGAGAAGTGTCTATTCATGTCCTCTGCCCAGTTCTTAATTGGATTATTTGCTTTTTGTTTGTTAAGGTGTGTGAGTTCTTTATATATTTTGGATGTCAACCCCTTATCAGATACATCATTTTTGAATATATTTTCCCATACTGTAGGATGTCTTTTTGTTCTACTGATGGTGTCCTTTGCTGTACAGAAGCTTTTCAGCTTGATATACTCCCACTTGTTCATTTTTGCTTTTGTTTCCCTTGCCCGGGGAGATATGTTCATGAAGAAGTCACTCATGTTTATGTCCAAGAGATTTTTGCCTATGTTTTTTTCTAGGAGTTTTATGGTTTCATGACTTACATTCAGGTCTTTGATCCACCTTGAGTTTACCTTTGGGTATGGGGCTAGACAGTAGTCCAGTTTCATTCTCTTACATGTAGCTGTCCAGTTTTTCCAACACCAGCTGCTGAAGAGGCTGTCATCTCCCCATTGTATATCCAAGGCTCCTTTATCAAATATTGATTGACTGTAAATGTTTGGGTTAATGTTTGGATTTTGTATTGTGTACCACTGGTCTGTGGGTCTGTTTTTGTGCCAATACCAAATTGTCTTGATTACTGTGGCTTTGTAGTAGAGCTTGAAGTCAGGGAGCATAATTCCCCCTGTTTGATTCCTCCTTCTCAGGATTGCTTTGGCTATTCGGGGTCTTTTCTGGTTCCATATGAATTTTAGAATTATTTGTTCCAGTTAATTGAAGAAAGCTGTTGGTAGTTTGATAGGGATTGCGTTGAATCTGTAGATTGCTTTAGGTAGTATAGCTATTTTGACAATATTTATTCTTCCTAGCCAAGAGCATGGGATGCATTTCCATTTGTTAGTGTCCTCTTTAATTTCTCTTAGGAGTGTCTTGTAGTTTTCAGAGTACAGGTCTTTCACTTCCTGCGTTAGTTTTATTCCTAGGTATTTTATTCTTTTTGATGCAGTTGTGAATGGAATTGTTTTTCTGATTTCTCTTTGTTAGTTCATCGTTAGCGTATAGGAAAGCAACAGATTTCTGTGTGTTAATTTTGTATCCTGCAACTTTGCTGAATTCAGATATTAGTTCTAGTAGTTTTGGAGTGGAGTCTTTAGGATTTTTTATGTACAGTGTCATGTCATCTGCAAATAGTGACAATTTGACTTCTTCTTTACCAATCTGGATGCCTTGTATGTCTTTGTTTTGTCTCATATTTTGTTTATTTCTTGATGAACCAGCTCTTCCTTTTATTGACCCTTTCCATTGTTTTATTCATCTCGATTTTATTTATTTGTGCTCTGATCTTTATTATGTCCCTCCTCCTACTGACTATGGATCTCATTTGTTCTTCTTTTTCTAGTTTCATTAGTTGTGAGTTTATACTGCTCATATGGGACTGTTCTTCTTTCCTGAGGTAGGCCTGCACTGCAATATACTTTCCTCTTAGCACAGCCTTCGCTCTGTCCCACAGATTTTGTGGTGTTGAATTATTGTTGTCATTTGTCTGCATATATTCTGTTTTCATTTGGTCATTGATCCACTGGTTATTTAGGAGCATGCTGTGAAGCCTCCATGTGTTTGTTGGCTTTTTCATTTTATTTGCGTAATTTATTTCTAGTTTCTTACATCTGTGGTCTGAGAAACTGGTTGGTACAATTTCAGTCTTTTTTAATTTACTGATGCTCTTTTTGTGGCCTAGTATATGATCTATTCTTGAAAATGTTCCATGTGCACTTGAGAAGAATGTGTATCCTGCTGCTTTTGGGTGTAGAGTTCTGTAGATGTCTGTTAGGTCCATCTGTTCTAATGTGTTGTTCAATGCCTCTGTCTCCTTACTTATTTTCTGCCTGGTTGTTCTGTCCTTTGGAGTGAGTGGAGTGTTGAAGTCTCATAGAATGAATGCATTGAATTCAATTTCCCCTTTTAAGTCTGTTAGTGTTTATTTCACATGTGTAGGTGCTCCTGTGTTGGATGCATAGATACTTATAATGGTTATATGCTCTTGTTTGATTGACCCCTTTATCATTATGTAATGTCATTCTTTGTCTCTTGTGACTTTTTGTTTTAAAGTCTATTTTGTCTGATACAAGTACTGCAACACCTGCTTTTTTCTCCCTATTATTTGCATGAAATATCTTTTTCTATCCCTTCACTTTTTAGTCTGTGTATGTGTTTGGGTTTGAACTGAGTCTCTTGTAGGCAGCATATAGTTGGGTCTTGTTTTTTTAACCATTCAGTAACCGTACGTCTTTTGATTGGTGCATTCAGACCATTTACATTTAGGATGTTATCGATAGGTATGTACTTATTGCCATTGAAGGCTTTAGATTTGTTGTTACTATAGGTTACTAAGGGTAACTTCCTTAGTATCAAAGTGTCTATCTTAACTTAGTATGTTATTGCAAACACAATCTAAAGGTTCTTTTTTCCCCCTCCTTTTGTTCCTCCTCCATTCTTTATATATTACGTATCATATTCTGTACTTTTTGTCTATCCATTTTTATTACCTCTGGTGACAGCTACTTAACCTTAGGAACACTTCCATCTATAGCGGTCCCTCCAAAATACACAGTAGAGATGGTTTGTGGGAGGTAAATTCTCTCAGCTATTGCTTACCTGGAAATTGTTTAATTCCTCCTTCAAATGTAAATGATAATCTTGCCGGATAGAGTATTCTTGGTTTGAGGCTCTTCTGCTTCATTGTATTAAATATATCATGCCACTCCCTTCTGGACTGTAAGGTTTCTGCTAAGAAGTCTGATGATTGCCTGATGGGCTTTACTTTGTATGTGATCTTATTTCTCTCTCTGGCTGCTTTTAATAGTCTCTCCTTATCCTTGATCTTTGCCTTTTAAACTATTATATGTCTTGGTGTTGTCTTCATTGGGTCCCTAGTGTTGGGAGATCTGTGCACCTCCATGGCCTGAGAGACTATCTCCTTCCCCAGACTGGGGAAGTTTTCAGCAATTGCTTCCTCAAAGACAGTTTCTATCCCTTTTTCTTTCTCTTCTTCTTCTGGTACCCCTTTAATATGAATATTGTTCTGTTTGGATTGGTTACACAGTTCTCTCAATATTCTTTCATTCTTAGAGATCCTTTTTGCTCTCTATGCCTCAGCTCCTTTTTATTCCTCTTCTCTAATTTCTATTTCATTTATGATCTCCTCCACCATATCTTATCTGCTTTTAATACCCTCCATTGTGTTCCTCAACAATTGGATCTGTCCTAAATTCTTTCCTGAGTTCTTGAATATTTTTCTGTAACTCCAGAAGCATGTTTCTGATGTTAGTTTTGAAATCTCTTTCAGGAAGATTAATTAGTTCAGTGTCAGTTGATCTTTTTTCTGGTGTTGAGATTTTGCTTTGAACCAGGTTCCTTTGACGTTTCTAGTGCCCAGAAGCTCTGGTCTGTGGTGCTGCTCATCCCCTGGAGTGATGTTGGGTGTTGCAGGGGAGTGGTGCTGGTGCCTGTGGGGAGGAAAGAGCTGTTTCCTGCTTCCCGGCTGCTACTATGAGTGTCTCCACTGTCAGAACCAGTGGGTCGAACACAGAAGTGTAAGCCTCTATGCTTTGTGTTTGTACCTGCTGTAGGCAGGGCTTCTCTCTGGCTGGCCTGACACCAGGGCAGAGGCTGCTGGTCTGAAAGCCAGGTTCATGCTAGCTGGGAGGAAGGCACAACAGGCTGCATATCATGGTGGAGGGGGGAGCTTTGAGCTGCATAGCCAGCCAGGGGGATGGAGTGCCTGAAGACTGTTTAAGTTCCCAACTTGCTGGGCAGAGTGCACCTGGACAATTTTGTCTACCTGTCCTTTCTCCTGAGCAGTAAGCTCTGTGCAATCCTTGCCCCTTTAGCAGCCTTCTCGCTTTTAGGAAGTCTCTCAGACTGCCTGCCCAGATCAGCCAGATATGAATCCGTGTTTCCCAGAAGCAGCTGGAATCTCAGTCTCTACAGGTATTCCACCTGTCTTAGCTTTCCAACCTCACTAATCACCAGAGCAACATGCAATGTAGGTTCGTGCTCCCAGAGAAGATCTCCAGAGCTAAGTGTTCAGCAGTCCCAGGCCTCCATTCCCTCCCTGCTGTTTCTCTTCTTCCCACCAGTGAGCTGGGGTAGGGGAAGGGTTGGGTCCCACTGGGTCCCTGCTTTGGTATGTTACCCTGTTCTGTGAGGTCTGTTCTTTCCTCCAGGTGTATGCAGTCTGGTGCAGCCTTCTTTCCTGTTGCTCTTTCAGGATTAGTTGTATTTATTACATTTTCATATTATATGTGGTTTTAGGAGGAGGTCTCTGTCTCACTTCTCACGCTGCCATCTTTAGTCCCTTCCCGTCTGCCTACTTTCACTCCATGGGAACTCACTCCAACAAAATGTAAGCTCTATGGAAATAAGTTTGTCTTGCTCACTACCGTATTCTCAGCACTTGAAGTAATGCCTGGTGCATAGCAGGTGCCCAACTGATGTTTGTAGAATGAGTGGATTCTGTTTTTCAGGGATTCATACCTGGGCAGGGGGTGCTGAATCATACTTAGATAAAACCAAGTCCCCTAAATCCGAATGCTGTATTTGGTTCCAACCTGCAATTTATTTTATCTTGATGCCTGAGGTGTAGCGATTATTGTCTCCCACTTCTTCCTAACAGCAAGACTTTGGGGGTCTCTTCAGTTTTCCTTAGAAAGTTGAGCTTCTTCAATACTGATTTTGCTCTAAATTGCTCTCTAACCAAACCAGATTTTCCAAATCTCACTCCATAGCACTTTGTTATATGGCTCCATGTAGGAGCCTCCCCAGTTATTTAACTCCTTTTTTTATTGGTGATTGTATGTGATCAGCCCTTGCCACTTTTATGAATACCGAACACTCACTGGAGAGTATCCTGCATTACATTAGGATTTATCTCTATCAAAAATACTTACTCACTAGCAAATGGGGTCAATACTTTAGATTTAACCAAGAGTTATTAGCATTATTGTTTTCTACTTCCTTATTTATCTTCTGTGTTCTTGAGCTGTCCATATCAATTTCATTTTTGCTTCTATAGGTTATTTGTAATTTTTTTAAATAAAAAGAATAAATTTTGCTTTCTAAATCCTTACATGTCAGATTTGCTGGAACATCTGTTTGACAACTCGGTTGGACATGGCTCCTCTGACTTCTACCATTCAGTGTTTCCAGTAAGTCTTATGTCTGTTCTGATTTTCTTTCTAATGTAGATATGTTACCTATGTATTTTTTCTTCACTTACCTTCATAATTCCCCACCGTTTTCTTAAAGAAATATTCCTAAGATATTGTTCCATGTATTTTGTTGCTAGGTTGTTTGGTGTGAAAACGTTTGTTATATTTTCCTTATCTTGGTGGAGCAGAACTTTCTTGGTAATCCTGTCTGGCAAGCGTTGAACCAACTTTGATCTCCAGTCTGGGATCTTTCCTCAGTTCAGGGAAAGCTTCTCATGTTATTTTGGGAATATCATCTCCCCATCTTTCAATACCCACTCTCTTCTCTCCTCATGGATGCCTGGGTATTGGCTCTCATGAATCTCCACTCTCAGTACAGTGGTAGAGGGCACAGGCCCTGCAGACAAATAACTTGGTGTAAGTCCTTCATTTCCCAGAAAGTCACTATCTCTCTCTGACCCTTAGTTTCTTCATCTGTAAAATAAGGATAGTAGTACTGACAAGAAAGGCAAAGACAAATGATTTTATCTTCCCAGGATTTTAAATTTAAGGTAAAGCATGAGACTTTAAAGAAATTTGTTTGTAGTCTTGCATGTTTATATGTCTCTCTTCAAATAGAAAAGTTTCAGACACCTGAGAGCAGAAACAGCTTGGTATTGTTCCAGGAGAGCTTGGCCCCAGTCTCAGCTGTTTGGCCCTGGGCTCATCTGTAAAAGCAGGGGGATAATGTAAAAGGTCTGTGCTAGGTTTAAAGGGCTTTGATTTTTTTAAAAAGACAAATTGGTTTTTGCTGTTATTGTAGAATAAGAAAACCAAAAGGTTCCCATTTGGTAGCTTTTTATTCACTGGCCTAATTGCTAAGGAGAAAAGGCAAATTAAAATTTAAATACACCTAAGGAGATTTCAAAATGACATTTTCTGTTATGAGAACTTATCATAGTGTTTGATGAAATAAAAAAGAACCCTCCCTACTGATGCCTATATCGTCACTCAAAGCTTCCAGACATTTAAACAGAGCTAAAGACTCCATGGTTAGAGCTTTTGAATTATGAAGTTACAAGAATTAGAATTCCCAAAGTTTCTTTAGTTTTGCTCTATTATATTGAAAGTTTTTAGAATGGTCTCCTTCTGAAGAAATAGTGTACTTGTTAGAATTTGCTCATTTTGATGCAGAAAGGCAGAATAAAATGGGACTTTTAAGTATAATCACATAATTTTAGTGTATGAAAGAAACCTTTCTATGGAACAAAGATAACCCAAGTGATAAAATGATTACTTACAAAATTTTGGGGTCATATGTTGAAAGATTTTTTTAATGTGTCCTAATTATTAAGATGGTTTAAAAAGTTCAGAGCCACCCATAATGGGCAGTGGGCTGCCAGCCAGCTGTGTTCATCATCTGCCACGTGCAGGTAACTGTGGACAGGGTTTTGTCTTCAAATGCTTAGAAGAGTTTAAAAAATATGTATACCACCCTAAGAAGATCTTAAAAGCTGTAATTAATGTTCATAGGGAAAATAATTACCTTTCCATGGGTGAGACTTGAGAAGGTATAGTGAAAGGAAGAGCTTTTATTAGGAAGCAGCTGAAATATGAGTAAGATTTTAGCATGTGGACTTCATGGGCAGGAACAGAGAAAGCAAGCATTACCAGGGACGGATAAGCACAATGAACAGCGAGTACCCATGAAAATGATAGGAAGAGGAAGAGGAGGAAACGGGCAGAGAGTTAATGAAGAGAATTTTCAGGGTCTTCCAATTAAGTTGAAGCTCTCTTAGTAAAGGTACAATTTAGGAATAAATATGGAAATATTATATGAAAGAATTTATGACAGAAAATAAAACAGTAAGTAACATTTTACTCCTGCAGAAGGCAATTTAATGCAGAAAATGGGGGATGAGATGAATTTATCTGCCTGAAGCCTTTAAACAAAATGGCCTTCAAGACACTGACAAGGGTGTATATTTGTTATAGCCACTGATTGCCACTAATTCTGGAGTGGGAAAAGCTGACGTGCCTTAAATCTTAAGTAGGGCATGGCATAGACTATTAACCTAATTGCACAATAAACATTCCTAGGGCATGAAAATCTGGTTACAGGAGACTATGTGAAATGTCAACAGGTGTGTGTGAATACTAATAACAGATCAATTATGTATATCTAGAAACATCATGCCAGTAAGACTGCTGATTGCACTGACAACCCTATGAAAGTGGCCCCAAGAAATTCAAGTTCTCTAACTACAGAAAGAATGAACCGAAAGTTAAACTTTTGCAAAAACTCTAATATAACATGGAAAACTTCCATAGATGATGTGCGGAGCCATTACACTTCTGACTCTCATCACTTCAGCCCCAGGCCCTTGACTGAAGCATTGTCATAAAGGGACTGTCTTCCCGTTTCCAAAAAAGATTCAATTCACAAATGTTTCCATTGGTGCATGTATACTAATTATTGGTCTATATCTCAAGTATATTGGTTGACATTTACTCTGTGGAGTAAAGCAAGAGTAGTCTGTTCACATTCTTTAAAAGAAAACCTGTTCATTAGGAGAAAACCATTTTCATCTGCAGTGAAGGCAGCCAAGATAACAGTAAGTAAAGGAGAGTCTGAGACCTCCTTTATGAATACTATCTCCATTAAGCACTGTGCTTCTTCCATTTGTTTCCTAGAGCAGTCTGAACCTGGGAATTTGTTTTTTGCCATACCAGTATATCAGAGAGAAAAATGTTTCCACTTCCTTCAAGGTAAAACCAACACCTCTAAAGAATGACAGTTGTTGAAAGGAGCTCAGGGTTCTCCAGAGAGACAGAACCAATAGGATGTGTATATAAATATATAGAGATTTACTGTAAGAAATTAGCTCATGTGATCATGGAGGTTGACAAGTCTGAAATCCATGAGCAGGCCAATAGGCTGGAGACCCAGCGAAGAGCTAATGTTGCAGGTTGAGCCCAAAGACGGCCTGGAGGCAGAATTCCCTCTAGCTCAGGAGAACGGTCTTTTCTCTCAAGGCCTTCCACTGATTGGATGAGGCCTATCCACATTATGGAAGGTAATGTTTTATTTCAAATCATCTGATAATGTTGTGTTAATCACATCTAACAAATACCTCCACAGCAACATCCCGACTGGTGTTTGACTGGACTGGACACCAAGTCTGAGTACCATGGCCTAGCCAAGTTGACACATAAAACCATCACACTATGAGTCAAAACAACTTCAGAGTAGATTATTTATTGGCCTCTGTATCGAATAGAATGCAGGTCTTTATTCTGGGTTTGTTTTGCTTTAGTTTTAGGCTGAAACTACCAATAACTGATCATTTTTTGATCTCCAGCACAGGCTCACTGGGCATGGCTCAATATAGTATTTAGGCTTTCACACAGTTGCAATGCTGCTGCCATCTTCACTCGGAGGCTTGGTCAGGGAACACTTCTTTCTATAAAGTTGATTTCTTTATAGGACTTAGCTCATAGTGGTGCCTTTTGCTTCAGAAATGTTTGATTTAGAAAAAGTGACAGCAGAACTGAAGCTGTCTATAGCCAGACTGAATTTTTCCCTCCCCTTAATGGTAAACCATCAGTATGAAGTTTTCATTTAACCACACAAAGGAAAAGTCTTTTAGTCCCATTGGGTCTATTCTGCAACAAGCAAGCTGTATTTCTAATTACTTCTCCATAGGGAGTTTATACCTTCAGTGTATTAATCCTAAACATATTTTTTTAGTATATTCTAACTATAAAAAACAAAAACATCTTCCTTCTATAAACAGTCCTTGAGATACTTCATATGAATGAATTGAAATAAAAATATATTTAGTATCAATGATAAGCACAAAGACTTTCAGATTTGTTCAAATTAAGCATGTGAAAAGAGGAACTGCCAGCTTTGGAATAACTCTTCATTTTCTTTACCTCTCTGAGAGTAGGGGAGCCTCAAAACAGGGAAATCAAAGGTAAAAAAGCAGCCTTTTTGGAATTCTTTTTTTAATTCTCACCTGGATTAAAGTTTTGATGCATGATGATTTTACTTTTTTATTTACAATTTCTATCCTTCCTTGAAAGGTACAAGTTTTAAAACAAAAGAAACCCTAGAACTTTACATTTCATTTCGACAACAAAGATTTGTCCTAGAGCCAGCTATTAGAATCTTGTATTTATCAAATGAGAAAATATTTAAAATTCAAAGTGAAGGAAAGAAAAAATTCAAATAGAAATTTATCATCTATTAAAATTTCAGTAAGATCTACATTATCTAAAGCCATTCTATAATTTTATTCATATATTTTGTGGAGTTCACATATCTTTTTCTTACAGCAAACATAACACTGTAGGCCACAAGAAGCTGCAGTACTATTGTTTAATTAGCAGCAAATTAATATTTTATATCTGGGTAACTGGACAATAAATAGCCTGCTTCTTTGGGTGTGGATGTTTAAAATGTGGTATTACTGCAGCTTCATAATGTGATTGCTATTTTACAGAGCTTATACACACACAAAAAATACGATCTTTGTCTATATTTTATACAAATACAACAGTAGTTTGTGAATACATTTTTAAGTACACGATATACATGATAAGCCACTTGATTTCCCAATATCACAGAATAGCGATTTTAAATGCAATAAAAATATACAAAATTCAGCCTGGAATGCAGATTTTTTTTTCTTTTCTATTTTGACTCAAAACTTTATCATTAGAACATTTTTAGAGTACTAGTCCAAACACTTTTTCATCAGCTAAAAATACAATTTCAGCAGTCCAGCTTATGTTCAGGCATGATGCAATCCATTTCCTAATGGATTCCCAGTTTTTGTTAAATTCAAAGGGCTGTTAGTAACATACAGCATGTTCTTCACTCCACACCATATTATTAAGCCCACTTTTCATTTTGAGTCACCTTGTGGATAAAAGCTGGGTTTGTTCTGGTAACATTTGCATGTCCAAGATTTCCTTTTGCAAGTGCACATGAATACATTGTGGTGGGTGGTGTAAAAGTTTGTTAACGACAAATTAAGTCACAGTATAAAAATATATTGTACACCTTTACACCTAATGTAGTCCTTTATTTCCTATGGATAAAAAAATATGACTGAATGAGACAGAGAAGTTTGTAGCACCATGAAGAGTTGTATCCCAAGTTACATTAGCAGCATGATCCAAAATAATATTGAGGGAGTGTTTCTGAGAAGATAAACATTCATTCTGGTTCATCTGTACCACTGAAGCTTATACAATGTGTTTCATACATTAGCAATAGTTCTGTCCTTTCTAGAGCTAGAGAACTTACCAAAAGACACTGCCTTCCATCCTCATAGGGCTGAGAATGCTGTAGAAGGGCCTAGGGGTGATGTAAGCTTGTCTTTGCCAGTGTTGGTGGTATTTTGTTTTATGTGATCAAAAAGGAGCTCAGCATGGGTTTTTAGCATGAAACTACGCAACACAGCTTGTGTGGACCTGTGGAACCACAACAGATGATCTGTGTTGCAGACGTCGTTACTCACACAGAGTGAGAAAAATAAGACAAAGCCAACCTAGGCACTCATTTTTCAGAGATAACAAACAGTCTGCCATTGCTAATGAGGAATATCCGACATTTAGAAGATCTCCTCCAATGTCACATGGATCTCAGTAGGCTAGAAGCAACTTGGGTGAACTGGTATTTTTTAATTTACGTACTGGGAAGACAGTGTGTTTTGAGACACGTAAACCTTGTAAAAAAATAAACCATTGTAAAACCTTATGAAAAGACACACACTGATCCTGTGCAATATAGCAAATTGATAAGAAAACACTGTAAAAATGTACCTGTTTAAAATACCATCTACCATTTCTGAACACAAAGCATTATATATATCAAAGGCCTACATATATATCATCTAATGGCACTTGAAACAAATTATAATAAGTCTTAAAATAAAAGGCATAACCTATAAGAAAGTTTCTGTAAAGGTTTAGATTCGTTTTGAAAGTGCTATATCTTGTAATATGTGTAGTATAGAGGTTGACCAAGCTCTATTTTTTAAAAAAATATTGGCCTATATATGTATTGCTTACTAGATGAATGATCCTGAAAATATGTACTCTTTAACATTCATTATTAGCTTAATAAAGCAATCAGCTCTGGCTCATGTTTCAGTCAGTATATGGTTTTTAAAAACCGCTACTGTCCAAATTAACACAATATATCACTATATTCCACACATGACTAAGAATAATAAAGCACAAGCAACAAATAGGTAAAAAATACACAGCTTGGAAGAAACACAATGGAATTTAAAAGTTGCACAAAGAGTGGTGCATGATCAGCCAGGACAACTGAAGTCTTGAAAAACTGAACTTGGTAACAGGATTTTAAAATGCAAATTTTAACAGTGACCAGGAACTATAAGGATGATATTTGCATATACCCATAGATAATATTGCTTACAGTGAGTGCCACAATTCTTCCACACGTGTGCTTTCCTGTCTGGTGATCTAACTGGTACACACACATAGAAGTTCAAACTGAATGAGGTTCAATATCTTGTCTGAGGTCCCGATTCTAAACTGAAATATTTTTACTTAATGATAATCCCTTTTTAATTTTAATCAGCAAAGGCACTACTAGAAATTTCAAGGATGATGATTCTGTCCACTGAAGAATGAAAACAGCATTGGCAATAATTATTTTTAATCACATCCAGCTGACCTAAAAACTGATGTCAATTTCTTTCTAGAAAAAATAAAAGCCAGTTCTGTGTTACACCCTTGTTAAAACATTGTGCAATTAAGATAGATGAGTCTGCCTCGTGTTTAATAAAAGTTCTCTCAAAAAGGGTTTAGTGACCAATACAATCAATTAAAAAAAAAAATTAGCTGAATTCCCTCTTACTTGGAAGTGTTATTTCAAGTCTGTGGGGCAGCAACCGGCAAAGAGGTGTATGTATGAAAATTAAGACTCCACAATTTTAACACTGGTGCCCTGAAAGATGTGCCTCCGTGTATCTGAATTCCATGCAGGGCAGAGAATTAGGCTAAAAAAAAAAAAAAATATATATATATATATATATATATACATATATGGCGCCATTCCCCATTTTCAAAATGTTTATTTAATAAATCCTGGTACTCCCTTTAAAAATTTTTACTAGCAGTGAAATACAGCCTATGAAGGCCACCGTCTTGGTTCATTAATTTGACTTCTCCTTAAGCAAATTTTAGACAAAATAAAGTAGTGCTTCCACACTTGTATTTGTGATTTCTATTTAAAAATAGGTTTTCTATTTGTGCTCTGTCACCAATTTTTTTTAAATGGTGATTAAAGCAATATTGAACACTAATCATTCAACTAATGATTTAAGTAAGCAATCTGTTTCATAGAAACTAAAGGAAGCAGTAATAAAGCAGAGCTAAAAGCCTACTTTCAGAGCAAATATTCTCCTAATCAAAAGCTTAGGAGCAATTTGAAAATTTAAAAAATGTATTTCCTTATTAACATATATAATTTTAATGCCTTTGGAACACACTTTCTTATAAAATGTAATTTTTAATAATAAAATTTAAATACATAAGTATAAAAACTACTGCTCCTAGGATTTCAAAAAAATAGGAGCATGATAAAATATCATGAGGCAAAGCTCCTCAAGAGAGCAACTCTGATTCTATGAAGTGCGATATATGTGTGTGTGTATACATATATATATAATATATATAGTGAAACCCCCATTTACATTATTACAATTTACATTTCTCCACAAATTATACTACTCCCAAATATTTTTAAATAATGTATTATATTCAGTAATCTGCACTCATTTTTAGAAATACTTGGTAAACATTGCAATCTGCACCGATAATTGGCCCTATAAAAGGGAAAAGAAGCTTTCATATAGGGCTAATGAGTGCTCAGAAATATATATTTTTTAAAGAGATATATACTCTTCCATAAACCTTCCCCCCTCATACCCGCCCCAACAGACGGTCCCAAAATAAGGTGTTAACAAGTGCTTAATAGATACGTTTTTTATCTCAACTGATATTTAGAAAAATATAATTTGACCTTTGAGATTATGGCGGTTGTCTAACATGAGGAAAGCCCATAACCGTTTTATTCGGTGAACACAATACTCCTTGATTGTTACTTTCACATTAACTAAGACAGTGCTGGTTCTGCTTTACTTTCCCCCCCTCCACAAATTCAACTTATTTGCAACATTCCCCCCATTTCTCAGAGATGTGTAAAAGTGGGGTTTTACTGTATATATTTTCAGTTGCTTAAGCCTTTGTGGTCATTCCTCACATAGTTTTCTAATGCAGTTAACTTTAAAGTCTCCATCCGAAAATAGCAAGGAAAGATGAATTTAACACTGAGTAAGAAAGATACCACTGGGGCAGGACTGTTTTATTTTCTGCTTTGGGCTCTTAAGGGAAAGAAAATTGTATCAAATTCAGCAAGAGGTGACGTGAGCGATATGCTTTTACTTTACTGCTAAAGAGTCCAGTTTTCAACCCTGACAATAGGGGACATGATCCCTAGACAAGATCCCAAGTTGAACCGTGCATTTCACATCTTTCTGCTTGGGAGTCTACCACACCGAGTAAGCTGGGACAGTCCCCTCTGGGACAAACACACCTAGCATCTGTGTTCCACAGCGGCTCGCTCTAGATTCTGGACTAACAACCAAAATAAAATTGCTGGCTGCACTTGACCCACCCTTTGGCCATGAAAGGTGGAAAAGATTAAAGAGATCTATCTACTGACTCTGAAGACTCCAATGCCATACATGATTAGTATTATTAAATGGAAAAAGAGCAAGTTAAGAAGGTGGAAATGTGGCAAAATATCCTGCATACTAATTTGAGGCTATTAAGTAACATGGAATGCCGTGTCACCATACTAGGGGTCTCTTTTTGCTGTAAATACTGGTGCTTTGTGTTTAGGTTTTGTTTTCCTTATATGTGCATAATAATGATGGCAGGTATTTGAGCCAGACAATAGCAAGTCTTCAAATTATGGTATAGCTAACAGGCATGTGTTATCTTCCCAACTGGATTCTTAATTCATTTGAAAACACTTCCTTATAAATCCACTGAGAGGCTAGTAAAAATTTAAGAACTCTTGGGTTATTCATATATATTTTAGAAAAGTTATATTCTACTGCAAACTTTTTTAACGAGCCAAATGTCAAAAGGTACAGCCATTGTTATGGAACAAAAATGAAAAATTTAAGATCTAAAGGTAATCTGAACACGGGTTTTGTAAGACTTTACTAACAATAATGGCTTTTTACAAAAAAAAATCTTAAAATATGACAATTGGCAGTGAATCAGGACAAAATACCCAGGTAAACATAACTGAACATGAATGGTTCCAAAGTTCACTTAAAAAGCTAGTCTCTATTTTATACTGGCTTAATGAAAACTGGTACTATATAAAAGCATAAGTTTTTATATTGTCTTAAAGCGGGCACTAAAATAAAAATGGTCATCTAAGGCAGGGCTACACATACATTTTTGTAATAAATCCATGTCTTGAACCCTACTGGAAAGCCTGATGGAAACGTGGTAGGGTGGTACTTGTGCTCAGACTGCTGGTGAAAGCTGCTGACAGAGAGTGCAGGGACCCCAGCCCGATAGTGTTTGCAGGATCCTGAAGATCCTGGGTCTGCGGGGGTAGCTGAGACATAGAAGAATGTGCTTCGTCTTGGGAATAGCTCATTCCAAGGCTCCCTACTGATATAGGATTATAGGGAGGGCCATTTAATGGTATGAAATTAAACAACTGAGAAAAATCCAATGCTGGTGTGTTCAGGGGGTCACTGATAGAAATGGAGTTTTTTGACAGGGAAAGGTCCCCTGCACCATCATCGAGGGACCCAATCTGAGGATCCAACCCTAGTTTAGACGACGATGCTTGAGAATCCTGGGACGAAGAGGGCACGCCACCTTGTAGCTCCATCAGATAACTCTCAATTTCCCCCTTTAGTGGCTGTTCTTTTTCAGGAATAGAAATTGCATATGAGGTAGAACTGAATGGGTATTTGAAAGAAAGGTGGTGAGAAGGATGAACGGCATCCATATCTATTGGGCATGTCATTCCCAAAGGTAAAGTTGTGATCATTTGGTGGGCAGATCCCGAGCTCTGCATGGACTGAAATGGAGTGTTATAGAGGTTTAACTGCAGAGTGTTTGTGAATGGCTTTGATAACAGTTCACTGGAAGGTAAGGACATCACCGGAAGGAGCTCATCTTTTATAGGCACAGACACGTTGCAGGTGAATGGATCCAGAAAGTCCACTGGTTCTGTTTTGACTTTCAGCAGTTCTTGACTGTGACTCTTCTTCATGTGTCGAGTCAGGTGATCCTTTCGCCCAAATCTCTGTGCACAATACTGACAGAGGAAGTCCTTTCTTCCAGTGTGCACCACCATATGTCTCCGGACGTCTTTCCGGGTGTAGAACCGGCGATCACAATGCTCGCACTGGTGCTTCTTTTCTTTAACCCCACCAGACGACTTGCCTGCATGAGATTTAAGGTGCTCCAGAAGCACTCCTGTGCTTTCGAAAGTCTGCAAACAGACCTTGCAGGTGAGGTCGCCACTTGTTGCAGCATGCAAGGCCAAGTGACGCTTGAACCCAAGCTTGGTGTTGTAATTCTTGCCACATTCTTCACACTTAAATGTCTCTTTATTAGGGTCATGTGTATGCAGGTGATTCTTCAAATGATCTTTCCGGTGAAACATTTTATCACAATAATTACACTTGTGGGTTTTCTCAGGAGAGTGAGTAGCCATGTGCCTTCAAACACAGACATATTCTGTAAGTACCATGACAAAGACGGTGTGCATTCACTTTTCAAATGGAAGCTAAACTACTATGCTAAAACAGACTTTCCCTAATAATCGACACTTTTTAACTTAACATATACTACAAGGATAGTTCATACACCTAAATACTGTAGAACTTGAGCCATTTAAGTTGCCACTTTAGTTTTCGCTGGTTTTTAGCTATCATTACCAAAGCAAATAAGCAAGACTGAATACTCACGTAAATGTCCATACTCTTTTCTCGTAATTTCTTTGCACAAATGGAAATTCTACTCTCATTAAGCATTTCATTTAATAAAGTCCAAAGACACTAATGCATAAAAGTATGTGATTTAAAATACTAAAACTAGCCAATGTCTAATCTACTCAACATTTCCTTTCTGCAAATCAGCTAAAGAATGTGTATACAAATATATACGTTTACAATGGCCTCAAATGGCCAACATAATAGAAAATATAATCTGAAAGACAAATAGAGTTTAATACCTTTGTAATTTGTACTTAGAGACAAAGGCCTTGGTGCAGTCTTGTTGTGTGCACTGGTAGGGCCTCTCTCCTGTGTGAGAGTAGGAGTGAACCTTTAATTTCTCAACACTGTTAAAGGCCTTGTCACACAGTTGGCAAGGAAAGTTTTTTCTTGGTTTGGTTTCACCACGCTTACGTTTCCCTGAAGGGACTTTCTGGGTATCTCTTACTTCTGACAAATCACCAGGAATGACAGTGGCCATCGCAGCCTAAACCAGGCCTTCTTGTTGGACACTTGGGAACTGCCCAACTCCACTAAATGATTTAGCTTTAGGTGGCTTCTCAAGTTTCATGTGGTCGTAAAAGAAAGCAAAAAGGGACTGGAAAAAAAAATAAGAAACAACTAGTTTGTAACTAAATTTAATTTTTAAAAGTTTTATTTGCTATGTGATGCTTTTGAATTAAAAAAGAAACCATAAAATGGGTTCAGCTGGTCTATTGTAATATCTGTAGGTTTCTTTATAGTTGTCAAAATACGTATTAATGCATTGCTCAGAATGAACAGTTCGCACATCTGAAATTCCACCTGACATGCTGTGCTTAGGGAAAGCAGTTGTGATTCGGAAACTCTAGGGAAGCATTAAAACATGATGTTAAAAAGTAGCATAATTAAGCTTCAATTTTTGGAAGGGACTAGAGAACAAAAGTATGGCTAAAAACATAAAAATGTTTCTGCAAATATTTTAATGTCTAAAAATCATTTTAATTTGTGCAAGTCGGCTCCAGTGACACTCTGTATTCTAAGAAAATATAGGTAAGGACTGAAAACTCTTTTAGGCACCCTGTGAACCACTTAGTTCATGGAATAAGTACTTACTTAAGGCATAGACACTGGAGGCCTGAAAGAGTTGAATGCACCACCCAAAATTTGCTCTTTATACCAGTGTCATCACACACAGAGGGAGTTCTGAGACAAGAGTAGAAACGATTCATCTGGTAACAAATATACTACATTCTTGAACTGGGAAAACTTTTTTATGTTATGTTAGATGGGGATCGTGACTCCTTGTCATCTGGGGGGAAGGATTTGGTTGAAGTAATTTGCCTAACCACCTTTCACATAACAGAAAATATTCTATTCTTTGGGCACACTGGGATTAGGGCACGAGCCAGTCATCAGGCCTCCAAAGAGCCGAGCACATCGATCTTTTATACCTCTATGAAGCACACCAGTGGGACTTTCAGCTTAGAGCACAACACCTGTACAAAGGACACCTCGATATAGGGGTGTTTCAGCTTGTAAAAAGGTATGTCATAGATTCAATTTGCTATCAGTGCTGTGAGAGAGAATGTACATATTTCATGGCAAAGAGTATGTCTACTTAAACAAAAAGTTTTAAATTGATTGAAATCTTTGAAAATTCATGTACAAGAGATACTAAATATTAACTCTGTTTCTCAGAGTAAGAAATCAACTCCGCAAAGATCCAGTTGATATGAGTTACATATTCCTCAAGGTTCATGAATGCTGGTCTGGCAATGTACTTTCAGAGACACAAATAATAATGACTGAAACCTCTTTCAGAAAGATCTAACTTTTAAATTGAAAACTGAATGTGACTAAATGACTATCACCAACTACTAGATGATTGGATGTCTCACTTTATTATGTACTCAGAAAAAAACCAAAAACCAATTACTGCATATCGTTTGCATTTTGGCACCAGACGGACATTTATTTGCCTTCACAAGCTAGAAGTATGATACTGACTTATGCAGATTCCAGTTATACTTTAGCAGGGGCTTTAATGTAGAGGCTATCACTAAACAGGCAAAATAAGCAACTATCCACTCATTTGATTAAAATGTAAAGCATTTTAAGGGTAAGACAATCAGAGTTTGGTTCATGTATCTTTTCTTCATCAGCAGGTAGATGCAGTAGGCCTTCCTTCATGTTGTTCACATTGTCTAAGTCTCCTTTGCAGTTCGAAAGTGACAGTAACACAATTAATTCCAAGTGACATTACTAATGCTAACAAAAGATGTTCCCTCTGGTTTTAGATTTTCTGAATCTCAAGGATTTGTTCTTTTCCTGTTATATTCTCATTCAAGAGACAGCTTCTCCACCTTTCTCAGAAATAGCTAAACAGCTATTCTGCTGTAACCAGTAATGACACTGTAAATTGGTATAAAGCATTGTGCCAAGGCAGGAAAAAAATTAATTTTGACTATTCAATTTCCTAACATGATGCTTTCACACAGCTATTTAGAACACTGGGGAACAAGCTGACAAATTTTTCAACTGTAAAATCAACATGGAATGCAAAGTACTTAAATCCTTGTATAAAATATCTGAAAATATTTCAAAGACTGGTCATATTTTTAATTATTGTGCTATGAAATCCAACCATAATGGGCAGAAAATTCCAGTTGAGAAAAATGAAAACATCTAACTTATTGAAAAAATGTATTAAGAGTGCACCATGAAACAACACACAAATGTTTGATTATATGAAAATTGGTAATATTCAATATGGAGTAACAAATGAATTCTGTTATCTTTGGATGTACATACTGAGCAATGAAGAATTGCATATTTCAAATATTACACTTTTCTAAGACCAGCTGAAATTTTTTCATGGCTGATAATATTTTTTTTATCTCAATATATAACGAAACTCAAATTAGTTACAGGTGCATTTAAAACTAAGGATAAATATAAGGTTGTGAGCTCAACATTGAACAAAAGTCTACATTCATAATACACATTATCAATCAAATACATTAAAGATACATGCAGAGAACTGTAGGGGTTTTGGTTCAGTGCATACCTGACGACAGATGGAAAAAGCCTCAGACCTTGATCTTAGCCAGTCCCATTGACTCTTCGTAGAAGAGAGCAGAATCCAGTCCTTCCCATTTTGACCAATCTATGAAATAAAAAATATGAATGGACTACACTCTAAATGGGAACAGTATGTAAATGATGGAAAATAAAGGATAAAAGAATTGCAATTTCATGGCACATGCTTCCATTCCATACTCTGCTGATGAGACATGCATTAATTTTCACCAATTGCAAATTTTTATTAGTTCTAAGCACATTTACATGGGCAAATAAATGCAGAAACAAAAAGTAAAACAGTATTACCTATATAAATGGCATTTTGTGATGCTGAATGACTCCCCACTTCTTTCCCAAATTCAATTTAAGTTTTAAAAATCTAGCTTGCTACTGAGAGAAGTGGATATTAGGTACTATTTGTAAACCAAACTGATCAAAATTTCATGAAGCTTATATGTTATGGAAGAGACAAACTCAGTTCTCTTTTGGAGAAAATGCATTGGAACCTCACCAAAGAACAGCAGACTCCTGATGAAAGCACTCACATGCCCCCATGGCACACAGTTGTGTGACTTGGGCTTCTCTAAGCTACACTTTTGTTACCTGCAACACCTGCCAATTTATTTCTCAGAATGCTGCAAGTATAAGTCTGTGATCTTTAGATTTCAAAAGCATGCAAGGGAAGTTAAATATAGGTTTGCTAAAGGAGAAGGGGGTATCAGGAAGAATGCATCATTTAGTTTTAAGAGATCATTGTTGAAAATCATAAAATATCTCAAAAATGCCTATCAGTAGCATGATCTTCAGTGAACTAAGGACACATATAGAAAAAAATATCTGTTAATAATTCTTGACTTACAAATAAATATCAAAAGAATAATGGTTGAAAGGCAGAAAAAAACCCTAGAATTATCACAGTGTACAGGGCACAGAGAGATTAGTAAGCTCTGAATATTTTGAAGATGAATAATTAGAAATCATGATTACAAGAACTTGAGAGGAATAATATAAATCAAATAGTTAAAATACAATAATGAAAGGATTCACCAATGAGAGGTTAAATGGAAATAATTTTACTTAACATTTTAAACAAAAATTAATTAAATTTCCCTGAAATCAAATTTTCACATACTTTAAGAATCTGGGGATGTATACATAAAATATTTAATAGAGGACATTCAAGCATCGTTACAAAAATACTAAGGGTATATTTGAAAGCAGCATTATTCTCATAGTTTAAAAGGCAAGAAAAATAAAAATTTAGACTAATAAAAGGTATTTTAAAAGTTAAAGCAAAAGCTCCATTCTTTTGTAAAGCACAGGACATGCATAAATGGAAGAACTGAATTCTGCACATCAAAATTGCAAAATAATAAAATTAACTTTGTAAATACTTACTTGCCCAGGGCACATACTGGTTAATTAAGGTTAATTAAGAATATGAAAGCCTGTTTTGTGTATTATGTTACTTTAATAATATAAATACCTTACAAGTGTAGGGCGTTTTCATCTCTATTACCTCCCTGGAACTCAATCGATCTGAGAGGTGGACACACTTAACATCAGCCCCATTTTAAGGTGAGAGGCCCACAGAAGCTGGACACCTTGATTACATTTGTGGTCAGGATGGGGTTTATGCCCTAAAACTCCTATTCCAGTCTTATTCTGCTGCATTCTAGAAGGGCAGGTTGGCAAACCACTTTGCAGGTGGATAAATCCTGCCATTACACTTAAAGACAAGAAGAAGGGATAGTGTGTGTTTTCTGTATGAGAGCTGCCAACATGATCCCCAGAAGGGAAACAAATTTAAGACCTAAAAAGCTTCTTTTAATAAAGACAATTTGCAAGTAAACTTTTAAAATATTTTCTCATCTTTTCCTAATCAATATTTTACTGCATCTCAAATACATTTGCAAAAATTTTTATTTATGGTTACTGTTCAATGGCATTTATAATAAAAATCCTTTAGAGTCAAAGTATTTCAAGTTTAAAATTATGTATCTTGATTTGAAATATTACAAAAGCCTACAAATCATCCATTATGTATTTTACCCTCTGAAATAACAAAGCCATCATCTTCATTCATTCAATCACAAAACATAATTCCAAAGTCATAGTTAATTTCCCTAAATTCAACCTAACTATTCTGAGTCCTTATGAGTGGCCAAATAATTTCAAAGGACTGCTAATTATTTCCCCAAAGGAAACCAGAATCTGGTTAGAGTTATTATTTTGGCTTTATGTAATAAACATAAAAAATATGTAGCTGGCATTATGTGAACCTAACTAAGATATTGACTAAAATTATCTGTGCATTTTCTTTTACAGGATTAAGAAAAACTTTAAAAAAGAATTGTGACTACTATTCTGCAAAGTTTGCAACAAAATGTGTACTCCTGTTTTTCCTTCTTATGTATCAAAGATTGGTTACTGTGCTTGATTCATGTTCTTCTTTGTCGTGATCTAAAGAATAGTGAAACAAGGTAGAGCATGTACATATACCCATTTCAAACCACCCTGATGAAACAGCACTTCTGAACACCCTTCAAGTTTTTGCTGATACGAGCACAGACGTTTTTTCCTAGGGCAACTTTGCATACATAAAAACAATAATTAAAGGGAATATTGGGTGTGTGCACACAGGTTTATCTTTCTATGCTCTATATTTTAAAACAGTGACTCACACAGAAAAATAAGCAAAAATGAATTATACATCAGAGGGTCTACTAAAACAAATTCCATGAGGATGCTGGCAAAAGAACAGGCCTGTGTTGAAACTGTTCCTATATTTTAAATTCCACAGTTCTGACAGTCATTTCTCTATCAGCTGTGAGTTTTATAATACTTACCTGCATTAACAATTCTTCCATGTTTAACTTAAAGTCAAAATATACTTTGCTAATTAAAGGCAAATGACATGAAACAGCTTTATTTTCCCTTATGCTAATCATAAAACACCATTACTAAACAATTCAGAAAATGTCAACATTTGCTTAAAACATGTTTTTTATATAGAGTAAATATGTAGGTTGCGAAAGGAAACTTACCAGCAGTTAATACCTTACTTATGTGTATGGAACACAACAGAGCTTTGAATAATGTGAAATAAATTAACAAGATAACATAATTGAGGAGAGTCAATTTTGAAGAAAGGGCAACAGCATATTTAGAACACATTTTGATCTTGTATGATAATATGGAAATTTTTACGGAATTCAATTTCTATAGGTCTATAAAATCACTTATTAATGCATAATATAAAGGAAAAATATTTTGCAACTATAAAAATCTAAGAATTAAAATCAGAGTGTAGGCAGCATTGGGGCAGGAGGTCTATCAGTTTTCTTCACTGCTGTTTCCCATAAAAGAAAGTAAAATTTTGTTGAATGACTGAAAATAATTAAAGCAAGATAAATGCGTTCCAGCAACGAAATGAACTATGAGCTTTATCAACCACCACAGCAGACACAAGGCAGAAAAAAACATACCTATATTCAAGTAAAAAATAATACAGTACGGATACAAGGGGATGCAAAAGACTACATAAGTCACTAGAAAGGTATTTTTGAAACTTGGCAGCTATTTGTAAAGTCTTAGCTTAAAACAATGGCAATTGTAATAGAAGCTGTCTAAAATGCTTGCTTCAAAAAACATGCCTTCTCTGATTCATCTTAGTGCTAAGCAAACAATTAGTACATGTAGAACATAACAATTTGATCCCCATTCATAATAAAAATTTCTGAGGTGGTACCTGCACCCATGCCTGGCACGGAACAGGGAGGGTGGGTGGGAGGTTAGGTTAGATGAAGCTGCGGAGGCCTCCAGAGAGCATTAGGGAGCAGCCATCCCCGCTGAGGAGCAGGAGACGTGCAGAGCCGGGCCTGCGTCTGGTGCACCTCAGCTGTGGGCAGACACCCGAATAACTCATTTTATACCCAGACTACTGACAATTACATATTTATTCTCCTACAGTAGATGTCATAGTTAACTAAAATAAAGAAAAAGTAAGGATACCTGTTTTGAATTACTTGTATTTGATATGTTCAAGTTTTCAGCAATTCATTAAAAAGCAGTTCTGGCACACCCTTCAGAAATTTGCCACAAAATTTAGCCTTACTGATGTTTAGAAAGCATTATCTTTAATATACTACTAATAAAAACCACCAGAGAAGTGAGGAGAAATAGTAGACCTATTTGTTTTCAAGTACCAATAGGGTGTTTGATATCTTGATCTGGGTTATGGTTACATAAATGTATACACATGTTAAAATTCATCAAACTGTACACTAAGATTTGTGTGCTTTAGTGTATGTGACTGAATTAAAAAAAAATTTTTTTTTTAAAAGAACCAATAGGAAAAAGTCAATGAATTCCAAGGCAAAACCAATGAATCTCAATGTGAGGTCACCTATCTACTAATCAGGATGGTCCTTTTGGGTCCATCTAGAACCTGGGTGTGGCTATTTATTTCATTTTCTAGAGTACCAGAGAGAACAAATAGTCAATCTGATGAAGATGGAATATTCAAGTGAATTTTACCTTTTAGTTCAGAAATATTTTCCTTGATTAATTTTTTAAGGAGAAATAATGTCATGTTAGGTTAAGAAGTTTTAATTCCCTTTTAAAAGCTCTCTTTTATGATTCATAACTTAGAAGTTAGCATTTCATTTCACAACTATGTGGGGGACTTTTCTCCATGACTGTATATTCTTATCAAGATAAAAAAATAAAAACCATAGATGGGTGGTACACTAGAGTATTTTCATTCTCTTCACATTGGGTAACAAATCAGTATTTGCAGACAGGAAATGAGAGAGGAATTGTGCAAAAGAGAAGCAATGACACCTGACAAAGCAAAGAATCGTAATTACATCCGAATACAAAGTAAGATTGCTTAATCAAAACTTTATTTTCACAGATTTTCCCATTTTTTGGGGGGGTTGGCATAAAGCATTTCCAAAACATTGGTGTTCTGGCTAGGATTACAAAGCAGGGAGCTCACAGGTCAGCTCAGTCTGAAAACTGTATATCTCCCAAATTGTGATGAATTCAAAGTTCTTATTATTGAACCCTGAAATCCTTGGGGCGACAATAAAAATGCTTGACACCAACTATAAAAATGATCACACTGAAGAACCCCAAATATTTGGAGGACATGCATCTATTCATTTGAATTAACTGCCTCATGTTGTTAGAATTATAAATACAGCCTAATCCAGGTTTCATATTTGAATTCTCCAAGCACTCATACTGAATCTGCACATAAATTCAAATGGGAAGATGGAAACAGTACACATTGAAACAAAAGCAATGAGGAAAGGAAATTTTACTTAGTTATAGAAGCTCATGCAGGGAAATAGTTTTAAATCGTCTTGAAGTGCACTTCAAAGATAGGCATGTGTTATGATATACAACAAGGTATAACTATGTTAAGTGTGTACAAAATCTCAAGTAGCACTAAACAATATTGTGAAAAACAACCCCCATCCACGTAAGGTTCTCTAGGTGCCATCACTCTGTCCTCCCTTATTTATGCCTGTGTAGCTGTCCAGGACAAGACCACTTCTGCAAACAACCACTTTTATTTATTCCTACACAGTTGAAGGTAAACAGGATCAGTTCTAGACAAACCTGTCCATTCAGGGGTGGCCACCCCACCTCCATCTCCAGAGGACCCATGCATACCACCCTGTCACAGCAAGAAATCTGAAAATTATATTCCTTGACCGATTTTACCTGGGTGCAAAACTTTACCGCTCTGAACCTTTTATCCCTATTACAGACTGGAAAGCCCTTCTTGAAATTACCTGTCTCTCCCCTGGGACTGTAAATTCATCTGTGGGGAAACTGTTATTCATCCCTCTACCCTCAACACCTTGTCAGTGCCCTGGCATGTCGTGGACGTTTGATACATTTGATAAGTATTTGTCGAACATAACTACAGTCCCTTTAAGGAACCAAACAAGCAGGTAAACATGTTTTGGGATTTTTAAGGCCCAAATCTGTTTACAGCAAGCTCAGAAGACACACCCCACAGAATGAAGCTGTTCGTTTTCTTTTGGCGGAGGGGTGAAACTTAAGGGAGCATCCCAACCGCCTAGGAGTCCATCCTGTTCCTGTCAGTGGTGCCAAAGGCTAGGGAAACTTGGGTGCGTGGTACTCAGAGGTCCACAGGCGGCTGCACAAGCACGGAGACGCACCGGGCAGCACTCAGGTGGCCTGGGATTTCAACACATTTCTGCTTTCAAATGTTCTATTCCACAGCTCCTTAAGCATAAGAAACCTGTATTGGTTATGATTTATCATCTGGAAAGTCAATGAAGTTTTATGGGAAAGAAAAAGGAATCTTGAAGAGGATATTCTTCATGAGAAATTAAAGTGTGATGACACTGAAAAGAGAAAATATTTCAATGATTACAGATAGAAGAGAAATCAAAAGGGAGAAAATCTGAATAAAAGTAGTTGGCTAAGTCAAAGTAACGAGACAGTTTTTCTTTTCCTAGCTGCTAAAGAACAGCTTCATTAAAAACAAGTGTTAACTATAGCATAGAAAAAGAAAAAATTCATAACCTGTAATGCTGAAAAACAATCAACACCTTTTAGTATATTTAAGATATATTTATAATAAACAAATGACTAAACTTCATGCTACCTTGATTATAATGCTTAATCACCATATAATGATGTAATTAGAGAATTTAAGCCAGATTATTCCATATGCCTTTTATTTGATTATGAAGCTCTGTTAGTGGACCCCTGCCTGCCATTGGTGGATCTCAGGACCTTGAGCCCATCCTCTGGCACTTGGCACAACCATCTTTGTTTGTACGTCTCCCCATCCAAGTGCTGAGGGTCCTGGCCTCTAAACCTCAGTCCTGTGTTGGAGGTCCTGTTGACAGACTTACCTGGTGCCAAATCCATGTGTGCCTGGATTTCCAAGTATTGCTAAACCTTGATTCTGTGCCACTGAGCTGCATATACAAGTTGGGAAATCTAGATGCCTGTGTGCCCTTCCAACAGGGCTAGCAAACTGCTGTTATGTCACTGAGTTTCTTATTCTATCACCTTCCCCATTACAGCAAACAAAGATAGCTACCCTCCCCACCTGCTCATTGTTAATCAGATCCTACCCCATAGACAGAAAGAGATATAGTGGTAACATGGGATAGTCTACCACTCTGAGCAAGACTCAGGGATGGAAGAGCTTAAGAGTCCATCTGCGGGCTATTTGGGGAACATGAACAAATAAGCTTTTACAGCAGTTTTGCATTTTGTGCACAAAGTAGACTGTTCCTTGCCAATATCCAATCCTTGCATTAGGCCATAACTATTAATGAAATCCTGCTGAGCACAATATATATTGATAGACCTTAAAATAATAGTAAGTGGCATGCTTATTATGTGGCATGCTTTTCAAAGCTTTTAATGCTCCACCTTACGTTATTTAGAACCTGAAATAATTAATTACTTTGAAAGTCATGCCATATAATGAAAAAAGCCACCTACCTGAGGCCCTGATCCAAACTCTACAAGGTAACCTTATTAATAGACCATCACAGAATGAAGCATTCTGGGTGCCAAATACAGCCAATGCAGCACCAAGAGGCAACCTAAAAAGAAAAGAAGAGTTAGTTTGAAATTCCAAAAGTCAGACCCAATCTGGTTAATGGCATTTGAACGAAATTGTTTTTTATTTGTTACCACTTACTCATATTCTTTATACTGTATCTTTATTGGGAAATCTATCTCAAATCCTGTTAAATACAAACGTAAAACAAAAATATTTATAGTACACTGAAAAATGAAAAGTAAACAAATCAATATCCCTTGATTTATTTATTTTCCCGCTGAATCACAATTACATGATGTAGATTGTTCATATTTTTACTTGGTAAAATATTATTCCAAATTTATTGCCATTTCTCAAAATTGCTGCTTATTTTCATTTATATAGTAAACACATCACTATTTTCTCAATAACAGTTTTCAGAAGAACCTTCTGAGGGGTATTATATCATTCTGAACAATAGCTGAGGAGAAATCCTGCCCTAGGAGTGTTTCCCTGAGGCCATATGCTCCCAGAAAAAGGTGCAAACGACAAGCACCCTAAAACAGAGGCAAAGTAAAGAGACAGATGGTTGCCCAGCTCCTGAGCTAGGCTTTATGATGAGACCATTATTCATTTTAAAGTGAATTCACAGGTGACAAGTCCAACAAAACACAAAACACCCTAAAATATATTCTGAAGTATTAAGTGTTTTGGATTATCCTCAGATTCATTCTGTGGTGCAGGTAAGAAAGACCCACCTCTATGGGCATCAAGCAAGAGAGAGAAGGGATGCCAGGAGTTCTGCGCAGAAGTCATCTGCTTCATTCTCTCCAGAGAGTCAATGTTCAGTTATATGTGGCTGCCACTCTATTAAGATAAATAGCTGACACTGATGTAACAAACACTACCAATACCTACTACACATGGCACCGATTTGAATTACTGGGGTGCAGATATGGCCCCTGTTCTCCAGAAGCGTACAAGCTAGTTGCAACCACAAGATTGATACCTTATGCTAAATTAAGTAATATCACTATTAAATAAAATAAAAGCTGCCATAAAGCAGTACTAGAATGACAGATCAACAATAAAAGCAATACATGGTATAAACAAGTGCCACAGAAGGTTAGAAAAGGAAAAGAATACTATGAATTTTGCCTTGAAGAATGTACAATAAAGAAAGAGGGGAATAAAGGGGCCAGAGGATGCCAGTTAGCCAGAAGAGCTCATAAATTAGAATTGGGGATTACTACAGATTGTAAAATGACACTGGCTGGAGTGCCTCATAGTTTATTATAGACACTGTAAGGATTCAAATGGGACAAAGGCACTGAAGCCCAAATGGCCAGGACCCCATACATTCAAGGACTAATGATGAGAAGCAGGGTGACTGTAAAACACAGAACAGGTCAAAATCACTGAGAATAAATACTTACGAAGGCTGTAATGGGGGAAAGGGGGCAGGGAGTGAGTGCTTATTCCAATGAGACACAGAAGATTGGTGCTGGAGTAGTCCAAAGCAGAGAGCTGAAAACCAGCAAAAACATCCATTTCCTAGAAGAAAGGCCACTCATGTGCCTTCAGCATTAGCAAAGGAAAGAAAAGGAAGGTCGGCAATGACAGTTGTATAGCTTACTCTCACATGGACAGATTCAAACCACATTTTTGGGTATCTTGTGTTGGAACCTAATGACCACCACTATAAAATGAAACCAACTCATTTAAAGGGGGAGGCAGAGACAGAGCTTCAAGGAGAAGGAAAATAAAGATGGAAATCCCCTTGTCCCCCCAAAAAGATAAAGCTGCTAAGAGTTACGGATCCCCCCCTACAATTCTAGCACAGAGTTCAGAATTTGGAGAAGACAACATTGAACTCTGGCACCAAAGAATATGGGTGGGATGAGCAGTGAGAGAACGGGAGGAGGAGGAAGGCGCAACACCGAAATTATGTTTTGCTAGTTGAGTGACAGGAAATGGCTTCCAACAAAGGATGCTTTCTTCCCAAAAGCCTTGCACTGAAAGAGATGGAAGGATGGTAGCTGAAGAGGGACTCAGCATGCCATGTGGCAAAGACAAGAGAGTTTATGTGCAGAGAATAAGGAGGCAGGGAAGACGACAGCATTCTGGAAGACAGGGCAGATTGGGAGCTGAGAAAAGGGAGAGGTTTTCCTCTTACGTAAGAATGGGCTTCTTTACTGACCTAAGAGGGATGAATATTCATCCTGATAAGTATTTGGGTAAAAGAGTCAAGGGATGCAGTTTGCTTAACTTTTCCAGTGCCAAGGAGGGTCATTTGTCTGGTAAGAATGAGGGAGGAGCAAGGCACTTGGCCTGGGGACAGTAGTGAAGGTTAAGAAGACATTGTAGAGAATAAGAGCGGGATCCCTAGGGGGCATTCTTAAGGGTTTTACAAAAACAAACAAAATTTGCCATAAATAATTAAATTTCCTAGTTTTTGCTGATGGGAGTATAAACTGTTGAAACTTTTCTGGAATACATTGTGCAAATATGTAATCAAAGCCTTTTACATATTCATATATTCTGTCCTGGTAATTTATTTCTAGAAATATAAGCAAAAAAAAAAAAAGATAAAAGATTTAAATTTAAGCATGTTCAAAGTTTATTTTAAGAATAAAAACTGATGTCTAATAAAATTATGTATCTATATGATAGAATGCTATCTAGTCATTAAAGAATATTAAACCACATGGGAAAACATTGACATGATGCTAAAAGTTTTAAAGGCAGGACACAGAATTTAATATAATTCCAATATTGTAAAGTATACAATTATAACTACTCCTTCCCCCACCCAACAATACTCTTTGGTAAGTTATTTTTAAAAATTAGCAAGATACAGGCTTTATCTTCTTCTATATTTTACAAATGTCTTACCTCTATAATTAGAAAAAATCATTTTACCAAAAAGAATAGTTTTTCAAATAATGGTGCTGGAAAGCTTGTTGTAGGTATATAAAAAGTGGATCTATACTTCATATCATAGATAAACTTAACTCTAAATGGAACACAGACACAAATATAAATCTAAAACTATAAAAATTCTAGAAGAAAATATAGACAAAAATCTGTGACAGTCAAAAATTCCCTGGCTACAACACTGGAAGAACAACCCATAAAAGAACAAATTGATACTAGATTTCATCAAACTTTAAAACTGCTTTGAAAGACATTATGAGAATGAAAAGACAAACCACTGGAAGACTAAATGAAAATCTTTGCAAAGTATGTATCTGATGAAGAATTTGTATCCAGAATATATAAAGAACTTCTGAAACTCAACTGAAAATGGGCAAAATATTTGAGTAGACATTTCACCAATGAAGGTAAATGGATGGCAAATAAGCACAGTGGAAGATGTCCAACATCATTGGTTATTAGGGAAATGCAAAATAATACCACAGTAAGATACCACTATGTCCAGAATGACTGAAATTTAAAAAACTGACCCTTTGACTGTATCAGTGTTGGTGAGGATGAGAAGCAAATGGAACTCATACAACTGGCAAGAAGGTAAAAATGGTACAATCATTTTTAAAAAGTTTGGCTGTTTCTTAAAAAGTTAAACATGTGTCTACCATATAACACAGCTGTTTTACACTAAGTATTACCCCAGAGATAAGGAAACATAGGTCAAGTAGGAAACTAGATACAACTCAAATGTCCATCAATGTGTGAATGGATACAAAAGTTGTAGGAAATTCAGACAATGGACTACTAATCAGCAATAAAAAATAATGAACGATTGATATATATGGTAACATGGAGGAACCTCAAAATTATTGTGCTGAATGAAAGAATTCAGAAACAAAGTACATATTTATGATTCCACTTATATAAAATTCTAGAAAATGAACACTAATCTAGTGACAGGAAGCAGCTCAGTAGTTATCTGGGGACAAAAGGGGGGATTGGGAAGGATCACTCACAAACGACATGAGCAAAGTGAAGAATGATGGTTATGTTCACTATATGTCGGTGGTGACGGTTTCAGGGATGTAGACGTATGTCACAACTTGGCAAACTGCACATTTTAAATGTGTGCAGTTTACTATCAATCATACCCCAATAAAGCTATACAAAAGGCCAACTTTTCATACTGAGAAAAACAAAATTAAGGAGGATGAGAAACAAACCTTCATATGAATTCACTGACGTTTGCAAAAAACTCAATTTCTATGAACTGATAAACTGAAATCTTTTATAAGGGCAAAATGACTAAAATCTTCCCTTCCCATTCAGAGGGGGGAAAAATGAGAGACATATTGGCTTAAATGTTAGAGTCACATTCAACCCTTACCAGGAAGGACACGTGTCTAGGCAGTTTTTAGAGCCACATTCTCAGCTGTCGCCCTTGGAAGAAGCCAGTGCAGTCACCTGTTGCTTTACCGCCTGGCACATCCTACTACATGATTTAAAGGCTCCAGGAATACTCTCTTGCTGGAACTGAGACCTACAAGTAACAAATAGTTCTGGGAGAAGTTCCATTTATCAAATACCAAATGCACTACCCACTGAAGCATTTCAATTCAGCCTCTGTACAGACCTTTTAAATATGTTAATTAGGGGTAGCCATAAAAAGAAGGAAGCACCATGCTAATTGGCAGGCCTGCCTTTGATTAATTAAAAAAAATAAGCGGACTAACACTTGAGCCAAGATAACAAAAGAATGAGCAAGTATTCCAGGTAGAGGGAGGGAGTTAGAAACTGTAGGGGATCTGGGTACCTTCAAGCAATTTGTTATTTTTGGAGCCAAGGGTGAGATAGAACGAAGCTAAGGGACTGGAGATGGGTGGAGTCGCCTTGTGAGTCATGTTATCAAAGCCTGAATATTTTAAATTATTCTAAATATGTAAATGTAAGTGCCTCTACAATTTGCTCCCCACACTCCTATCCCCAGCCACGTGTGTAGATGATTCGGAAAACAACCAATCTTTGGGTGGTTTTGTTGCTTTCTGAGACAGAATTAAGTGGTTATTCTCAAGTTTTCGTTAGGCTAGCATTTTTCCTAAGAAATTTGACCTTCCTCAATTATAACTCACTTGGGCCTTTGCAGTGCTTGCTGAACAGGTAATTAAGAAAAGGGGGCTTAAGCCGGTCACTGTGAGGCCTCAGGATCCTTCTCCTTGGAGCCTCAGCCAAGACCTTCTCCACTGTAGGACCCTAGTTTGCTCCCCCCACTATAAGAAGTGCTGCAGAAAGAAGGTCTCTCCATAATCTTAAGCAGTAACAGTACTGGCAACTGTCTTTACCCTGCTCCTTTAAAACTGACTTGGAGGGGGCCTCAAAACACAAATGCTCACGCTGGTTCAGAGAGCCTGGAGAGGTACAGGGAATAGTGGCCGAGAGGCAAAGGACTGGCCTTGCCCTAAGTGTAACTTTGGACAACTTAATGTCTCTTCAGAATGGGAACAAATATTTACCTTGCAGTGCCATTAGAATTAAACAAGGAGATGGATGTAAAGTCTCTAGCATAGTTCTGAGGGTTCAAAATGCAAAACTACCACATTTAGCATGTTACTCAGAAATAAATGCTGCCCCCAAATGGCCTGATGTATGTTTAAAAATAAGGCTCCTAATACAGGATCATAGCCACCAGAATCTTTAAAAGACAAACAATGGGAATACTCCATGTGAAGAGGACCATGCGATCACATGTAATGTGAGATTTATATTAAAAGTGATATTTGGTGAAACAGCATACTTTCGATCTTCTCATCTTTGTGACAATAAGTGGAGCATACCTGAAATTTTATGGTGGTCATGGTCACAGATAACCCCAAATCACAGCAAAAATAAGACCAATCTGTATGGAGTGAGCAGTCATTTTGTGTATTGACCTGAATGGTAATTTGGGTATTATGTGACAATTGACCTTCCCAGGATGGATCAGCCCCTTCTTGTGGCTTAACTGTGGTAAAAGATTATAATGCACCTGTGAAAATATTAAGCTTACTTAAAATCAGAGAAAACAGCCATGTATTGGAAAAAATGTACTCTATTGAAGCACATGGTAAAACCAAAATTCCACATTGTGAATTCTACAACATGGAAATGTCTCTTTGGCATGGCATCTCAAATTAATCCCCTACCCTCATGCTCCTGAAACTGAAACGAGTGTTGGCAAGAGGGGTGTGGAACTGAATCCTGTCTTGCACAGCCAGGCTGGTGGAGAGATCAGGTATAGAGGGAAGGCACGGGAAGGAGATGGGGATCCAGGACTGGAAAAAAATGAGTACAATTAAGACATACCATAATGGGGGCTGCTCTAACTGTGACTTTTCACAAGTTTTAAATGTGTGATTTTTGAGGTTTCTCAATGATCATACTTGCATTATTTTTGCACTCTTGCTTACTCCTTGCAGAAGACATGTTTCTGAATGCTAGATGTAATTTGAACTAAATAAATTTACATTAGATTCATCTTGTCAAAGTTACCTGTAGCAACAACACAGTCTGTGTCAAATTTACCCATAGGTATATGCCACAGTATTAGAATTGATGGCTTTCATTTGTTTTGAAGAATTTTATTGGCATTGATCTTAGAATGAATGATACAGAGACCTATGTATTTTCCATGTATTTATGCAATTTTAGACATGATTTTTGGCCTATCTGAACCTCAGTATCTCTAACTGCAAAGAAGACACAGTCAATTCTTAATTAAGTGGGATAACTGGGAAATCTATGGTAGGAGGCCACAGAAAGTCATGGCTAAACTAAAATTAGTCACAGCAATACAGTGACTAGTGGTCCTTTGGCTTTTCAAACTGAAACTCATTTGGATAAATAAAACTATGGATCAATTACCACTGGGTGAGAGGGGAGACACGGTTTATTCCTGTTTTTAGGATAACAAAAAACAGCAAAGAAGCTTTTGAGTCTGTCTCCAGTATCTTTAGTTGAGTCCCAGTGAAGGCCGCAAAATAAGCTCCATCAGAGCAGAGATCTTGCCTTTGGCTTTCCATTTCTGTATCCCTAATATCTACAACAGTTAATGCACAAAGGAGGTACTCAAATATTTATTGAATAAATATGAGGAAGAGAGGGAGACACGGAACCTTTCTATTGTTGGCCAAATGGAACTGTGGAGGAAAACAGTTGCTCAGCCTACTTGATTATCTTTGTGAATTATTATGAATTGAATAAATATTTTAAATTAAAAAACTCTCGAGCATCCAGCAATCAAGACCACCCTGTTCTCTTTCTTGACTTGGACCACCCTCCACAGAGCCAGGATGCTGCAGTCACTGTGCCACCTTGTGGCCATGTCTGGAAAGTCCATCTTCCTAGTACAGCAGCACAGTCCCCCTCCCTGCAGAGGCCCTCGGAATGGACTGCAAGAACAAACTTACAGATAAATAAATCTGTTATTTAATTTAAGTATCAAGGTATCATGGAAACACAAAGATTAGTCAGTGACCAGTTCTACCACCAAGAAGTGTGTAATCTATGGGAGGTATCCCAAAAGGATATTTATAGTTGATAACACAAAATAGAAGGCCCAAAGGCAAGTAGAGATTATGAACAATGGGAACCCATATAAAGAAAATATTCTTCCAGGCTTCAGAGAGGAGTATTTGGCAAGGAAGAACTGGATGTAGAGAGAGGTGAGAGGGGGACATGCTGGGCAGGCTGGGAGGTGAGGTGGGCAGGCCTGAGGAGCAGGTGGACCAAAGGCGGGGACGGGAGGTGAGGGGACACGCAGTCATCCCCTCTTGCCTGGAGCCACGGTGCCCTGAGGGAAGGGTG
Organism: Phataginus tricuspis; assembly: GCA_029783875.1. NCBI lineage: Eukaryota > Metazoa > Chordata > Mammalia > Pholidota > Manidae > Phataginus > Phataginus tricuspis. The sequence continues at coordinate 11,367,568 of JAQQAC010004068.1, forward strand.
GGAGGTGAGGCTGTGAGAGGCAAGGCTGGGAGCCGCCCAGGAGGCTGTGAAAGGGCCCGCACTCTACGATGCCCGGCCGAAGGAAAAGGCAGTCCCGTGGGCTGGATTAGTCTCCCAGGGTCTGTGGAAGCAATCTGATGTGGTGACTGCAGGCCCAAGGGGTCAGCTGTGAGGCCTTGTGTAACTCACCTGCCTTTCCCAGCTTGGGCTCCTCCCTGAAAAGAGGGATAATGAAAGCACACAGGGTTCTAATGAGGAACAAATGACAGCATATGGAAGGGGCACACAAAGTGACCAGCATTCAGTAGGCATTTCACTACAGTTAAGGAACTGCAGACCTTGAATGTCAGCTTGCTTAACAGATAAGGAAGAGCTGGCAGAGGTTTTAAAGAGCAGGGTAAGGAGCACAGGGGAAGGGGGCCTGTGGCAGAGACCACTCAGGACACACAGGAGTCCTGGGGGCAAGGAGGGCTGTCCGGTCACAGAACAATGGCAGGGTGCCCAGAAGGGGCAAAGATCACCTAAGTCCTACTCGCTTTGATTCAGCAGCACGTAGGTCTTTAGTAATCCTGGAGAGGACTGTTTCAGGGGTGGAGGAACAGGAATGGAACACTGAGCCTGGGGAAGGAGTGTGATGGGAGCAGTCGGCGTCCACGTCACCCTGGAGAAATGGTACAGCTGGAGGGGAAGCACAGCAAGGAGACAGCTTCCTGTCACAGGTGTTTTTAAGGTGGCAGAGGTTTGACATGTTTACCTGCTGACAGGAAGACACAGGCAGAGAAGGAAAGGCTGAGAAAGAAATGCATCAGTGGGGATGGCACCTGAAACACAAAAGCAGGCCGGGAGGACAGGGCCTGTGAGGCGCAGGTGGAAGACTGAGAAGATGCAAATTAATGTCACGCCACACCTAAGCACAGCTTTCAAGGACAAGGAGGCGTTGGCCAACTGGCTGAAAGGAGCTAAGGACATTCCAGCAGCAGAAATGGCATAGGGGCGGCAGAGGAAACCAGATCGATGTGCCTGAGGAACAGAAGGTGCTATGGGGCATCAATGGGAAGGGGGCACATTCTCAAGGCAGAGCTGCAGTGACCTGGGACCAAATCCCAACAGGCCTTGGTCTCTAGCGGTAGTTTCAGGCCTACTTACACATGCTACTTCTGATCACTGAGTCACGTGACTGTCTCCAGTCATCTTGGAGGCCAAAGGAGAGAAAAGGCAAGGGGAGAGGATTCTTCCAGGGTTGGGAGTAGTAAAGCAGGTACAGAAGGCAGCCGACGGAGTGGAATGTTCTGGAACACTGGTAAGAACAGGCCGTGGTGGCAGGGACAGAGTGAACCCAGAGAGGGCAGGCAGATGAAGGGAAAGCATCAAGAGTGAGAGAAGGAGCAAGGGAGCAAGCAGAGTTAAAGGACACAAAGCTGTGGTCAGCAAGGCCTATTTTCAGGTTCAGATTCACAGAGGTACGCAGTTTTAAGTAACCATGACAAGTTGCAAAGCATTATGCAAATCTGAGCTTTTATTAGTATATATTATAATTTCAGTGAATCTTGATTACAGTGTTTAAATATTCCTAATACTTTAATTTTCTCAACCAACATCTGCCCAGATAGTTAATACTTAAAGGTATAGAAAGAGGTGACAATCTAAATCCCTATTCTTCAAAAAATGAATTATAGGGTAATATGGATAATTACTCCCTCAATTTATTTGCTTGGCAAGTTCCGATCAATTCAGAATTTAGCTGGTGAGTTTTTTCTCCTCACCTTAACAGGAACTTGTGGTATCAGCACACAATGATCTTTCACTCAGTCTGCAATACCCATGATCTAAAACAGGGATGCGGGGACAGGGAGGAGGAACACAGGTTCTTAACAGCCAAAGCAGACATTACATATACACACAACATGGACGTGAGCACCATGCACCTTCCCTCCCCGAATGCCAATCTCTCAAGCAAAATGATACCAAGCTGGGTTACTGAGATTTTTGGCATAGGGAAGATTAAAGAGCCTCAGGCATCAAAGGCAAATGTAATGATGGCAGCAAGAAGTGACTGCTAAGAAGGGAAAACATAAGAAAGATAAATACAAGAGAAACCAAAAAGCATAGATGACAGCAAGGTTTCTTGAAGTGGACATGACCCACACTGGAGGGGGTTAAGGAACTGAGCACCCCACGTGCAGTCCTCCTGGAGGTCACACTGGCCCTGCAACTGTGAAGCAAAAGAAGGCATTTATCATTTTCTCCACTCGTGTTACACCTAAGAATTTATCTGCAGAAAATAATGTGAGATGTATTGAAGACTTATACACACAGGGCCATTCATCACTGTATTATTTAGAGACTGGAAATAAGCTATATGGACAAAAACAGGGTTAGGCTAAATACACCACAATCCTTACTCACCGGTATTCTAACATATGCAGAAGTAACATACAAGTACATGGGAAACAACCTTTGTACAATGGTAGGTTCTTAAAAGGTAGGGATACAGAACAAAGATCCCAATTCAGTTTATACAATATTATGTATTACATAGTATTACACAGGTTTAAAGAAGAAAAATATCAGAAGAAATACCTGTTAGTATTTAACATATTTTAGATGATGTGAACATTAATATTACACCAGAAATAAGCTACCATATATCTTTATTTACTACATGTATATTAACATTATTCTTATTTATAACACTTACTTCTCCCACATTCAATCTTTCCAAACTCTTCTTTCTAGGGGACTTTAACATATTTGGAGGTAAAAAACAGAACCTGAATCCTACATAAAATGAGAGGCCACTGGAGCTTGTCAAACAATCCTACAGGGATGCAAATAGCAAAATCCAGACTTGCAGAAAACTCTACAGGACAAAACCAAAACCAAAACCAAACCAAATCAAACCAAAAAAATCCCATTTCTTCAACAAATTTTAAGGGGGAAAAAATGAGAAGGGATAACCTGTAGGTCAAAAGAGACGTAAGCGATATATCAACAGACTGTGGATATAGGCCTTATTGGATTTGGATCATGCAAACTGTTAAGATTAAGAGACATCTGCAGAGACTTGAACACTAAGTATTTGATGGCATTAAGGCATTATTGTTCTTTTGGGGTGTGAATATCACATTCTGAGTATACCTTTAAAAAGAGCCTGTATATTTTGGAAATACCAAACATTTAGGAATGATTGGAAACAATTTTACATTAAAATAGTCTGCAGGTGAAGAGATGCACATGGGGAGGGGCACAGACAAAATAAGACCGGCTCCTGAGTGATAACTATTGAAATTGATTATGGGTATTTAAGGATTCATTCTACTGTTCTACTTTTGTGAACTTTGAGATACTCTATAAAGAAAGCTTTTAAAAAAACACCTAAATACAGTGCTACACTTAACCTACATAGTAAGCCTGTATGTGATGTAGTATAAATTGTGTGGGTGCTCAATAAAAACTGATTGATAACGGCAAAGCCAGGGGTTATTCACATGCAGTTTATGAGGCTTACAACTTCTGTGAATTAAGGACTGTGTGTGAGCATTTCTGAAACCCTGACCCTGCTACAAAGGCCACAGGCCAATCAACGGATCTCTGCTACTCTACTGAAGCTGAGTAGTTACCGCTTAGACTTTGAAAGGATGTAAAAGTAATGTAACAAATATCCTTAGTAGTCATGGCCTTTCAACTGTATAAATTATTTTTTAGAAATATTCCAGGAGAGGGTTAACATTTTGCATAAAACCTATGCTAAAATCATTTAGCATAAAATGACCAGGTAATTTTCAATTCTAATAAGGGTGGGGAATCAATTAGTCCAGCAAGATCAAAGATATATGTCAGTCAGGCTGTGTGGTGGATGAATGTGGTGGCTGGTGGAGAAAATGGGAGCACACAATGCAGGAGCCAAAGTCATGGGCAGACAGGTCAGGCCCCAGGGGACAGTGCTGGACTTGGTGATGGGGGAGGGGTACACGCGTGCGTGTCTGTGTGAACTGGCGAAGTGTGAGTAAGAACCAAAGAAGTCCTGAAGGTCTGTAAGAGACAGAGGACGGCTGGATGAAGGTGACAGGGTCAAGTGAAGGCTTCAAACCATTTTTGTCTGCAAAACTCTGAATATCTCACTGGCTGAAGAAAAAGAACCTAGGGGTGAACACATTGCTTTATTCAGTGAAGCAGGAAAAGAGATGGTAAGCCTTGGGAGGAGAGCAGAGCTTCTCAGCAGCCTAGGAAAGAAGGGGTTAGGGTACAAATAAGGGTACTCTTGACAGGGCATAGCTAATAGACCCAAATTTCTTAGTAAACTGGGGGCAAAGTTTTCTAGTGTCTTTCACAGATTCTAATTAGAATCTCTATTAGACTATTAGCTATTAATACATTAGTATTATCAGAACATAACAGATTTGATACCCCTATTTTATTAAATACTAGAATATAAATAAAAGGAAAATATTAATTACTTAATACACTAGCTTTGGCCCATTAATAGACTATTAGACTTAGAAATCCCAGTTCCATGAAAGAACAATTATCATTGTTATCTTTATTAACTAGAATTTCATAGAACAGTTAGAAAAAAATCATTTGACCACTCATATGAACCAGGTACTACGCTGAGAATTTTCATGCATCATCTCATTTAATACTTAGTTGCTTAACTTCTCTGAGCCTCCTTTTCTTCCCCTGTGAATGGGGGATAAGCATAGTATCTGTCTTATGGAGTTGTTACAAGGATTAAAAGGGCTCCAGTGTGGAAGTGGGCTGGGCAGCAACACAGAGTAACCACCTCATTATGTCAGGTGATACTGTTGTTCCTAGAAATGAGGTTAACGTCCTAACTCACTGCCTGACTTACCAGGCCCCGCCAACAGAAGCTGACCAGGTTCCTTGGATCATCTGCAACAAGAGGAGAGAATATGCAGGGGACAGGTGGCCAGAGACTGGCAGTAGGGCAGCGGTGGTGCCAGCGGCAGGGTCTGGGCAGGTTGGAGGTGCTGAGACAGCTGCCAGCTGGCCCCAAATCCGCTCCCAGCAGCTGGGGAAGTGTGTGCAGCTTCCCCTGCCTGAAGGCACCCCAGCCCAAGTCCACAGAAGTGAAGGGTCCGGAGTTCAGAGGGCCTGGCTTCTTATGGGGAGCAGGAAACGGTGCACGCCAGAGGAGCCAGTCCCTAGAGCTCTGTGCAGGGGAGAAGACAGGACCCGAGACTCTGCTTTCCTGTTACCGTTTGGGGGGCTTGCAGCTCACAAAGCTCCCTGGGGGCTTGCCGTGTGAAAGTAAGGTGGCATCAGGAGGAATAAGACCTCCATGAACAGAGGAAAAGGACAGCTCCTTTGTGAGTCAAAGCAAGCTGGGTGCTCAGGGCTGGAACACAAGCACGAGGACTTTGGGGCACAGAAGTACCACTGAGTCAGGCCTAACAGGACGCTACTGGTGAGAAATGGAAGAAGAGAGACCCAAGCAGAAGGGCGCTCAGGAGCCAAGTGCAGCGTGGGGTCCAGTTAGTGTTTCAGGCAACAACCTGAGGTGCCAGCTGAAACCAAGGACTCTTCAAGTGGTTGTGACCTTTAAGGTGGTTAAAGGCTTGAGATGGTTGTGACCAACACGTACAGGATACTCCAAGAAAAAAAAATCTATGTGAACGTATATTTTAATTTGGGTAAAAGGGACAGGTGTGATCTTCGTCTAGAGATCCATCACTGGAGTTTAAGCTACCTTGAGCAGTCAGGGCATAATTCCGTGCACAGATGCTATCTGGGAAACAGACTCCCAGGACTGGGAGGCACCACGACCAATCCCCCAGCTCTGAGTCTCTGCCGGGTAGCCTGAACAGCAGCTGGGTGTCTCTCAGACTCCCCAAGCACGGAGTCTTCCCTGCTGTGTCTCCTCTCACTGTCCCCGTGCAGCCTTTGTTTGGCCCATGTCTCTCTCCGCTTGGGGGCTTCCACCCCTCCTCCTGCCTCTTTCCCCTCCTGCTATGCGCAGATGTGTGCGTCTTCCTCTGTGGGCATCTGTACATCTCTCTCCCCCTCCACCTAGACACGTGCGCACATGTGTCAACTCCTTTCCAATTTCTACGGTCTGGCTTTGCCAATCAGGCCTGTATATTTCCCTCTCGCCTCTCCTGGTTTGTGTGTGAGGGCGCTTCTCTCACCTTCTCTGGGTACCTGTGTTTGCATATCCTTAGGTACGTGTGTCTCTTTCTCTGCCTAGGTGTATGTCCTCGTCCCTCTGGGAGTGTCTCTTTCCTGCTGAGGGGGTGTCTGTGTGTTATCTTTCCCCCCAACTCTGAGGGCATCTTCTCCCACCCTCTGGGTGCCTGGGGGCGTGTCTAGATCCTTTCCCTCCCCATCCCAGTGTGCCTGGTGTCACTGTGTCTCCCTTCACATCCTGGTGAGTGTAACTCGCTGCCCCACTTCTGGGGCTATCTTCTTTCTGCCCTCAACAAGGTGAGTGTCCTTACCCCATCCTTGTGTATGTCTACTGCCCACACAACTTTTTGTGTGTGTGTCTCCCCCCACCTCCCATTCTGGGGTCTCTTCTCCAACTTCCACCTTCTAGCGTGTTACTCTCTCCCTGCACCTGGTTATCAGTGTCCTGTGTGCCTGTCCTGAGGAAGTCTGTGTGCACCTTTCGCCCAAGGCCAGGGGAGACAAACACAGATGTTTGTGTGACTCTTCCCTGCCTAGGTATGAGCTGGAAGGGCTGCTCCCTCCTCCTTTCTCTGTATTTCCCTTGCTTTCTCTCCCCTTCCTCAAGTAGAGACATTAAGTTATACACACAGACACAGAGATGAAGTGTCTCCAGGGTGCATGTCTTCCATTCCTGCTGTAAGTGTAGATCTGGTGTCTGGGTGTGTTTTTCCCTCTGGCTTTGGGTGCTCTGGGTGCAGGCATGCTAACCGCCATACACATCTGTCTGCCGGTCTTTGGAGTATGTGTACTTGTCTCTGTAGCCCCACTATAAAGCTTGCTTTGGGTGGAGGGGTGGGGGTCTGTTCACGCATGCTGGGGAGGGCCCAGGCCAAAAGGGGAACAGGAGGGCATGGGGTGGCTGGAGCAGCATGGACGGGACAAGCCGCCTTGCTGTCTTGCACTTCACAGTTGCTGGCTGCAATTCCTTAGGGCCACACCCAGGCCTCTTCTTGCCAACCTTCCCATGCGGCTCCGTGCCACCTGCCCTTCCTCTCCTGTGCTCGCTTTGGGCGACTCTCATCACACAGTTCCTAACAGTTGTTCAAAGCTTCCTCCAGCTTCTCGCTACCACACCGTCTGTCCAGTCTGCTCCTGAGGAGAGGGCACTCCTCCGCAGATACTTACTGTGAGCCTGGCTCGAGAGAGAGGGGAGGAGTCAGGGCTCAGCCCAGCTGTGAAGCGGGGTAACACACAGGATGGGAGCAGTGCTCCAGCACAGTGAATAGAGATGGCTCCGCAAGCACAGAGGTGTCACCCCAAAGACAGACAAGCAGGCTGGGAACACACCCTGGGGCCCACCCAGCAAATGAGCTGCAAAGAAGCAGGGGAGGGAGGAGGTGAGGAAGGTGTGAGCTAGGAGGTCACTAGTTCCAGGGAGTAGCCTTCTCAAGGTGGCCATGCCCTGGGGAGAGGATGGCTTCACCAGCCCTGAGCCCTCTAGCCACATGAAATGGGCACCACAGGTAAGGATGAGGCAGCAGCCAGCCTGCAAAGGGCATCCCATGCTGTGCCCGGGAGTTCTAGCTGCAGTGGGGATGGCCATCCCCCATGAGGGCATAAGAGGTCCAACAGGGCAGCTCTCTGGCCTTGCCCTCCACTGGTTCCCTCTGCTTGGCTGGATTCCTCCTCCGTCAGGGTCCTCTGTCTGGAAGGGCCTCCCCCAGGTTGTTCCTGGCTTGCTCTTTCTCATCATTTAGGCCTGAGCATGAAGGTTCCTTTGTCAAAGGTCTTCCCTGACCAGTGTCTCTAAGGGTTCCTTCTCCTCCTGCCCCCAACTCTTCATGCTTGCATTCCTTCTTCTTTCCTTCATACCACCTGCCACGAGCCGAGAAAATTCTTGTTTACTGTCTGTCTCCTTCGTTCAATCTTAGTGGCTGGCCCAGAACCTGGCCCACAGCAGGCACTCTGGAAAGGTTGCTGATTGAATAAGAGACGGGAGGAAAGGCATCCTGTGCACAGATGTGAGATGTGTGCGTAAACAGAACAGCAGGCATGGGGCCCCAGGGGAGACATAAAGAATGAGACTTTCTTAGCACCAAGCCACCAGGCCAAGACAATGCTGGAGTGGGAGGTGGCACTCAGGAAAAGAGCAGGGGCCAGAGGGCCCTGGGAACCGTCAGCATGCTGGAGATCAGTGATGGCTAGAACAGGTGCCATCAAAGTGGCAAGAATGTGCCAGAGCAGGGGCAGCAGGGGCAGCAGGGCCAGGAGAACAGGAGAGGCAGGAGTTGCAGAAACACATCCAGGACTGTGGACAGGCCGAGTGGGAATGAACTAGAAAAGCAGCCACTGATTTGGTACCTGGGGACTACTGATGGATGGTCTCACACACAGACTCAAAATGGGATAGGGGCAGGATGGGTTAGAGAGAAAGAGGAGCCAGGGAAACAGACCAACAGACCCCACCCTCCCAGGGCGTGGGCAAGATGGGATTAGACATGTGAGGAGGGGGTGAGATGAAGGCAAAGGTCTCCTAGGGTGCTTTGTTTTCCACAGGGAAAGCACTGGGCATACTCTGCATGAGCCCTGCTGCACGCCATGTAAGGACATGGGGCCTGGCCTCCTCAACTGGATGGACTCCCCTTGAGGCTCAGCCAAAGCCCTGTCCCCCAACAGGAGGGCCGGCCACTATCCCAGAGCCATCAAGAAGTAAAGAGGGGCTGGGTGCAGAGCTGAGCTGCCGGCCCGGCCCGTCTTCTCTGTGAACCACGAAAGTCATCTGATGGGAGGGCTTAAGGAGGATGTCAAATGCTGAGAATCAGTGAGGAGGCCACTGAGCAGAGACTGAGGACAGAGAGAGCTGAAACAGTGGACCAGGCCACAGGTCCTTTCTGTCATGAGGACTTGACTCTGGACCTTGGTGTAGCATTTTTGCAACAGCATAAAACTCTTTGGTGCTGGTACATCCTGGCCCTGGGGTCCTCCCAGCCTCACCTACCATCACTCCGCCACTTTGACCCCGCACTCCCGTGGCAGACAAGGACAGGCACAAGCTGCACTCAAGAATGCCCATCTTTCCCTTGTCCTTAGAAGCCTGTCCTCACCCCTGCTCTGCAAATCAAATTCGCTTTCTGTTAGTAACTAGCCTTTCCTCTACACACCCACTTTGTTTTATGTCTCTACAGTAGAAGCACTAAATCTACAACAGATTCCAAATGAATGTAGAAAAGTTGGTTTCACAACCAGGGACCTGAAAGAATGCTAAAGCCTCTAATACAATAACTGAGGTCTGAATTGCTAGTTTTAGGGATGCTGAAAGTCTGAGATGCTGATCATCTAATCCAAGCAGCTATGGCAAAGAAGCCTTTGAAAACAGATGTCTAGAACTTGCTAGTGAGAGTGGGCCTAGTGACAGAGACCTGAGTTACGTGCGCAGCAGTGGACCACCACTTCAAATCTGGATTGACATTTTTGTAACTTTAGACTCACACTCAGGGGCTCAAGTTATTCTGGATTCTGAATGGACTTAATTTTCCTAACTCATCCTCCACCACTCGAAAAGCTTTCAATGCCTGGGGCAGAGAGTGCAAATTCCTTAGGCTGGCAAGCAAGGGTGTTCACAAGCAGGCCTCAGCATACCTTCCTAGTCTCACCTTGCACCACTCCCTGACAAACCCCCCTCTCTAGTCTGACTGGTCTTGGTGGCCATGGACAAGCACATTTCTGCCTCCTAACCCCCTGCTGCAACCATTCATTTCACCTGCATGTCCTCTCTTCTTTCTGCCTATTCCTAACTCACACCTTGTTTAAAGCCTACCTCAAGTTCCACCTCTCCTTCCCTTGAATATCTATAATTTTTCTGTCTGTACCATTATTTTGGCATTTAAAAATATACTGCTTTGTGACTGCTTCCAAAAGGCATAGAAGACAAGGAAAAAGTTGAAGGCAAATAAAGCACCCTAAGATGGGCAGGAAGTACTCTCCCCCCTTCTGGCTCCTATTTGGAATAAGAAAGCAGAAATTTCACAAAAGAAGATGGGTTGAGAAGGGACTTAAAGGACAGGTAAGATGTGGACAGCACTGCATAGACACTGAAAAAATGCAAACACATGGGTCACAGTCAGAGGTGGGGGTGTGTCTCTAACCTCCCGCAACCTATGGAGACAAGGACATGAGTAACAAAATAAGAGACTCTGAACTTCATCTGGAATTCGGGAGTAATTGGGATGACACCATATACAGTATTAAATTCTTTCAATTCTCCTAAATGGTAAGATCATCAGTGACATTTCTACCCTGGAAACCTAGTATCTGCAATCAACCAAACTAAGTAATATCTTCAGTTTTCACAACATAGAATCATATCATCTACTGAAATAAAACCATTCAAAAATTCAAAAAGAGACGCTCATCATATTAAATCAGATGGCTTTGCTGTAAATGTTTTTAAAGCAAAACCTGACGAAACTGCACCTATTACAAGATTAAATCCAGTAAAACACAGTTTAAGCTTACATCTTTAAAAATCTCCTTTAACTGAGTAAATTTATAGATTTTTCTCTCAGTTCCTTATATACAGCTTAAAAATAAGTATACGTGTAGCATTTTTAACTTGAGTTACTCAGTGTCAACTTTATGACCCCAAATTTTATTTTTACAACAAACTATATTAACTTCAGTATGGATATAATTTAGGTTTACACTAGCAAATCAATGTCTAATAACTAGCTTCTATGGCCTGTCCACCCTAAAGACTCAGTCATAAGTAGCAGCATTCCAGATTGAGGAATCATTATTGTTTCTTGCAAACACACTGTGCTGGCACGTGCCATCTCACAGGATTGCTGTGAGAATGGAATGACACACTATAGGCAAAAGCAAAGACTGTGATCCAGCCAAAGTATTTTATGGCTGACACACAGGATTAATACTCAAAATAGTTTGGGTGATATAATTTAAAAGTCATGTTGGCTAATGAGTCAGGGAATAATTTTAACCAATCAAGTTAAGTTTCTTTTCCTTTTAAACAAAAACAGCCTCTTTTTTTGTGCTCGTTTTTGGTTTTGCTTTTACTAGGAAGAACTTTTAACTAAAACTTGGCTAAAATAAAAAAAAACCCTGAAAAGTTTCTTACTGTTAAAAGGATCAAAACCTCTGCATTATTTGATCAATTTCAAGCTATATTTAAAATTCTAGTCTGATTCCGTCTTATTTCAGTCAAGCGAGAGGTGACACAGATATTTACCTTTAAAAATGCCCAAATTTCATTTTTGGCGGTTGTATACCATACTTCTGAACTGTGTAACTTCTGAAATTTTACATCTAGTATAGCATTAGATATGGAAATGTAGTATACTAAAATATCTTAAACATATGTTGTAATACGTATGCTTATTCTCCAGAAGTGGTTTTGGATGTTATCGCTTGATAAAAAGCACAGAAAATTAGTGCATACAGTACAGAGGCACTGCCATACACAGGGTGGCAGCACTGAGAACAAAATATGTGCAAACGGCAGAATGCTTGGAGTGGCCAGTGCAGACCTACAAGAGTGTCTGAAATCTGATTATGAAAACACTCCTTAGACATACGAGTATTTTGGTTTTAATTAAGAAATTCCTTTTAATTCTGGCAGAGGTATCATGCATTTTAGAAAAGCTCTTTCTTATGAGTCAGCCTCTGAATGTGATCAATTACACTTTTCTCAAAACTGCCTTTTCTTCCTCTTCCTGCACTGGCTGATAAAAAGGTGAACTGAGCATGATTAAATTTAAACACTACGTCAGACTCTATGTTTACACAGAGCAATTATATCCCTAGTACATATAGTTATTTTTTGTTTTCGATTTATGTTAAACTAATAATAACGAATACAAAAACAGTTCATCCATTCCTCCCCTGCACTTCAATTGCCTCTGGCAACCACCAATCTGTTCTCTGTATCTGTAAGCTTAGTTTTTTGTTTTTAGATTCCACATATAAGAGATATTACAGTATTTGTCTATCTCTGTTCACCTAGCATAATGTCAAGGCCCATCTAAGTTGTCACAAATGGCAAATTTTATTCTTTTTTATAGCTGAGTAATATTCCATTTGTATATTTATCCATTCATCTACTGATGACACTTAGGTTGCTTTTGTATCTTGACTATTATAAATAGTGCTGCAATAAACATAAGAATGCATATATCTTTCCCAATCAGTGATTTTAGTTTTGGGGAGGTAAAGTCCCAGAAGTAGAATTATAGAACATGTGTGTGTATGTGTATATATATATATCTCAAAGTTTCTTTATACACTCATTCATCAAGGGAACTTAGGTGGCTTCCATATATTGTCTATTGTAAATAATACTGCAAACATATGGGTGTATATATTTTTTCAAGTTAGTGTTTTCATTTTCTTTGGATAAATACCCAGAAGTGGAATGCTGGATCATATCGTAGTTTTATTTTTAATTTTTTAAGGAACCCTCATACTGTTTTCCATGGTGATTGCACCAGTTTATGTTCCCACAAACAGTGCACAAGGAGTCCCTTGTCTTTACATCTTTGACAACAGTTGTTACTGCTAGTCTTTTTGATAATAGCCACCCTAACAGATGTGAAGTGACATCTCATTGTGGTTTTGATTTGCATTTCCCTGATAATTAATGATGTAGAGCATCTTTTCATCTACCAGCTGGTTATCTGTATGTCTTCTTTGGAAAAATGCCTATTCAGATCATTTACCTATATTTTAAACTGGATTGTTTGCCTTCTTGTTTTTGAGTTGTATGAGTTCTTTATAAATTTGGGCCATTAGCCCTTATCAGATATATGACTTTCAAATTATTTTCTCCCATTCAGGAGCCTGCCTTTTCATTTTGTTGACCATTTCCTTTGCTATGCATAAGCTTCTTAGTTTGATATAGTCCCACTTGTTTTTTGCTACTGTTGCTTTTGCTTTTGACGTCATGTTAAAAAAAAACACACCAAGACTTATGTTAAAGACCTTACCACCTTTTTTCTTCTAGTTCTATGTTTGATGTCTATGTTCATCTTTAATCCATTTGAGTTAATTTTTATGTGTGGTGTAAGATAGTGGTCCAGTTTCACTCTTTTGATGTGGCTGTTCAATTTTCCCAGCACAATTTATTGAAGACTGTGCATTCCCCACTGTATGTTGTTGCCTCCTTTGTTGTGGATTGACCATATATGTGTGGACTTATTTCTGGACTCTCTATTCTGTTCCACTGAACTATGTGTCTGTCTGTGCCAGTACCATACCGTTTTGATTACTACAGCTTTGAAGTATTGTTTGAAATCTGGTAGTGTGTTAACCTCCAGCTTTGTTCTTCTTTCTCAAGATTGCTTTGGCTATTTGGTGTCTTTTGTGGTTCTAAACACAATTTTGGATTTTTTGTTCTAGTTCTGTGAAAAATGTCACTGGTATTTTGATGGGGATGGCAATGAATCTGTAGATTGATTTAGCTAATGTGGCCATTTTAACAATATTAATTCTTCCAATCCATGAGCACTGAATATCTTTCCACTTATTTTTGTCTCCTTCAACTTCTCTCATTAACATTTTGTAGTTTTTAACATACAAGTCTTTCACCTCCTTGATTAAATTTATTCCTAGGTATTTCTTAATGCATTTATAAATGGGACTTTGTCTTAATTTCTACTTCTGGTAGTATGATTAGTATGTAGAAATGCAACAGATTTGTGTGTTGACTTTGTATTTTGAAACTTTACATAATTCGTTTATGAGTTCTGACAGTTTTTTGATGGTAACTTTAGGTTTTTTTATATACAATACTACGTTATCTGCAAATAGTGAGTTTTACTTCTTTTCCAATTTGGATGTCTTTGATTTCTTTTTCTTGCCTTATTCTGTGCCTAGGACTTCCAATACTATGTCAAATAAAACTGGCAGGAGTAGGCATCCTTGTCTTTCTCCTGATCTTAGAAGCAAAGCTTTCAGCTTTTCACTTTTCAGTGTGATGTTACCTATGGGCTTGTCATATACAGTCTTTATTTAATGTTGAGGTAGTTTTATCATACCTCTATGCTTTCTTTGTTGAGAAGTTTTATCGTAAATGGATGCTGAATTTTTCAAAAGCTCTTCCTGCATCTATTGATGGAATCTTATGATCTTTATCCCTCATTTTGTTAATGTGGTGTATCATATTGATTGATTTACACATATAGTATCATCCTTATATCCCTGGAATAAATTCCCCTTGATCATGGTGTATGATCCTTTTAATATACTACTGCACTTGGTTTGTTAATATTTTATTGAGGATTTTTGCATCTATGTTCATCAATATTGACCTTAAATTTTCTTTACTTGTAGTATCTTTGTCTGGTTTTGGTTATGAGGATAATGTGGCATGGTAAAATGAGTTTGGAAGAGATCCTTCTTCATTTTTTGGAAGAGTTTGAGGATTGGTATTAATTCTTCTTCGAATATTTGGTAGAATTTGTCAATGAAGTCATCTGGTCCTAGATTTTAGTTTGTTGGGAGGTTTTTGATTACTGATTCAATCTCCTTACTAGTTATCAGTCTGTTCAAAATTTTCTATTTCATCATGATGCAGTTTTGATAGGGTGTACGAATTTTCCCTTTTCTTTAGGTTGTTGAAATTGTTGAGAGTAGTCTCTTATGATCTCTTGTTATTTCTGTGGTATCGGTTGCAACATCTCTTTTCATTTCATTTCTGACTTTTTTATTTGAGTCTTCTTTTTTCTTGTTGAGTCTAGCTAAAAGTGTCAATTTTTTTTTACCTTTTCAAAGAATAGCTCTTAGCTTCACAGACCTTTTCTATTGTCTTTTTAGTTTCTATTTCATTTATTTCTGCTATGATCTTTGTTATTTCTTCTATCAACTTTGGGCTTTGTTCTTTTCTAATTCCTTGAAGTATGAAGTTGGGTGTATTTGAACAAGAAGATATAATGTTTGTCAACATTTATGCACCCAACATAGGAGCACTTAAGTATACAAAACAAATATTAACAGACCTAAAGGGAGATACAGACAGCAATAAAATAATAGTAGGAGACTTTAATATTCCACTTATATCAACAGATCGATCACCCAGACAGAAAATCAATAAGGAACCCATGGCCTTAAACAACATGTTAGACCAGACGGGCTGAAGAGATATTTACAGAACATTCCAACCAAAAGCAATAGAATACACATTCTTCTCAAGTGCACATGGAACATTTTCCAAGATAGATCATGTATTAGGCCAAAAAACAAATCTTGATAAATTTAAGAAGACTGAAATCATATCCAGCATCTCTTCTGACCCCCAATGGTATGAAACTAGAAATTAATTTATAATAAAACTGGAAAATTCACAAATTGTGGAGACTAAACAGCATTGTTACTGAATAACCAATGGGTTAAAGAAGAAATCAAAAGAGAAATAAGAAAATACCTTGAGACAAATGAAAAATGGAAATGTAACATACCAAAATTTATGGGATGCAGCAAAAGCAGTTCCACACAGGAGGTTCATAGCAATAAATGCCTACCTCAAGAAACAAGAGAAGTCTAGTATATATTTGTAAAAATAACCCAAGCTTAAAAGTGCTTCAAGATAGGAATTTCTTTTAAGAATAACATGATCTTGGGAACAGGAATGCTGTTATTAAATAAAGGCAGGTAAACTTTTAAAATAACTGTCTTAATTAGGTGATAATGTCCAAAATGAAAGACTTTAAAGGAATACATCTGTAACAATGTTTTAAAAAACGAAAATATCTCTAAGAGTATAAAATGGGTAATGAGTAAATATTTCATACACAGTGGATATTCAACTGATGCAAATAAAAACAGTACTAACCCATCTGTCACCATTTTTCTTTAAAACTAAACTATAATAATTGACTATATTATGATTTTTGAAGTACTTTTGCCCATGTATTTGAAAAATGTTTTTTCATAAATTGTCAAAGGATACATGTTTTGGAACTTCTACAAACTGTGAGACATTTCTGTGTGTTCACTTTATTTACAAACTGGAGGCATACACAAATAGATTCAAGTATAATAACAACTTTTAATTAAAATTCCCTATATTTCAGCAGTACATCAACTTATCCAGTTCAATATTTAAAACCTTCTCTGTCTAATTAAATCTATTACCTGATAATTAGTTTTTTGATTTATGATAACATATTTTCATGTAGTATCTTTTAAAATGTGATGTTCACCAAATTATTGCTAAGGCTTAACTATCTTTTACATTTTTTTCTTAAAAGTAAATTAAAGCAAATTACAATAAAAGCTAAATCTGATACATGTACTTCACACAGGGCATAGTTAAGTCAATAATTTGTTTCCATGACACTAGCTCTGAGGCTGCTCAGACTTTATGAAGCAGATAAAGAAAAGCATAAAATACCACTAACTGCTGTTAGAACTGTTAGAAGTGTGCCCTGTACTCAAAGGCACTTTTTTTCTTGAAGCATTTTAAACTCTTCAAATAAGAACCTAGGGCTCCTTCCACCACTCTTGGTATAATTAACCTACCTATTTTCTTATAAGCCAAATTCTATTTTAGTGCTGAAACCTTGTGCATTTTGAATAGTGATTTGCAAATAAAATACCATTAATATTAGAAGAGAAACATAACCAAGATTGAAATTTTACCCAAGTAAATTACCTCAGACAATAACAAATTAGAAAACCACATGAAAAATATTTTCTCATATTTACTTAGAAAATAACTTCAGAAGTATAAGGAAAGCTAATTAATGTTTGTGGTGTAGCTTATAATCAGATATACTAGTCATATTAATATTTATTTTTAAAGTTATAATAGGTTATATGCAAATATTATAAAGTGCTAACTCTCACAACCTGCAAATTTAGAACAAATTTAATTTTAAAGTATGGAAGCTAATGTCTCTTCTTTGGGATGGAAAAGTTAAAAGAAATTGTATTTAGGAAATGCAAAGAGCTTAAGAAAGGTAATCTTATATAAAACAATATTTTCATTTAACTGTTTAAAGTTGATAAAAATAAAACTTATTATTATAACTCTTTTAGGATATGATAAAAAAGTTATTTGGGCTCTATGTAATCCCAGCATTAAGACAATACAATAAAATAAATTCAAGTTATTGAAAAAATCTAGCAGACTAAACTTCAACTTGTAGTATTTTGAACCTGCATATTTGAACTACCTTAAGCTTCCAGGTTCAATTTTTTTAAATTCTTCTGATTAAGAACAATTCAATCAACTTATTTCTAATGTATCTTCAAGTGAACAAAAATGATAAAAACACTTTCCAAGTTTGCCTTTTAGCCAAAGGGGCTAAATTCCTTACACACTAAGTGATTTCTAGTTTGTCTCCAAAAATGTTTCTACAAATTAAAAGCTCTAATATCCAATTATTGATTTAAAGGATGAAATTTTTTAAAAAGTCAGATGGTTGCCCTTTAATTGTAGTACTTAATCTGAAATTTAATATTCCCATATTCATAAACTAAAAGACAGGGTATCATAATCAATATGTACATGTGCAACTCCAATATTGGTTTAAGACAATAATTTAAATATTTAATAATTGAAAGTTTAAAATGAGTCTCTCACTCCTATGAAAGGTAGAGTTCAAGATTCTGCAATGGCAGATCATCCCTCACAATGTGCAAAGGATTCAGTTAACCTTTAAGAAAACAAGCCTCCTTTACTTTCAAAATATTTTCTAACACTAAAGGAAACTTCTTTTAGGAACATAACACTATGATAGATCTAGATTCTCCTTCAGATATTCAACTGCTAATTGATAAATGGGAAATAAAATTCCTTTAATCATCAGAAAACACCTAAAAGCATTCTAGAAATTAGGAACTTTGTTGGTAAATGTTCTTATCTTTACCTTGTGAAAAGCTTTTTGAATTTTATTAAGTCTGAAAGAATGGTTTAAACTGCCCTAAAAAAAAGTCCACAGAGTACACTGTTCTTAGGTTAAGGTTTTAAAATTTATTTCACTAACTTAACAGAAAGTTTTAAACTTTTTGATGAAGAATGAAGAAAATTATTTTCAATTGTTTCTAGGATTTTTCAGAGCACCTCACTTAAGTACACATTTAAAATAATCTTTAAAATCTTTTTTAAAAATAGCAGAAAATAAATTTTCCTTATTTAAAAATATAGAATTCCAAATAACCACTACAAATTATTCTTAGAATTTAATTTAATTTAAATATAGGCAGATATGGAGGAAAAGCTTTGGGGGAATCTATTTTTAAAAGTTTATCATAAAACCAGCAATTTGTATTAAAAATATTCTCTAATAGATTCCTCAGATTGCCACTCTCATTTTGGGGGGTTAATTTACCATTTTTCTTTGTAGTTAGTTATTCTGTATTTATATAAGTCAAATTTTAAATTTACCATGAATATTATTTTATTCTGAAATTTTCATCTAGCCAGTTCTTTCTCATCACTTTTGGACATTTTAGTCCATATTTATGTTCCTGTTACACACTTTTCATTATTTAAAACTCTTATTTTTAAAAGGCATCAAAAAAGAACATTATTGCTTTGTAACACCTTCACGTTTCTAGGTTTTCTATGTTTTTAGATTAGAAAAAGTTTTCACTTAAAAAAAATGCAAGGGAACATTTCAAGCAAATTGCTTATCCTATGGACCTAGGACATAATTACCTAAGTTCATTCATTCTAACATATGTACACACATTACTTAGGTAGTCATCTCAAATTCCGAACACACACTGAGGTTAGTTTTAATAACATGATTCTGTAGTAACTCTGTTTACAAGACATCCAGGGACTTTTGAGATATTATTTCTGTTTCATAAAAATGGGTTTTTGTTTCACGATAAGCATTAAAAAAGCAAAAACCTTAACAGCTTAACAACAACAAACAACACATACACAAAACAAAAAAACCAAACATATAGAAAACAAAAATACCAAAGCACCCTTGGTAGTTCCATGACACCATATCTTTGTCAATACCACCCTGGAAAGAGGAAGCATGGACAGGTGTACAAATTGAGTAGAATGCAAACCACTGGGCAGCAGGCCAAGTGATTTAAAAGGAAAAATCAAATCACGCCTCTGTAATAATTTCTACTAGGCTTTCATACATGTATACTTCTCATAACTTCAAATATTAATAATTACACACCACTACTTTTATAAAATATTATGACCTAAAATTTTTCATTTTATTTCTCAAATTAAATTTACTAAAGAGATATAAAAGTTACCCTGTTATCAATGATAAGTAGTAACAAAGTAGTTGTCAGGTTCAGGCATTTCAAAAAAATTAGGCACTGAAATAAATACAAAAAGTAAAAATCAGTTACCTCCAAAGTGATCTTATTGTAAAATGGAAAAGAATTCCCATGCATGAATTCTACAATCATAGTTAACTTTACAGTTCATCAATCTGATGTACCCTGCCCTCACATTTAACTTTTTTGTAAATACTTATCCAAGGCTACCTAAACACTTACTAATTGGTTAAGTATGCTGCCTACATTAATTTCTGTTAAAATTAAAGAAATTAAAGGTCCATTTTTGTTTTTTTGCAGTGACTGATATATTTTCCAAGTGACTGTTATATTTTCCTAGTATTCCATGTTTCAGAAAAGGTGTTTATCAGGTTCTTAAAACATAAAAAAAAAATGGCTCAAGGGAAAATTTATAGCCCTTTTACCTTTAACATATTCACTATCTTGGATTTTGTGTAACAGATTCAGTTGTTTTTTCCTTCTTCTGAAACTCCTCCCTTACTCAAATAACTAAAGATTCTAAGATGTTATCAATATAAAAAGAAAAAAAATTGTGTATTTCCTATACATTTGGAATCACATCAAAAAGAACAAGTATTCCAGGCACTGGAAGAAGTAAAGCTACTCAGTAAAACTTGTCTTTTCATTTTCTTGGGTGTGTGGTATGTGTGTGTGTATATAGTAACAGGTAATTTTTCATATATTCTAGTTTTCCAAAGAACAGGATTCTAAATAAAAAAATATTACAACATTTCTAGGAAGGACCAATATTTGATACACAGTTGAAGAGGCAAATGATTATTGAAACAAAATCTCAAAGACAGCTATAGATAAATGTTTTAGCTATCTAGCTTTTCAAATGGCAAAGACAGGAGCATTACATTTAATTTAGCAAACAATAATTTAATCCTTAGAAGGGAAAATTTCCATAATTCCAAACAAAAATGTATATAGTAACAACCAGGATTATGTTTAAAAGGGGAAAAGAAACCCCACCCTGTATCATATTAAAACACAAAGAGTATTCTTAAAAGTTTTAAACTATATTGATACAAGCAAATTCACTGATTTATTTAGCTGTAAGATGTGTGTTTATTAAAATATGTTGGTTATAATGAATATACAGATATAGAATTTTATTGGTACTAGACCACACTTATAAATCTTCTGCCACAGCAGCTAAATTCCTTATAGAATTTCAAATAGCAAAATTAGGCATATAAATTGCAAATAAAATCTTAATCTATGAGGTTTCTCTAATTTTAACTGAAATAAAGTTTCTTAATATATAATATCCTTATGTTATTTCTGTAAATGGGTAAAATTTAATAGTAACTTCAGAAAAAGGATGTTAAATGTAGTATTTCTAAGGCATCAAAAAGCCAATACAGCCAATTCAAATCAGGTACTGTCCTGTGCCCTACTAAATAACACTCTCTAAGGAATTATACATTTTATTCTTGTGCACTGTCAGTGCATTTTCTAATTCACACAAGTAGCTAGTTGTGCAAAACCCAAACATGAAGTTTCATATCATCCTTTGTGAGAAAGAAAAAAAAAATCACAATACCAGCACTTTGATTTAGGCTAACAATAAACTAATCATAACTTGAAATGTCCAGACCTGAATAACTCGATGGTCTAACATAACTGGAAGAAATGCCTTTTTTTTCACTTTTATAGAAACTTAATTTATTGATACTAGTACTTGGTTTGTCAAAGTGACAACTATTCAAGATCTAAAAGTCTCATTTATTTTGAACACATAGCATATTTCTGACTACTTATAGTCAATGTAACTGTCTTGAGCCAAAACACAGTGAATATAAAAATGTAAGATAAGTTTCTAAGGTTTGTTTAAGTATTAATGGCATTCTGAAACCTCTGAACAGATTATTTGGGGGAGGGGTAAGTTTCTCTTCTTCATTGACAGTTTAATCATTTTCCAATCAATCTGCATTTAATAGTGGCTCATGGATATAGTTTCTTAATGTGTTCTTAAAAAGCTGTGATTGCTTCCAAAATCAGAAACCACAAGATGATGTACTCAAACACTACACCAATGCGGTGCTATTATGGAGGTATTTACAGAAAGATGCAGGTAAGAGCTCAGATGTGAACCTATGTTAACATACAATGGACTTCAAAATAATAATTTGTACAGTATGACATGAAAAAATATTCTGTATAAGTCTAAAAACCCAGCTCTAATTTTTTAATCCATTTCTACAAATCATAAAAACAAAGGAAAATAGGCATTTATTTCGGAAACTCCATATACCTGTGGAAAATGGAACACAAGTAAATTCTAGTCAAGATCAATCTTAACCTCAAATAAAGTACCATGTACATGTTTTAAATTTTGAAAATATTGTGAAAAAGCAAACCACTAGAGTCTATAATGGCTTATGATCAGCAAACATTCCTGTTAAATAATACAAATTCATCTTAAAAGATGCACATTGATAGGTCTCAGGTTTTTAAAATCTTTTAATTTCAAAAGTGCAGAGTTATAGCACATGTATAGGATGGGCTTTAAAATTGGGCATACGTAAACTTTTCCATGGGGTTGGTGCATGTGCTTTTTTTCCCTTAAAGAAATGCCTACTGCTTACAGTGTAAAAGAATCTCCACCACTCTGTCTGCAGTTTTCAACCAGAAGTCCTCAATGTACCTCAAGCCAAATTGAGTATTATTAGGTCTTTTACAGCTTTTACAAAATGGCTGTAAAATCACATTATGGGCATACACAGCTCTTTGATCTCACTGCACAGAATTCATAACTGTTCAATAATGCTATACCATTACACCATACACCTTAAACTATTTCCATTTTTCCACAATTCCTTCCAAAATCAGCTTCCAAAGCAAAGAAATGTAACATAAAAAGTTCCTGGGAGGCTTGTTACACAAAAGAACAGCTTGGATACAAACTAGTCTACACAATATCCATCTTCTGTTGAGTTTGTTTATCCCTCCTTTCTCTCCATCACACCTAAAGGTGGGTTCACTTGAATAATGGAAAGAGAAGGCTCTTCCATCACCACACCCTCCCAGCACCTCTGCTTTTGGTCCTCAGACAGTGATTCTGAGAAAATCCTAAGAAAAGAGAGGCTGTCCCTTTAAAATGCCCTGCTCTGTCCCATATCCCACGTGGAACCAACATCAGCAGCACTTTCCCATTAACTTCAATGTGATGCAAGAGGCACCATCCTTTTCTATACATAAAACCAGAAAACCTCAGCTCAACATTCTTTAGTGAGGATGAACAGGTGAAGCACACGGGTCAGGAAGGGAGAAAGTAAGCAACTCCCCACCCTCCCCAAAAGGTGCTCCAGTCGTGCTCTCCAGCCTCTCTGTGCACATCACCTCCCTACCCCTCCTCTGTGGAGCCTAGTTTAAAGAAAGGAGGGAGCCACTAACAAAACCTGAAACATAAATGCGACGAAAATGCAATCTAAAGGCGGAAAGGTTTATTCTTCCAATCACACATATTAACTCTATTAAGAAAATGGCATCACTTTTTTTCCACCAAAAAAAAAGAGCCGCAAAGATCATTAAAAGAGAGTTATAAAAAAGCAAATATAGTGTTTATCTTATCTCAGATCAGTCCACATTACCAATAAGTTTAGCAGTTTCTGCACTACCACCTCCCCCCTCCCTCCCCCTCCTTCTCTTGCATCGGATTTTCACGTTTTCTCATTGTCGGTTGAGTTATAAAAGGCTTTTGCCCTTCGAAAGTTTTAAAAAATAAATAAATATTAACTCCTTGGTCCCTGCAAAGTCAAAATGGACTTCAGGCGAAAGGCGGTTCATACTTTTACCTTTAGCGAGAAAAGGGGGAGCATCCCGGATTTTTAGGGATTTTTTGCGATTTTTAAAAAATTTTTATTTGGTTATATGCCTGAGTTCTCCCTCCATTTTGGTTGTTTATGATACTGACAACAAGCTGTCCCTGCTCTGTGCAGATCTCCTGCTTTCATTTAGCACCCCCTCCCCCTACCCTCCCCCCACCCCGTCGCAGCCACACATCCAGGGCTCACACCTCCCCGCAGACCCCGCACCCCGACTCGCCCACCTGAGGAAAGGGGAAAAACAAATTCATTTCTCCAAAAAAGAATAACCTCTTTTGAAAAAGGGGCAAAGTTACCCCAAGTCACTCAAAGTGCCCCCCAAATATTGCCGACTGCGGGTTTCCGCCAGGCCCTTTGGGAAGCCACCTTCCCCTGGGATGTTTTGGTGGAAAATGCGGAGAGTTTACTCTCAAAACTGAATTTATATTAATTTTTCCCTTATTTTTTGGGTCTCTAATGTCTTCCGCTCTCGCTGCCGCCGCTGCCGCTGTCACAATATTCACAGCACCAGAGAGGAGGAGGAGGAGGAGGAGGAAAACTTTTCAAACTTTCCAGACCCTGAATAAAGGGTTTTTTTTTTTTCCCACCGACCTCACCTTCGGGTCTCCAGCCGCATCGCCCCCTGCCCTGTCAGAAGCGACTTCGGGAGTCCTCACAACCCCGCTGAATTATTTTATTTTATTTTTTATTATTATTTTTCTCTCTGGGGTCCTGAGCAGGGGCTGAGAGTAGCACAAACTTTTCCTCCTCCTGCCGCCGCCGCTGCTCCTCTGCCCCCTCGGCTAGTCCCATAATTTAAATAACCCTGATATTTCTCCCGCTAAACGCCTTTCCGCCGCCCCGGACCCCGGGAGAACTCACCGCGGGGCTTTAACATCCTCCCTCCGGCCCGTCCGCCGCCTTTACACCGCCCGCGGAATTTCTAATAATTTTTTTCTCATATTTCGGGCTGGACGCGGCGGGCCTGGAAATTGTTTCCTTACGCCTCTTTCCAGCAGCCATTGTAGTGTATGCGCTGCCCCTGCAGCCCAACTTGCAGCTGCCGCCGCCGCCGCCGCCGCTGCCGCCGCCGCCGCCGACGTCGCGCCCACCGCCGCCTCCCCCGGCTTGCTCAGCCACCGCCCCCGCCTCCCGCCGGCCCGCCCCCGGTCCCCGCCCGCCGCTGTGCCCGCCCCCCCGGGCACGCTCCGCCCCGAGGCCGGCCACTAGGCACCGCCGCCGCCAGAGATCGACCTGCCGATTGGTCTACGGCACCGCCGATCAAGCCAAAGTGTTAAGAGGCGGGCCGCGGCACCGGGGGCGCGGCGGGGCGGGGGCGGGGCGGTGCCGCGCGCTCGGCCACGCCTACTCCTCCCGCCTCGGCCCTCCTCCCGTCGGGTGGGGGCGGGGCGAGGCCAGCCCGCCCCCGCCGCTGAAGGCACAGCTTGGCTGTCAGTCTGGCGGCGACGCGCGCCGATTGGGCCGGCGGGCGCCGGGGAGCGGGGGCAGCACGTTGGGATGCGCGCTACTTAAGATCCAGCTGCGCGAGCCATTGACGTGTTTGGAGCTGGAGACGGCCTGGTTACTTGGGAAGCGGCTGTCCGAGGTGAGTGGTCCCCTGCCCCTCCTTCCGCGGCGGCTGCCGAAATTCAAGAAGAGAGGGGCGCATCTGGGCCACTGCGGGTCCCGAATCCACTTCTTCGGCGTGAAGCCGTTTCCACCAGGCCTTGTCGGCGCGGGCCGCTTGCCGTCGCTCTAGTACCCTCGACACGGGTCTGTTCGGGCAGGAGGCAAGGAGGGTGACCCCTGCCCTGTCCGGGCGCCCCTAGCTCTTCCTTCTCCCTCAGTCCCAGCTTTTGAAGCGTCATTGCCTAGCCTACACCCAATTTCCTGCGTTTTCGTCGTCCCCTGCCCTTCGCCTCTATCGAAGGTCGAAGCAAGGTGTGTTTACCTGGGCCCGCTGTCCACCGTTAGACCGACAGGCAGCACGCTGAAGGCGGCAGGGCCCGGGCCTCCCATCTCTCCAGTTTCTCCACTTGACCTCTCCGACCCGCTCCCGCATGCCGCCCTGACTTCCTGACCCTATCTCTCTGCCCCCACCAGTAGGGTTTAAGGGCTCTAGGTTCTCGCATGAGGTGTCTCAGCTTCCGGATATTTGCATCTGCTGTTGATCCGAGCCTCGGCTCTGACTAGTATGTGGGCATGGACATGTTCAGTAACGTTCCCTTCCCCCTTCCCTTTCAAAGCTGTTTGAAGAGTGGGGCCCTGAACTGCTGGATCGGAAATCAAGGAATACTTTTTAAAGCAGTTTGCCCTTTGCAGAAGATTTTAGAGTTATTTCTCAAATGTGTTGTGTTTTTGCGGCCCCTCCCTCAAATCTTTGGGTTTCGTTCTGGCTATCCTCCGCAAGTCGAGCTTTGTAACATTTGTTAAGTACCTTCAGAAAGTAAGTAGATGAGTCCTTTCCACGGAACACTCGATCTTATCCTTCAGCCCCGCTCCTCACTGTAAACTGACATTTCCTCTTCATATCCAGTTGGTACATTAGGAGTCAAGCAAAGGAGGTGACATTAGGAAATCCAAACTTTGGTTTGTATTTAGAATCCGCAAGGGAAGGGAAATGAAATGTGAATAAACTCATGCTGCAAACCTGAGAAGGGTGTATGTGATGTTACTTAGGTGTTATTTTTAAAGAGTTCCTGACTGATGATGATAAAATGAAGAGTAGAACGCTTTCATGTAAGGCATGCAACCAGTCTTGTCAGCATCTGATCGCTGAGATATTGTATGCAAGGAATATGACCAGCTAAGCAGAGCACAGTGTTCTCACATCATAGGCTAGATGTGAGAAAGAGGGCTGGGAGTTTATTTAGTGCCGTCATCTCTCTTAGAAGTCAAGCCTGCAAAAGAATTGTGTTCAGATGAGGAAGAAGCTTCTAGATGTAAATGAACAGTATCTTGAATTTCCTTTTTGCCAAGATGTTTCTTTTAGCTAGGTATATTCATGTATTGTTCAATGAAAATCATAAAATAAGAGGTTTACTTAGAAGTTAAAGGACGCTGGGATGGCTAAATATTTTTCTGTCTTCCTTTGCAAAGGTTGATCTTTATAGCCTGGACATGTTAATCTCTTTGAAAGAAAAAATGGAACTAGGTAATTCTTGATTGTGAATACTTCCACTTTGCAGGAGCTTATGGGGTTTTGATTGTTTTTCCTGAATGTACTTTTTTACCTTTTACATGACCGGTATTTTTTTGATGGTCCCATTTTTGGGGGTTTTGTAGAAACCAATTCATACAAAAATTCTGGTCTCTGTCTGGTTATACTGACTAATGCAGTTTTTTATTTAGTGGTGGTTCACATATCATCCTGCATTATATGCTGGCTTCTCCTTCATACTTTAGGTGGAAGCTGATAAAGCTAGAAAAGGATTCGTGGGAGTACAAATTAAATCAGCTCAATCTTAGTGCAGAGCATTTAAAAATATTTGTGGATGGCTTCTCAATTGTATACCAACATACTGAAACAAAAACAAAAAAAACCACTGAAATAATTAACAGTAGACTATTGGTTTTTAATGTTTCTCTTTTACTTCCTTTCTATGATGTCTTTGACGGTAATAGTCATACCAGTTTCGTTTGAGCTCCATTACAGAGAGCTACTGTCCTGGGATATAGTTGACATACCTCTTTTGAGTATATGGCTTGATTTTGTAATCACTAATTGACTCTTAGGGAACTGTGATCATCTTTCATCAATAAAAACTTCTGCAGAGCTGTATTTGGAAGGCTTGAGTTGGAAGATGAGTGAGCCAGAGTAGCATTCCCTGCCTTCCTTCAACCCAGGGATGTATCAGTTAAATAGAAGATGTCATTGAAAGTAAAGTTTCAACTTTTTAAACTTTCCAAAATGTCAATTAAGCAGTAACTTTGTCTTCTATATATTGGCCATCGCAGTGTTGGAGTCAGAGGAGACCTTCAGGCACTTCAGTTAATAAATGTTTTTGCTAAAGTTGGGTTGTACTAAATTATTCCACACTTATTTGGTATGCTAATTAATGTGTAGTAAGGAAGTAATGCTGTATTACTAGGTTTTCTTAGTACATTCAGTTGCTTAAACTTTAGAAATGAGAATAAACTAAAATTTAATTATTGCTGAGCTGTCTTTTTCTAGACATAAGCAGATTTCAATAGGTGCATTTAAGTATGGTCTTTGTGCTGAGGAATTATGGCAATGCAAAGGAAAAACACATCCAAATCTTTATTCTCTAAACAGGATATGTGTAATTCCTCACTGAATAATCATATGCCCAAGTTAATTTTTCAAGTACTTATGGGACTAATGAGACTTACTGACTTATTTTCTATCATCCACTGTATAACTTTTCCCTAGCATATCTCTGCAGTAAGAAGACTGTTAGGATGCCCATGGTATCACAGAGGCTGAGAGATCCTGACATACATCCTTGCTTATCGGTAAGGTGGTTTGTTTTTGATTCTCATGAGTGTTAAGTTGGAAAAACAGCTTCTGATTTTTTTGAGCATCTGTTTACTGCAGTTCTTGAATACACTTATTTCTGTATAAAAAACATTCCAGACCAGTGTATCCTTATTTGACTAGAGCGTTTTTAGACATGCATAATTTAGCTAACAAAGTTTCATCTCTTGTTTCCCTTATTTGTATAATATGCAAGCATTTAGTTGTCACTGTAATGCCAGACAGGCATATGTAACACAATGAAAATCTTTAGTCCAAACATGGGAAGTTGGAAAGTATGATATTCTTAAACTGTCACTCAAATTTATGTTTTAACAGCAATAATTTCATCATGTCCCTGAGTCAACCTAGCCAAGAGTATAAGGGCTAATAATAGAATTAGCCTATTTAAAGCCTAAAGGTTTTCAGAAAGGTATCATATAAACAAACAATTTTGTTGTGAAAATAAGCTTTTATTGGCATTTGTTTGTTATGACTAACAATACCTGTGACTTTGTCACCCTTGAATAATGCAGTCATCAGACTTGTGCTATGAAAGTTATATTCCTTGATGCTATATGCATTTTCCAAATACACACATTCATCAGACATTTGGCATAAAAATTTAGCTTTGTTCTGTATATTAGATCTCTTTTCAACAGCTTTATTAAGTCTCTTTAGATAGATCATGTTTCTTAGATCTGTGAAGCAAATTACCTACCCCTTTAGTAAAGCTTTCCTTTATATGACGTCTCAGATTGGTAACCTTTCACTATGAAATCTATTATGCAGTCTACTTCCAGTTCAGGCCACTTAAATTTAATTCCCCAATGGCAGCTGCCCTCCTTTGAACTGTAGCCCTGTGTTGCTTACTTTGGTTTTGAAGTGCTATCTATTAAAATTGCTTACGTAATAGGGTATGTACTTGTGTAATGGAGTGAATGATAGCCAAAAATACATTGAGATGGTGGTGTTAATTTAAGTTGCCTTGATGTAGAGTAGTTATTAGCACCTTAACATAGGATCTGGAAACCAGCTTAACATCACACGCCCAGGTCAAAACGAGAACTAGGAAAAGCAGGAGAGCTGCACTCTGGGTTTGATTCTTGCTGTCCAGTAGTGATTTTGAGCACGTTGTCCCTGTCTCAGCTTCTTTGTTAAATGGTTAATGTGTTAAATTAGATTTTAGTCAGTGCTGCAGCTCAAAATCTGTTATTAGCTGACCCAGACTATGAAAAGGCAGATGTCTGCTCTGAGTAGAATGTATACTGGGATATTGGAAAGATACTTCAGTTTTTATTCATTATATGTTCATTAAAATGAACAAAAAGGTACTGTTTCACAGTACCTGCTTTGGGAGAAAGCAGAAGTTTTTTTTTTTTAATTCCATTCTACCTCTCAAATGATGTCTACCTTACTGTTTAAGGAATCTGATGCTTCTACCAGATGTATGGATGAAAATAACTATAACAGAGAAAGGTGTTCCACTTACTTCTTGAAGTACAAAAACTGCCGGAAATTCTGGGTAAGCCCAGCTTGGTTAGCTTTGTGTTAAAACTCATCTTTTAGGCTTGGAACTAAAGCCTGAAATTAGTCAGTACCCACAGTCCTTTCTTAATGATGACTGGGGAAACTTAACTATTCAGCTTTATCCTCTGTGTGCCCTAAAAGACACTTGAGCACCCTTCTTAGCTGCCTCATGCTACTCCCAGGATATAGAAGGCATTTCTAGTAGCGGTGGGTCTTCCTAGCTGTGTAAGTATCTACAACCCTAAAACAAGAACCTTGTTATTATTTTAGTTTTCCTGAGAATGTATATTTTTTCCTGTCCTGCCACATAGTAGGCTTCCATTTCTGCCACCTCTTCTCCCACTGCCACCCATAGTAGTTAAAATGGTCCCATGTTTCTTGAGACAGTATATAATTTCTATTTCTCTGAGCCCTGGGTCCAGCTACTTCCTTCTGCTAAATGGTTTCTCAGTAGTTCCACTTGTTGGACTATACCCTTGTCCTCTTAAACTGTATATCCCAATCCTAATTACTGTTAACATTCCTATAGGAATAATTGCTTCTATATAGTTGTTAACAGTTTGAAACCTAGAATTAGTTTTTTAAATTTTTTTGTTTGTTTTTGTGGATATATATATATATATTTTTTTTTTTATATTTTGCTATTATTAATATACAACTACATGAGCAACATTATGGTTACTAGACTCCCCCTATTATCAAGTCCCCACCACATACCCCACTGCAGTCACTGTCCATCAACGTAGAAGATGTTACAGAATCACTACATGTCTTCTTTGTGTTAGACTGCCTTCCCCGTACCCCCCACCCCACCCCCACACCCACTACATTATGTGTGCTAACTGTAATAGCCCTTTTTTCCCCTTATCCCTCCCTTCCCACCCCTCTTCCCCAGTCCCTTTCCCTTTAGTAACTGTTAGTTCATTCTTGGGTTCTGTGAGTCTGCTACTGTTGTGTTCCTTCAGTTTTTTCTTTGTTCTCATACTCCACAAATGAGTGAAACCATTTGGTACTTGTCTTTCTCCGCCTGGCTTATTTCACTGAGTATAATACCCTCTAGCTCCATCCATGTTGTTGCAAATGGTAGGATTTGTTTTCTTCTATGGCTGAATAATATTCCATTGTGTATATATACCACATCTTCTTTATCTACTGATGGACACTTACATTGCTTCCATTTGTTGGCTATTGTAAATAGTGCTGCAATAAATATAGGGGTGCATATATCTTTTTCAAACTGGGCTGCTGCATTCTTAGGGTAAATTCCTAGGAGTGGAATTCCTGGGTCAAATGGTATTTCTATTTTAAGTTTTTTGAGGAACCTCCATACTGCTTTCCACAATGGTTGTACTAATTTACATTCCCACCAGCAGTGTAGGATGGTTCCCCTTTCTCCACATCCTCGCCAACATTTGTTGTTGTTTGTCTTTTGGATGGTGGCCATCCTAACTGGTGTGAGGTGATATCTCATTGTGGTTTTAATTTGCATTTCTCTGATGACTAGTGATGTGGAACATCTTTTCATGTGCCTGTTGGCCATCTGAATTTCTTCTTTGGAGAAGTGTCTGTTCAGCTCTTCTGCCCATTTTTAATTGGCTTATTTGCTTTTATTTTGTTGAGGTGTGTGAGCTCTATATAATTTGGATGTCAACCCCTTATCTGATATGTCATTTATGAATATATTCTCCCATACTGTAGGATGTCTTTTTGTTCTACTGATGGTATCCTTTGCTGTACAGAAGCTTTTTAGTTTGATATAGTCCCACTTGTTCATTTTTGCTTTTGTTTCCCTTGCCCGGGGAGATATGTTCATGAAGAAGTTACTCATGTTTAAGTCCAAGAGATTTTGTCTATATTTTTTTCTAAGAGTTTTATGGTTTCATGACTTACATTCAGGTCTTTGATCCATTTTGAGTTTACTTTGGTGTATGAGGTTAGACAGTAATCCAGTTTTGACAACACCAGCTGTTGAAGAGGCTGTCATTTCCCCATTGTATATCCATGGCTCCTTTATTGTATATTAATTGACCATATATGCTTGGGTTTATATCTGGGCTCTGTATTCTGTTCTACTGGTCTATGGGTCTGTTCTTGTACAGGTACCAAATTGTCTTGATTACTGTAGCTTTGTAGTAGAGCTTGAAGTCAGCATAATCCTCCCTGCTTTATTCTTCCTTCTCAGGATTGCTTTGGCTATTCCGGGTCTTTTGTGGTCCCATATGAATTTTAGAACTATTTGCTCTCATTCATTGAAGAATGCTGTTGGTAATTTGATAGGGATTGCATTGAATCTGTAGATTGCCTTAGGCAGGATAGCCATTTTGACAATATTAATTTTTCCTAGCCAAGAGCTTGGGATTAATTTCCATTTATTAGTGTCCTCTTTAATTTCTCTTAAGAGTGTCTTGTAGTTTTCAGGGTATAGGTCTTTCACATCCTTGGTTAGGTTTATTCCTAGGTATTTTATTCTTTTTGATGCAATTGTGAATAGAATTGTTTTCCTGATTTCTTGTTCTGCTAGTTCATTGTTAGTGTATAGGAATGCAACAGATTTCTGTGTGCTAATTTTGTATCCCGCAACTTTGCTGAATTCAGATATTAGATATAATAGTTTTGGAGTGGATTCTTTAGGGTTTTTTAAATACAATATCATGTCATCTGCAAACAAGGACAGTTTGAGTTCTTCCTTGCTGATCTGGATGCCTTTTATTTCTTTGTTTTGTCTGATTGCCGTGGATAGGACCTCCAGGACTATGTTGAATAAAAGTGGGGAGAGTGGGCATCCTTGTCTTGTTCCCGATCTTAAAGGAAAACCTTTCAGCTTCTCACTGTTAAGTATAATGTTGTCTGTGGGTTTGTCATATCTGGCCTTTATTATGTTGAGGTACTTGCCCTCTATACCCATTTTGTTGAGAGTTTTTATCATGAATGTATGTTGAACTTTGTCAAATGCTTTTTCAGCATCTATGGAGATGATCATGTGGTTTTTGTCCTTTTTATTGATGTAGTGGATGATGTTGGTGGATTTTCAAATGTTGTACCATCCTTGCATCCCTGGGATGAATCCCACTTGATCATGATGGATGATCTTCTTGATGTATTTTTGAATTTGATTTGCTAATATTTTGTTGAGTATTTTTGCATCTATGTTCATCAGGGATATTGGTCTGTAATTTTCTTTTTTGTGGTGTCTTTGCCTGGTTTTGGTATTAGAGTGATGCTGGTCTTGTAGAATGAGTTTGGGAGTATTCACTCTTCTTCTACTTTTTGGAAAACTTTAATGTGGATTGATATGAGGTCTTCACTAAATGATTGATAAATTACAGCAATGAAACCATTTGGTCCAGGTGTTTTGTTCTTAGGTAGTTTTTTGATTACCAATTCAATTTCTTTGCTGGTAATTGGTCTATTCAGATTTTCTGTTTCTTTCTGGGTCAGCCTTGGAAGGTTGTCCATTTCTTCTAGGTTATCCAGTTTTTTGTTAGCATATCATTTTTCATAGTATTCTTTCATAATTCTTTGTATTTCTGTGGTGTCCGTAGTGATTTTTCCTTTCTCATTTATGATTCTGTTCATGTGAGTAAGCTCTCTTTTTTTCTTGATAAGTCTGGCTAGGGATTTATCTATTTTGTTTATTTTCTCAAAGAACCAGCTCCTGCTTTCATTGATTCTTTCTATTGTTTTATTCTTCTCAATTTTACTTATTTCTGCTTTAATCTTTATTATGTCCCTTCTTCTAT
Source organism: Phataginus tricuspis (assembly GCA_029783875.1). Classification (NCBI taxonomy): domain Eukaryota; kingdom Metazoa; phylum Chordata; class Mammalia; order Pholidota; family Manidae; genus Phataginus; species Phataginus tricuspis. The sequence continues at coordinate 11,400,546 of JAQQAC010004068.1, forward strand.
TGACTTTCGGCCTCATCTGTTCTTCCTTTTCTAGTTTCATTAATTGTGAGTTTACACTGTGCATTTGGGATTGTTCTTCTTTCTTGAGGTAGGCCTGTATTGAAATATATTTCCGTCTTAGCACAGCTTTCGCTGTATCCCGCAGATTTTGTGGTGTTGAATTATTGTTGTCATTTGTCTCCATATATTGCTTGATCTCTGTTTTTATTTGGTCTTTGATTCATTGATTATTTAGGAGCATGTTATTAAGCCTCCATGTATTTGTGGGCTTTTTAGTTTTCTTTGTGTAATTTATTTCTAGTTTCATACCTTTGTGATCTGAGAAGCTGGTTGGTTCAACTTCAATCTTTGAATTTACTGAGATTCTTTTTGTGGCCTAGTATATGATCTATTCTTGAAAATGTTCCATGTGCACTTGAGAAGAATGTGTATCCTGTTGCTTTTGGACGGAGTGTTCTGTAGATATCCATTAGGTCCATCTGTTCTAATATGTTGTTCAGGGCCTCTGTTTCTTTACTTATTTTCTGTCTGGTTGATCTGTCCTTTGGAGTGAGTGGTGTGTTGAAGTCTCCTAAAATGAATGAGTTGCTTTCTATTTCTCCCTTTAATTCTGTTCGTATTTGTTTCACATATGTAGGAGCTCCTGTGTTGGGTGTATAGATATTTATAGCAGTTATATCCTCTTGTTGGACTGACCCTTTTATCATTATGTAATGTCCTTCTTTGTCTCTTGTGACTTTCTTTGTTTTGAAGTCTATTTTGTCTCATACAAGTACTGCAACTCCTGCTTTTTTCTCACTATTAGTTGCATGAAATATCTTTTCCATCCCTTTACTTTCAGTCTGTGTATGTCTTTGTGTTTGAAGCGAGTCTCTTGTAGGCAGCATATAGATGGATCTTGTTTTTTTATCCATTCAGTAAGTCTGTGTCTTTTGATTGGTGCATTCAGACCATTTACATTTAGGGCGATTATTGATAGGTATGTACTTATTGCCATTGCAGGCTTTAGATTTGTGGTTACCAAAGGTTCAAGGGCAATTCCCTTACTATCTAACAGTCTAATTTAACTTATTTTGTATACTATTACAAACTCAACCTAAAGGTTCTTTTTTTTTTTCCTCTTTCTTCTTCCTCTATTCTTTGTTATGAATCATATTCTGTACTCTTTGTCTTTCCTTGAATGACATTTGTTTAACCTTAGGAATACTTCCATCTAATAGGAGTCCATCCAAAATGCCCTGTAGAGGTGGTTTTTGGGAGGTAAATTCTCTCAGCTTTTGCTTATCTGAAAATTGTTTAATCCCTCCTTCAAATTTAAATGATAACCTTGACAGGTAGAGTATTCTTGGTTCAAGGCCCTTTTGCTTCATTGCATTAAATATATCATGCCACTCCCTTCTGGCCTGTAAGGTTTCTGTTCAGAAGTCTGATGATAGCCTGGTGGGTTTTCCTTTGTATGTGATGTTTTTCTCTGTAGCTGCTTTGAAAAGTCTGTCTTTATCCTTGATCTTTGCCATTTTAATTATTATATGTCTTGATGTTGTCTTCCTTGGGTCCCTTGTGTTGGGATATCTGTGCACCTCCATGGCTTGAGAGTCTATCTCCTTCCCCTGATTGGGGAAGTTTTCAACAATTCCCTCCTCCATGACATTTTCTATCCCTTTTTCTCTCTTCTTCTGGTATGCCTATAATGCGAATATTGTTCCGTTGGGGTAGGTCACACAGTTCTCTCAGTAGTCTTTCATTCTTAGAGATCCTATTTCTTTCTGTGCCTCAGCTTCTTTGTATTCCTCTTCTCTAATTTCTATTCCATTTACCATCTCTTCTACTACATCTAATCTGCTTTTAAATCCCTCCATTGTATGTTGCATTTCAGATATGGTATTTCTTAATGATTGAATCTCCATCTTAAATTTGTTCCTGAGGTCTTGAATATTTTTCTGTACCTCCATAAGCATGTTTATAATTTTTATTTTGAACTCTCTTTCTGGAAGATTTGTGAGTTTGGTTTCATTTGTTCCTCTTTCTGGGGTTTGTGAGATTTTGGTCTGAACCATGTTCTTTTGACATTTCATATTTCTGTGTGGTGCCCAGTAGTGTGCAGAAACTCCAGTCTCTGGAACTGCTCAGCCCCTAGAGTGAGGTTGGGGGACATAGGGGAGTGGAGCTGGTGCCTGGGTGGAGGAAAGATCTGTTTCCTGCTTCCCATCTGCGGTGCCTGACTCCAGTGTCAGAGGCAGTGGGCCAAGCAAACGCTGTAATCTTCCATCCTTTGCATCTCAAGCTGTTGTAGGTGGGGCCTCCCTCTGGATGGCCTGATGCCTGCGCAGTGACTCCGGGTTTGCGAGCAGGTGCCTGCAGGCCAGTAGGAATGCTAGGCAGGATGTGTGTCACAGTGGGGGGCCTCGGAGCTGAGTAGGCAGTCAGGGGAATGAAGCACCTGAAGCTCCTCAAAGTTCCCAACCAGCTGGGCAGAGTGCGCCCAGATGACCTTAACCTTGTCCAGCTCTTCCTTCTCCTGTGCAGCAAGCTCCGCCCAAACCCCGCCCCTTCGGCAGCCCTCTCGCTGCTAGGAAGCCTGTCAGACACCGTGCCTTTCCTCTGACACAGAGCAGCAGGGTGTGGATCCCCTCCTCCACAAAAGGCCGGAATGTCAATTTTGCAAGCACTCTGCCTGTCCGAGCTCCCCAACCCCCAGGGCACCACACAATATAGGATTCTGCTCACAAAGCAGATGTCCAGGGCCAGGTGTCCGGCAGTCCCAGGCTTTTACCCCCTCCCGCGCTCTGTTTTTCTTCTTCCGGCTGGTGAGCTGGGGTGGGGGAAGGGCTTGGGTCCTGCCAGATTAAGGCTTTCGTACGTTACCCTGTTTCTTGAGGTCTGCTCTGTTTGTGAGGTCAGTATGCAGTCTGGTGCAGCCTTCTTTCTTGTTGCTGTCTGAAGGTTAGTTGTATTTATTAACTATATTTCTGTACTGTTTGTGATTTTGGAAGGAGCTCTCTGTCTTACCTCTCATGCCGCCATCTTGAATCCCAGTTTTTAAAATTTTAAATTAACTTTATTTAGAATTTTCTTTTTGATGAAGTGATAAAAATTCTTGATAAGTGATTAGCATTTAATATATAACTGATTTTAGTTTCTTCTTTTTTTATACCTCATGCAGAATTCAGTCATGATCCAGAGAAGATGTAATGGAATGAAGCCATCTATGCCTACAGCAGAAGAAAGAGATGAAATCTTGGGAGCAATAGGAAAAATGCCCTATTAAATATTTGCATTAAAATTGCTTAACTTAGAAGCAGATGAATATTTTTAATAAATGATTACTATAATCTCTTAAGATCTTGCAGGCCTTACCCAGCAGACCTTAAAGCCTACAAGGGGAAACGAAACTAAGTTAGCCGTGTCCTTTGGATTTGTTGTCTGTGCCGTGATGATAGTATGCCCCTGATGGCCCTGCCATGTGACTGAGTTTCCATTACTTCCTGAAGATAAGGGAGTGTTAGAAAAGTAGCTGAGCTTTTCCCCTGGCTCTTGAAAGAAAAGTAAGATGTGAACAAGTAGAGACTTAATGGGGGTGAAAGGAAGTGAGCATTTCCAAGGAAGGCAATGATATGAGCAGTAATATAGTAGAAGGAGAGCTAGAGCTAAATTTGGAAAGTAGTCTGAAGACTTCCACCTGGAATTTAAGGTGTTTGGGGAGGTGGTGGAAGAGAAGCTGGAGGGTAAAGTGAGGGTAGATGTGCAGTGGGCTTCACATCGCAGGCTCATTACTAAGGTCTCTATGTCTGTCCTCAAGTCACTTTCTGCTTAAATCAGGATAGTACATTCACTAGGCAAGGATGCAGGGTCGCAGGAAGACTGTCTTAACTAAGTGGTGTGCAAAAGAACTGATTTTCTTCAAGGAAAGGCTTATTAAAAGACTTGGTAACTAAAATCCATAAATACTGAATAACCTCTGAAGGCATAGTACTAGTTACTGAACCACAGTAATGGAGGTGAAAAGGTGATTCCCTTAGAAGAAGGATTTCCATATGCAAGAAGATGGGCAAGGAGAGGGTGTGGGGGTTCATTAGGTGAGCTCAATTCTGGGATGCAACTAGAGATGAACATTTTATGATATAAAGAGTATTCAGTATGGTGACTGGGGTGGATTGTGTAACAGTTCTCATACTCAACTGCCTTCAAATCCAGTTCTGTTTACCAAATAGTTTTATAAAGATCAGTATTAATAAAATTAAATGTATACTAGAAAATCAACGAAAACAGTAGCTTGTGTTCCTTTTCTTCATGTGGTCTGGGATCAAGATTGTTATTTTAATGGCTGCTGACAAAAACCCCATCTCAGTTGGTCCTAGTCCTGAACCCAGGTCAGATGTTTTTAGGCCTTCGACTTGATTGTTAAGTGTGATTCTGTTTGAATAAAAGAAAGGTTGTTTAAGAAAAATTTGTATTGATTGCTGTAAGAAAGATGGACTAAAATAGGACCTGACAGGTAATGAATACATGCTTGTGCGAAAAGCTTCTCAGTACTTTTAAGCATGCATGTTTGAGGGTTTGAAATTTTAATGCCCCTCTTTAAATGTACATACCAATATCAACATTCATCCAGTAGCTATTTGTCCTCGTCTAGTTCTTTTTTTAATAGCAACTTTACTGAGATACAATTCATACATCATATAAATCATCTATTCAAAGTGTACAATACAATGGTTTTTATAATGGTGACAAGGTTGGGCACCCATCGCCCCAGTTGAGTTTAGAACACATCACCCCAGAAGGAAACCCTGTGCACCCATTAGCACACATTCTTATTCCCAACAGTACCATTCATCCCCACCTCCCCAATATTTAGGCAGCTGCTAATCTGTCTCTAGACTTGCCTATTCTGGACACTTGTAAATTGAATCACGGTCTTTTATGACTTTCTCTTTCACTTAGCCTGGGGTTTTCAAGGCTTCTTCGTGTTGCATGAATCAGAACTTCATTCCTTTTTATGGCTGAAAAACATACATTGCATGGATATGCCACATTTTATTTATCCATTCATCGTTGATGGGTATTTGGGCTGTTTCCACTTTTTAGCTATTAAGAGTTGTGCTGTTAGCACCTGTGTACAAGTTTTGCACAGGTGTTCATTTCTTTTTCAAGTAGAGTTGCTGGGTCATGGTAACTATGTTTAACCTTTGGAGGAACTGACAAACCAGTTTCCAAAGTAGGTGCACCATTTTACGATGTATGAGAGTTCCAATTTCTCCATGTCCTCATTAACACTTATTACCTGCCTTTGATTATAGTCCTCCTAGTGTGTGTGAGCTGGTCTCAGTAGTTTTGATTTGCATATCCCTGATGGCTAGATACTGAGCATCTTTTAAGGTGTTTATTAACCACTTTGTATATCTTCTTTGGAGAAATGTTCATTAAGATCCTTTGCCCATTTTTAAGTTAGATTGTATATATTACTGAGTTGTAAGAGATCTTTATATATTACTAGATAATGAACCCCGTTATCAGATATATGGTTTACAGTTTATTTTCTCTCATTCTCAGGGTTGTATTTTCACTTCATGGTTTTCTTTGAAACAAGTTTTTCATTTTGATGAAGTCCAATGTATTTTTTCTTTTGTTGCTTTTGGTGACCTGTCTTAAAACATTGCCTAATTCAAGGTAAAAAAGATTTACACCTATGTCTATTTTAAGAGTTTTAGCTCTTATATTTAGGTCTTTGATCCATTTTGAGTTATTTTTATATATGGTATGAGGTAGGAGTCCAGCTCAATATTTGTGTGAGTGGCTATCCAGTAGCCCCAGCACTTTTTGATGAAAGGCTGTTTTCTCTTGTTGAATTGTCTTGACACCCTTGTTGCAAGTCAATGGATTATATGTGTGAGAGTTCATTTCTAGACTTTGAATTCTATTCCATTGGTCAATATATATGTCTTGCCCATATGCCAGTGCCATACCATCCTGATTACTATAACTTTGCAGTGATGGTGTAGCTCTTTGATGTTGGTTTATGTAAGTGTGTTTTCTATGAAGTACTTTTGATGACAAGCTAATTGGGGGTTTTGATTAGCAAACCTTTAATGTATATAATCATAATATGGCTCTACCTAGGCAAAGCCATTCATCTAAATTTGTTTTCAGTATTTCCCTAATTCTTTTTTTGCAACTTTACACATATCCTTCTAACTTAAGTATACTCTTCTTTGTTCAAGAACTTGTACCACTTTGGAGAGGCAGAGTCTCAGGGATGCTCCCCATCACCACTGTTAAATTTGCCACTATTATATTTCCTTCCAAGACTATACTTTGGGAGAGGTGAAGCTACTTAACCTGATCAATTAATTGTGTCAGGATGTTAGTGTGTGCACTGAGAAATTTTGGAGTCAGGCAAGCCCCTCATACCAACTATCCAACAAAATACATAGACAGCATTTGGCGTGTGCATCTCACTTTCATGGGAAACATCTCATTACAGATTCTACACACGATGGGGCAGGCTGGTGCATTGCCGTGTGCAAAAAGCAATCCTTTTGAAAGTCACCTTATCTATTTGCAAGCTCCTGGTTACAAATATCGTTCATGGTTATAAATAGTGCCTGGTAAGCTCCTAGTGTGTTATAAATGATCACAAATGTGTATGTATTTGGCCCTGGTGGCTTTTAAAACTGAACACATTGAAAACATGCTAGTTCAAACAGTGCAAAAGGGTATATACAATGTAAATAAATCTGCTCAAAAGCAGCTAATGTCACGAGTTCAAGGTTTTCCATGCGTATACAAGCATATCTGCATTTTTTTTTTTTGTTCTGCCAAAAGGAAAATTATAGTACATGAGCTGGAGGTCCTTGCTTTTTTTTCACCTAGTGATATAGTTTAGATAGTTCTCCATCAAAGATTATAGATTACTCCATTTCTTTCAGTGACTGCAGTTTTCCATTATGTAGACACACTGTGTGAACCAGTCTCCAACTGATGGGTTTGCCATTTTAAACAAGGTTGCAACAAGCATCCTTGTGTCTGGCTCTTTGCTGCTTCTGTTTGAATCTGTGTGATAAATTTCTAAGAGTGGAGTTTCTAGGTTAAAGGTTTCTTCATTAAAAAATTTTTAAATATTGACAAGTCACCTAGGTGGAGCACACACATTTTTATACTCCCATAAACAAAGCTTGTGAGTGGTTCTCTTTTCCTCACATTCTCAGTCCACTGGGTACCTTAAACTCTCATCCTTACAATTGATGAGTGAAAAATGGAATGGGTGTATTTATTTTCTTTGCCCATTTTCTTTTTAGATTGTTCGTCTTAGTGACTTGGAGAACCCTTCGTATAGTAAGGGTATTACCTCTTTGTCATATGTATTCTGTGTATTTTTCCCACTTTATCTTTTGTTTTCTTATTTCTGCACAGTGTTTCACATTTTAATGTAATTAAATGTATCAATTTTTTTTGTTTATAGTTTCTGGTGCTCAGTGAATATTAAATGAATCTAAGTACAAGTACTGCAATTACAGTTCAGTTCTCAACAAATATTTGCCAATTGCCTGTAATGTGCAAAGTGCTGGTGTGGAGGAGCACGGCTGAGTAAGCCACCATCTGGCCCTCAAGGAACTTGACTGTGCTGCCCAGGAGGATGAAATGAGCACCTCAGTAGGAACGGGGGCACACCTGTAAGAGGGCAGGTAGCCTTCATACACACCAAGGGGCATATATACGTGGCATATTTGGGGGCTAGTTCTTACTGACTTCAACCAGGGTAAGTGAAGGGGGGTAGTGGGAGAAGAAAAATCTATAGGCGGGTGAAATAGATCCACATTATAAAGGGCCTTGAAGGCTGTGCTTATGACTTTAAACTTCACACATAAAGGAAAGCTATGAAGGATTTTGAGAAGGTGAGGGTCAAATTCAGTTTTTGTTTAGAGGAATCATTCTGGAGGCCAGAGACAGGTTATTACAATGATCACAGATCATGCAAATGGACAAACTGTTTTCCCCCATGAATTCTTGTCCCACTCCAATTCCTTCTCTATAGGGCAGCCAGGCAAATCTTTCTAAAATGCAAATACAGTAATTTTGCTGCTTAAAATTCCCAAGACCTGCTCACTGCCTTAGGACAAATGCCCAAATTCCTTCCCTTGGTTTACAAGGTCCTCTAAGATCTTGGGACATTTCTGAAGGGTGCAAGCTTCAGAAAGTTGGGAAGGGGTTTGTTTTTGGACACACAAGACCCTCAAGGACCTTAGATTTCAGTGAGGAAGACAAACATAAAAATACCTGACTATACCCTGTCCATGGACAGCACAGTCCTGCCACAATTTTTTCAAATTGAATGGCTGTCCATCAAGTGCTACAGTTAGACTCTCCCGTATCCTTTCGGGTTCAGCTCATCTGTCATGTCTCTGAAGCCTTTCTCGTATCCCCGGTCAGAATTAATCTCCCTCCTGTCTCTGCTGTGGCATTTGCTTTGTGTCGGGTAGCTGGGTACATACCCAGATGTGGTAAATTAAGCAAATACCGTCACCTAAACCTTTTAATTTTTCACCTAATGTTTTTCTTTTGCACAGGAAAAATAAAGGAAATATTGCTTAAGTGTCAAACGCTTTTTTCTGAAAAGGAGACTGAAAGAGGTAATTTTGTTTGCTCTTAACAGGTTTCAGTATTATGAGTGATTTCTATGTCACTGGTTGCGGCAGACAGCGCTTGGCCCCCTTGAGATAGCAGAGTGGTCGTGGGAGGTCTGTGGCCCGTGGGCTGTTCTCAGGGTCCTGGGCTCTTCCTCTGGCGACTGGGTGGAGCTGCTGTACAACAAAACACAAGGTCTGTTCTGGAACACCCGCTTTCTTCCAGGAAAACATCTCAATTTAAAAATCTTGGTCCGCAGAGACTGCACAAAAGTGACCTAGGTCTGTGTACTCTAGTTTTCTGTTTCTTTAATCATGACATTTGAGACCACAAATAAATGGGCTTGGGACCAAGTCAGATTCCCTCCACCAGTCCTGATAGTCTTAAAAAAAACTGAAAGAAAGTAAGGGTCATTCTGGAGCATTTGAGGGAAAGGGGGCAGGTTGCAAGGAAGTTTAGGCCAGGGAAGAGAGAAATGATGAGATATTGAGAGAAAGAGAGCGATTCGTGCATGCAGGGCCCTGGCCATGGATCACAGAGAGTGCTGACGGATAAAAAACAAAAAGATCATTAACAATGAAAATAAAGGTGCCAATGCCCAACCTAAACCAAAATCCCACTTACTACACAGAAGTAAAACATGCCATGGTGTAGCCACAGCACTGCATTTGGGGTCAAAATATCTGGGTTTGGGTTCTGGCTCTGCCACTTATTGCTTGTGCAGTAGATTGCTTAATCCATTAGAGCCTTTCCTACTGTGAAAACGTATTGTTTTTTTAATGCCCTAATTATTCTCTAGGTTGTTGTGAAACCCAAAGAAGGTTTCACATGTGTTGTGCAAGTAGATAATATTTGAAATACATTTACAAAAATAAATACTGGATTTATTTGCAATAACTGAAAGCCTACCTGATTCTTGGTCTACTCTGGTAATGCTATAATATCAACTACTACAAACTTCTCGCTAACATACTCCCTCCTGCTCCCTGAACAAGAGCTCCACTCTGCTAGAAAAGGTTACAAAATCACACTGTTGTCTTATTTCACTCCTTCACTTCGGCCCAGAATGTTCTTTCCTTAAAATTTTCTTCTCACTCACACCTTGCCACTATCCTAGCTGCTCCATATGTACCTGAAGTCTCCAAAAAGCAAGAACAAGTGCAAAAAAACTCATTTGGGGTGGGGAGATTATAAATAGAACTAGAAATATTTACCAAGTCACTCAGAAGCAACTTAATGTTTTCCATCAACGTTCATGCATGACACGCATCAATAGAACGGGCTGTTGGCTGGATTGTCCCTTTACCCGTGAACAGGAGCCCTCTCGTTTTCAGAAGCTGTCTTCCAGCCTCTTCTCACCCCGGAAATCTTGGTGTGTCCACTCTACCTCACACCAGTCCTCTTCCCAAGTAACTCTTAAACCTCACACACAGCGCCCCTCTCTGCACCTTCCCTGTGCCTTAGCACTAAGGACAGCTCTGGTGGGTGCTGTCTGTGATCTTACATGGGTGCCTCTCCTCGTGTCCTGCATTATATGTGTATGTTGTATCTGTCATGTCCTGCGCTAAACTGCACAGAGACCATTACGATCCTTCACATTTGCCCAGCACCTTGTAATTTACAAGGTATTGTCAGAAACATGGTCATGTGTAAAACTCACTTCAACCCTGTGCAGTCGGTATTCCTGGCTCACAGATGCGTGACTGGGAGACTCTTGTAGCTTAAGTAACCTGTGACTGAGCGCGGTAGCATGTTGCCTCTGCCATCTCACCCCCATGTCCCCTGTGGTGGGCCTGACTCTTCGGCATCTGTCATTTCCTTTGCAGCTCCTGATTGTGGCTATTATTCAAATTACTACTCATGTCAGCACTTACTTGTTGAGTCTGTACACAAATCAAAGACTTCCAAGGGGTTATAAGAGTGAATGAGAGAATTAATTCACAAATTAAGCAGCATCGTTAACTGTATAGCTGATTCTTCACCAAACCTTTTCATAGACTAACAAGTCTTTCAAAATGATTCTGTGCACCTTGTCAACCCTGTCTCCCTCCATCTTCTGCTCTTGAAGTAACAGTGAGACATGACAGTGTTCTTTGTCACTAAACAGCAAGGAAGAACAAGCCCAAAAGCTGGGGTGGTCTGCAGAGTGGACTTTTTGCCAGATCAAAAGGTTGTTTTTGTCCTTTTGTTGTGCTGAAGAGGTTCCTGGCACATCCGCAGGCTCCTTAAAGACTTGGACAACTGTGGATTGGGGTAGGGGTGTTTTCAATTTATAGTTTGTATACACGGCAACTAGAGTGTCGTGTCATCTCCCTGTTTCTTTCGCTTCAAATGTACATGTCAGCTTGTGGAACAGCATTCCAAACCCTTGACAGCTTCTGTGTATAATTCCCACTTTTGGAGAGTGTCTTTCATGACCTAATAGCCTACAGTTCTCTGCCTCTTGGGAAAACAAAGCCAAACACCGACAACAACACTCAGACTGGTTCTTCTGCGGTCCTGTTAACCGTGGGTTGTACGTCTCCAGCCCCTCAAGCCTATGACCCCCACATCTAGCACAAGACTGTTTAGAGTACTGCTTGGGTCAGCTACCTCTATTTATTTCTTAAAAATCCCTTTATTTATTTATAACTTATGTAAGGGGCTGTGGACAGAAGATGTGAAAAGCTGAGGAAGTAAGGGGCAGTCTGAGGGGTTGTGCTGTTGGTGGTTGAAGCTCTGCTTTGCACTGTTTAGATTTATAACCCCACTTATTTCTAGCTGTCCTAAGCTATCCTGAGATGTAGGCTTTGGATAAATTACTTAGATGTGAAAATCTCTAGTTCTGCAACTGTAAAATGCCAAACTCAGAGGGTGGTTGTGAGTGTTGAGTGAGATGATGCCTATAAAGAACTTAGCACAGTGGCCAGACCTTAGGAAGTACCAATAAATATTAACTATTTTTATCCTCCATTCCTACCTTTTGAGGAGAAGGAAAGTAAAAGAAAAAAATATATACTCATGAACTCTTCATTCAAATAATGGGGTTTAAATTTTGAATATCAAGGATCTTATACTTTGTTTTTTATTTGCTGGAATAATAGATCGATACTACCTATTTCCGTTCTTGAACTCCTCAATTCTCAAAACAGCACCCTGGTCTTGAGTAAGGATCTTTAGTGCTGTGTGATTAGAAAAGGAATTATAGTAATTTTACCATCTGGGTATCCCTAAGGGGGGAAGGCCGGGTGCATAAGCTTGTATGGTTTGGTAACTCAATTATCTTCAAGGAAACTGTAGCATATTTACAAAGATAGAGCATTATGTTAATTTAGATAGAGATCTTTCTCCTGAAATGTTTATGGCTCGAGTTCTGAATACTTCTCTAAATGATACAACAAATGATGGGATGGATTTACTTACAAGGGGTGAATAATCAAGAGAGAATATATTATATATTGAAACATGGGTTTGTATTCTTTGGTGAAGTATATGGGTCAGAGTGGACCAAAGAGATGCGTGTGTTTAGGTCAAGTAAAAGTCCTGGGCCACAGGGAGTTGTGGGAGGAAAGAAGGTAAAGAAGAAGAGTAGAAGAAAGACATGGACAAAGTTTAAAATCTTGCCAAAGTTTTGCACCTAGAGATGAGGAAAGTGAGCAAGGAAAAGATTCAGCAATAAAGTATGTTTATGCCTTGAGCATTACTGAAGTACCTGTCTTTCGGCATTCATCTGTACAGCAGATACTATCGAATACCTACTATGTGCTATGCTGTCCTTGGAACTTGAGGTTCATTACTGAACAAAATAGGCAGAGCCCCCTGCCCTCCTGGGGCTTGTATGACTGTAGATATATAGAGAGGTGATTAATAATAAACACTACAAATAAACTAGACATCATATTAGAAAGTTATAAGTGCTATGAACAAAAGGACTGGTATAGACAAGAGAGGTGAGAAGTAATGGGATATCAGCAAGGGAAGGATGTGGATGTATTGAGCATGGCAAGGGTCAGAGGCAAGAAAACTCATTCCTCTCCGGCAGTGGTTGGGGCCACCACCCAAGCAGGGGATTGCTTCTTGCTGTTCTGACTTTGCTTTTCTAATGAGCATCACCTGGAGGTAAAAGAGGTCGTGTGAGTGACTCTGTAAGGACAACAGTAGACATTTAAAGGACTTGGAAATCATAAATACAGAGGTAATGAAAATGCACCAGTGAAAAGTCATGTCAAAGCTTTCCAGAGTCCCTGCAGCAAAGGGCAACAGAGAGACAGGAAAATGAATAAGTGCAGTGAACTTTAAAACCACATGCAGCAAGGAGCGAGTAGTCATATGTGAAATAAACAAAGGCTGTGAATGAAGTGTTGGATTCCAAAATACTTTCAATTTTGAATCTATGGATTACTAAACACCCTTGAAGAAAAACCTCCTCCCACAGGGGAGTCTAAGGTCCTAAGTGAAAAATTCAGTCAGTCGTCTGCTGACATGATGCCAAGTACCTAGATGAGTGCCTCAGTGTCTCCCTTTTCTTCAGAACATTGCACTGCGTGTTCACTGTCAAGCTCAGAGCTGTGATCAGAGGGCTAGTGTAAAATGATCAAGGCACTAATTTGAGATTGGAGTAATGTCACCTCAGGTAGAAGGAATCCTTTTTCCCCTTTTAGGAAACATGCTGTCCATTGTCTTGGCTGCCAACAGCCACTCTGTGCTAAACACATGGCTTATTGGACTTTGGTCTCTGACAGAGGCAATCAAATCTAATGAATCCACTTCTCAGTATGTGGAGGGTTCTCTAAGCAATAGGGAGAGTTTGACAACCTCTGATCTACTGCTATACATTTTGCCATAGCACCCGTAGGGGTACTACTCTCCAATTCCTGCCCCTGGGCTAGGGAACCAGTTCAGGATAAAGAGAAGATCAAGGGACCTTGTGGCAAGTTCTGAGACCTTCCCAGGACCACCCTCAGTGTGATTGCCCTGAATATCTTCGTACTTGGTTCATGATATGAGCAAGAATTCTCTGAACCACCTATCTAGACAGGGTTTGTCTCCTCTGATGTTTCAACTTAGTGCTTGAAATCTCACAAAATAATAAAATACCACTTTTTAGCAATGATGGAGGCAGCGATGTCTCCCCAAAAGAACTGAATGGATGAGAAAAAAATCACCTCTACACTTCAAAACAGCTCAGATAGTCCATCCGCACAAGAAGTTGCTCCAGTCAAAATATTTCACAATATTCCACCCAAATTAAAAACAATGGAGACAACTGGAAAGTTCCCCATTTGCCTGCATAACCAAAAGGAAAGAGAATAAAGTCTGTATGCAGCTATTCTTAACAGAGACCGGCAAACACAGAACATATAAGTGAAAAATTGGCACCTGGGTTTTTTTGCAGATTTTTTTTTTTGAGTGTGGGGGATTCTTTCCAGCAGACTTTCTGGACATCAGAAGGGGGATTACAGGAGATGTAAGGGACAAGTGTAAAACAGAAGAAAGCGAACACAGCCAGGGGCATAGGAAGCATATTTAATTTTAATTTGAACCTAAACATTTTCACAGACTGTAGAGTTGGTTGGCTTAGCTCTGTAACTGCTACAAGTTGCAGTTGTTCCATAACATAGACATAACGGAATGTTCCGCCGAATTGTGTTTTTCCCCTTTGGTTCTCCTTGTCTTGGTGCAAAATGTAAGCAGAAAGTTTACTCCGTGGCTTATTCTAAACAAATTCAAGCCAGCATCCAGGTATTATTGCTCAATCAGCCAACGTAAGTACTTATTTTTAAAAGTGTATTTTTGACTTTAAACACTTAAATCCATTGTGGTTTATCATGTCAATATATATTTTGGCGTGTGCACAGCTCTGGGAAGACCTGGTAAAATTCCTTAAAGGAGTCTGTGGAAGGATCCTGTGGCAGAAGCATGGTCTCCCTGTTTCCAGAGAAGAGAAATCTGCATCCGAATAGCTCCAGGCATATTCTGTCCCAGCCTGTCCCTCCTTTTTGAGACCCAAACTAGGGCCCTGATGATGGGGTAAATGTGCCAACCAATAAGTTGTTTTTCATTTGGTGCAAACAGAACCCAAGAACTGGTGTTTGTGTGGGTGAGCAAGCTCACATTTTGAAATATGAACAACTTAAATTTGTACAACAACTTAAACTACAATGAGATCCAAGTTTTTCCTTCTCTGATCTCCAATAACAACCTTAGGAGACTTAGGCAGGGCAGCTACTAAGCTTCCTATTTTCATAGATGAGCAAACAGATGACACGTAGCCAGTGATGATCCAGGGCCTTGATATTCTGCCCAAGACAGTAGGCGGAGGAGCGTCTAATGTACAATATGTTTGTTTTTTTGTTTTCAACTGAAAATCCAGTGCACATCTGTTATAAATAGTGCCTCCTGAGAATACATGGATTTCAGGTAAATATTATTAAAATAATATTAGACCAGTGAAAATTTTTATATTAGAAATATTGGCAGGAATTTTTATTGTTTTTACGAGTATCCTAATTAAGTAGCACAAGAAAGATTATTAATAAATCAAAGGGAACAGCTCAGGAGGGAAAAAAAAGGTTTCCCCATCTAGAAAATTACTGGGTAATGTGCCCTTCTAATTCATCCAGAACATTCTTTCAAAGGTCCTTGTGCTGTTCAGAGAAGTTGGGTATTTAAAATGAGCTCCAGTGAAAGATGGGAACATTAATTCTACCAAGGACATTTTTCAGAGATATTCCACTGTTCGTGATGGCAAGTTGTCCCCCAAATAAAGCAATACTACTACCACTGCTACTGCATTTCCATTCATAATAACAATAACCAATATTTTAAAAATACTTACTTTGCACCAGGCCCTGTGCCATGCACTTTCAGTGGGTACATTGCTTTTTTCTCCCATTAATTCCTCATGACACCCTTCATCCTCTTGTTAGAGAAGAAACACCTGCATCTTGAGACTAAATAATTTTCCCAGAGTCACATACTTAGTATGAGATGCAGCCAGAATTTTAACTTAAGCAATGTAGCTTCTGGACCCACAAGCTTACATGTTATGTGACACAGCCCTCCCAGAGGCTGCTAATTATGATAATAGCTGCAACGTGTTGCTTATTATCAAACTTGTTTTTTACAAATGATTTAAATGAGATTTGAAGAGGTGGACTTGAATTTTACCCAGGTTCCCATGGCTAGTCAGTCAAAGAAGAGAGATTCAGATTCAGAGAGTCTGATTTCCAAAATCAGGGAAATTGAATCCCATGATTCTACCACTTTCCCTTCTTGTGATGATCTCACAAATTAAATTGTAAGTCTGGATTCTCTAGAATGAGGGCCTCAGACCTTATGTCCTTCCAAATCTAAATTTCTTGGTTAGGAATTCTCAAACTTTTGAACTGACAAGGAATCTCGTTTATTCCTCTGGAATATGAGGGATTACAGAAGATTCAAGAGGCCTGGCAAAGCTGTAGGGTCATGTTTTAAAAAAACTTGCAGATGATTAAGAAGTCTTTTATTGACACTGTAGAGGTCTGAGACCTTGAGATTCAAGGACTTACACTCATGGGTCCTGAAGATGCTACCTATCTGGAAAAAGAAAGCATTACATCTGTTTTCATGAGATAATATCGCAAAGGGATGGGTGGTAGCAGGTTGGATGCTAACCTATCTGTCTGTATCCCAAGGCTATGGAGAGAGTGGTCTCTGCACGAGCAGGCGAGCTGAGAAAGCATAGCTCTCCTCTAGCCTGGGCCGTGCCTAGAGGCTAATCAAGGGGGCTGCAGAGGCGTGCGGCAAGGCTGGTGCAAGGCGCGGTGCTTGTTTGCTAGGTTGCATCCCACAGTAAAATGGAAATGATCATTACCATAATCAGGTAACAAGGGCCCTTCATTATTGCCAACAGCTATAATGAAGGGCGCTGTCTTCCATCACGGAGTCCCCCTAACTCTATTTTCTTTTTCCCTGGCAAATCCAGAGAAGAGGTGCCGAATGTTCCTACAAGGGAATTGGCTTTTTTCTTTGACTTGTTAGTTTGAATTAAGAACATGTACAAGGTGCTATAATCTAATGGCTTTCTAACTTTCCAAATTTCTAGAGACACTTTGATGGCAATACAAGCCCCTCCAGGAATAGGTGGTCCTGTTTGCTACTGCCATTGCTAAAACAGAAAACACACGAGTGAGTGGCTGCCTCTGGGCGTTATCCGGGATTGTGTTCACTGGGCCCACTTTAGGGAAGGACCCATATTGGAGAGGCGGGGGCGGAGGTGTATCTTGGATCCCATCCCAGAGACATGAAATGACTCCAGTACATGACCTTGTTAAGCTGACAGGCAGTCCCAGAGGCATGAACGGGAAACAAGTGTGGGAACCAACACCAGAATTGAAGAACGGCTGTGGCCTTGATTGGAGCACTACAGACCAGCCCAACTCTGACTGCTTAGAAGTGCTTCATGGACCAGGATGTAAGGCAGTGAAGCACCCAGTCAGACATTTTGGAAGTGAGTCATCATTCCGTGGGATCTCTGGCAAGTCACTGGACCAGCTTGGTCTTTACCTATCTTGTGTACTAAATAAAATTTGGACTTCTTGTTCTTCAACACTTCTCATCCTGAAATGCTCTAATCTCTAGTCTAGACTTGTAGACCATGCTTTGAGAACCACTGATCTAGAAACCTAAAAAATGGACTGTACTTTTACTTCCTGAGCTTTGAAAGTATAAAGAAGAAAAGCTTCCTCCCTACCAGAATTTGTTTTCAGAGATATTTAATTATAGCATTTGAAGATGTTTCATTCATCCGTAGCTGGTAAGCGTCACGCTCAGCTGTTTTATTAAGTCATTTAGCATGTCATTCGACAATGACTGGTCTCTACCCTATTCTGTTCCACCCATTTGTGTGAGGGGAGCCTTATTCTTCTATCCTCTGCATCAAAGCTCTAAAATAAACCTAAGATGTTTGTGAATATTTTTCATTCTGTTGTATTTCAAGATTTTTCTGCTCCTGATTTCCTATCTGATTATTCCTACTTTTCCTGGCTATAGAACTATAGAATCATAAGTCTTTCAGAACTAAAAGTGATTTTAGGAATCATTGAATCCTGTTTTATTTAATTGGATATTGAGCAGAAGAAAGATCATACAATTTGCCCCAGCCTACAGCTGGTTGGGAGTAGAGTTATGCCCAATGTCAGGTGCCTAAGCCTCGACCTACAGATTTCAGCGAGACCCAGTAGGTTCTGGATCAACCCGAGGGCAGGGCCCATCTGATCTGACTTGAGATATTTGGATGCAGCTGCCCCGCCTCAGAAATGGCCAGGTAAAGAGCCATAGACATCCTGCAGCCCGCTGAAGACAGGGGAAGAGGGGAGAATAAAAAGGGAGCTGAGGGCATTTGCTCTCCTTTGCAATTTGGCAGAAGGAGAATTCTACAAATGAGTGAGAAGAGGGGGATTTTACTGATATTAAACAGTTTGCATGTCTGCAAATGCTAAAATACTCATTCTGTATTTTGCCCAAAGCTTTACATCTGTGAGGTATTTTTGGTGAATGTGTACAACTTCGTTGAAAATGCCCAACACAAAAGGCACACGTTAGCCGTTAGCTGCTCTGGTGAGAATAGACTGGACTGGGGGTGACAAATAGAGGCTGGGAGCCCAATTTCCAGTCAGGAGATGATGGAGGTTTGGAACAGAAGGCAGTAACCACATATAGGGCACAAAACATTCATGACAGCAGGGACATGGGAACACCTGCAGGGTCGGGAGGTGCATTGTGGGTGGTTGTATTTTCTTTCTTAATTTTCCTTTTTTGGGAAGAGTGCATGTTCTTATTATTAAGAATAGAATAAAGTAGAACTTGCTTAACTCACTCTTAACCCGGAATAACTTTCTGGCTACCACGTTTTTTATTGATTACTTTTTACTTTGAAACAATTTCAAATTTACAGAAATTTTGCAAGAACAGTGCAGAGGACTTTTATATACTTTTTATTTGGCTCCACTGTTTGTTAACATTTGCTATGTGTGCATATTTGCTTCCTTTCTCCTCCTTCACGTAAAAATTCTATATTCTTTTGAGTCACTTGAGAGACCAATGCCCTTTACCCCTAAGTAATTTAAGTGTATATTTCCTAAGAAACAAGAGCATCCACTTATACAAACATGTATGATTATCAAAATCAGGAAACTTTACATTGATACATTGTTATTATCTAATTTAAAGACCTTACACAAGTTTCATCAATTGTGCCTGGTAACCTCCTATACAGCAATTTTTTTTTTCTGGTTCGAGATCCAATGGAAGATCATATGTTGCCTTTATTTTTCACGTCTCTCTAGTTTTCTTTCATCTGGATCAGTTTCTCCTCCGTCTTTGCCTTTCATGACTGATAATTTGGGGAAGTACAGGCCATTTGTCTATGGAATGTTCCTCAATTTGGGTTTACCTGAGAATGCTCATTATTGGATTCAGGTTGTGCTTTTTTGGAAGGAGACCTTTCTAAGGACAACTGTGGCCTGTTCAGTGCATCATATGAAGAGACACATAGTGTGATATGTTAATATCACTGATAAAGTCAATTACTGGTGGTGTTAACTTTAAGGGAAGACTACATATTTCAAATAGTGGATATTTTTCCTATCTTCAGCTCAGTGTACTGTCATTAAAAAATAGTTTTGGAAATATTTTAAAAATTAACATCACTCACATTTAATCCACATAAGTTAAGCACACATATAGAAACAGGGATGTGAGCACAACGGCAGGCTGAGTTCTATCTACCACAATAACAATCAGATTATTGGAAAATTTCAGGTCTAAGCGAACCTGAGAATTTCAGGTCTAAGTAGAAATAGCTTGTTTTAGATACTGCGTATGTGTAGTTTCTAGGGCATTATTTGGATTCATATGTTTTTCATATCTGCTGACTAAATCTAAGCACCAAACGTAAATTACAGCCTTTGGGGGACATTATGTATACTTGTGACCTTCTCCTTGAATGACTTTCTTTGTCCCGAATGGACTTAGAATGATGATTCTGTAATATTTTAATCCAAGATGGGCCACTGCAAAGTTATTCCTATTTGTGGCTATAAAGGAGAATGACCAGTTCTTTTGGATCAACAATGAAAGTCTATAAAGACTTTGGGTTTTTGGATGAAATACACCTAAGTGATATGATTCCATTTAGAAGCTATTCAGTATCTGAAAACTGGTCTTTAAAGATGTTGATGGAGTAATGATTGACTTTTCTGCAAAAAAGCGGTTGGATTTCTGTGGCTTCTTTGCTGTTGAACGACTCTTGTCCGAATGGGACTTGTGTATCACTGGTGGTGTCAATCAAGCATGGCAAAGGGTTTTATTTCAATAAAAGTTATAGCCACAGCTGAACCATTATGGGTTTAGAAAGAACAGCTAAAATGCTTGCTGTAAAGTGTAGCCTGCAATTCTTTACTTTGATTGTAGAATGATGCTCTTTTGTAGTAAATCAGGTTTAGTAGTCATTCTACATTTTCAAGAACAGCAAGAAGAAAAAGCCGGGTTAGGGAAAATGGATGGATGGAAATAGAATTTCGGGAAAACCAGTGCTCAGGGCTTAGATGGTGCATTAGAGAGCGTCCAGCTGGCATAATTCCTATTTCCATTGCCGTGAACCCAGTTCTTCTTTGGACCTCTTATCTAGTTCAGTATGATCTTGCTGCAATGCCACCCAAGGGTGAGAATGGCAGTGGCTCTATGCTGCCATCTGGTGGTGGACTGCCGCACTGCCTCCCCTCGTGACAGACTCCCACGGTCCATGGACCCTGGGCTGCTCCACCCGACAACGTATAAAATGGGGACTTTTGACCTGTTTGTTCATTATTGCCATAGGAACGTCTCTATTCTTTTGGTGTTCTTTTCTCCTCTGTGGAGTGTGTCTCTCCTCCCCTTAGATAATTTGATGACCTTTGTACTGGCTCTCCTTTTCTCATCCATCCAAGAACAAGAGCAAGAACAACTAACATTGAGTCCTTTCTAGCTATCAGGCTAAGGACTCTGTAAATATTTTTTTATCTAATCCTGGAAAAAAAAACATATGTGGTAGAGGTCAATATTATTTAATTTTACAGATGAGAAAATATTTATAATAGTGGTTGAGTCCAGATTGGATTGTTCACCTGCGTAAATGGAGCCTGATTCACTATATTGCCTCCACACCTGTGTGTGAAATTGAATAAAATATCACCTATCACATGGACATTTTGTTTGGTCTTATTTCTAATTGTGGGATGAAAGACTTGCCTCTTATGAAAAGATGCCAGGCATTAGTGATCAGATCGCAAAGCTATTTGGGGGACATAGGGAGCCTTTAGAAAGTGCCCCTTAAAATTACCTATAATTAAGGCAACCATATTTCTGATGTGGATTGGCTAATCTGGAGAAAATGGAGTGACTCAATAACTGTAAAAGACAAATGAGACAATGCACGTGAATTGCATTTGAATACTCTGGACCAAAATTAATTATTAAGTCATAATGTTGGCTTGCTCCTGAACATTCACACATTACCAGTGCAATATATTCAGTAAAGGGGTAAATACTCATTTTGGGGTCATTTGAATTGAGTACAACTTCTTTAATTTGAAGAATGTAAACTCTGGTTTTAAAGCAAGGTGTTTAAAAGAATACTCAATAGCCATTACATATTTTGTATTATCTTTTAGCATAGATTTTAAACAAAAATAATAGCCAATCAACCAAACATTCATCCAACCATCTAAGTACAGATTCTTATGAACCTTGTGAACATGACACTGTACTAATCACCATGTTTCCAGGAATTTCTTTTTGATCTGATTTTTAAATAGACAAAATATTTATAATTAAAATATAGACTTTAATATTTTGTATTATATTAAATATGTTCAATATTTTATTTTGATATTTTAATATATTTTAAAATATAGACTGGAAGCTTGTGGTGAGTGGTATGTATTCCATCTCCCTTCTGTAGCCCCACCTAAGCCCTTAGCACTGGGTTTTGTGAAACCCCATTTCCATCTACTTTCTCTTGCTCCACCTTTTTGATTTGTGAGGATTCCAGAGTGGGATCAAAGCTGTATACAGCCTGTATATTCAACCATGTCTGGAGATACCCAGAAGACCTCCCAGAGATGAACTAACAAGAGATTCACAAGGGAGGGCATTGTAAAAACTTTTTTGAAGAGGACTGGAACCCACAGAAGTTTCTTTTCAAGCTTTAGGTTAAGAAGGAAAAAGTCACGGTGAAGCCGGTACAGTGAGGCAGCGGCTCAGACTGCTCTGTGGTATGCTCTCGCGTGCCCAGTGTTAAGAGAAAGGCAGGCTGCGACACACACATGAGGCCAAAGCCCCCACATCTCTGTGACCTGCGAACATGGCCAGGAGGCCCATGTGCGCCTGCATTGGTGTGGGGCGCCAGGGAAAGACAGGCCATGGTGAGAGCCCGGTGGAGAATGGAGCAAAGCAACGGTACTGAGCCGGACGCTGCACTTTGGCTACTCCAGAGCCATTCCCAGTGTCCTTTCCGTCCCTCTACAGTAGGGGCTGAAAGCTCACACTCTTGCCCTTCCCGATTCTCATGTGGGAACAGGTTGTCAAGTGAGCTAGAGATGTAAGTGGAAGCCGTTAGGTTGGGCTCTCAGGAAAGTTCTTGAAAAAGAATTTGGGTTGGAAAGCTTCCTCAGCCCTTTGCCCTCCTCTTTCTTCATCCCTCCTGCTTAGAACCAGTCTTGAACACTTACTGAGAGATTTCTTTTTGAATGGATAAATAAACATCTGTTTTTTTAAAAACCTCTGCATAGTAGGAATCTCTGCTTTTTGCCGCTGAATGCATTCCTGACTGATAGTGGCTCCACAAAGCAGACTTGCTAGCGGTAAACACCAAGGGGGTGCTGGGAGCTACCTGGAGCCGCCCGTGTGTGATATGGGATGCAACGTTAGGAGCTGTGGCGGGAGAGCTGACAGATGCCAAATGTACACAGACCCTGGTAAGCACGTGCTGGGGCTGGAGGCCCTCAATTGCCTCAAGTGGGGTGGGAGGTTGAATCAGAGCACTACACTTTCAGTTTCTTTGCTGTGATTCCTTGGTACTCATCAGCTGGTACAGCCTGAGGAAGCTTGGGTTGAAAATGTATTGGTGTCCATACTCATGGATTTCAATGTATCAATTCACTGATTTTTTAAATGAGCATCTATGATGTGCTTAACGGTTCATTGGATCAAAGTTTCACAAACTTTTCTGTAAAAGCAGCAGATAGTAAATACCTTAGGTTCCACAGGGGGTTCAGTCTCGTTCCAGCTACTCAGCGCCACCATTATTGTCTGAAAACAGCCATTGACAATATGTACATAGATGAGTATAGCTATGTTCCAACAGAACCTTACTTACAAAGCCAGGTGGAGAGCTGGATTTGACCTGAGAGTTCTATAGTTGGCCAGCCGTTTGCTCTAGATATTAGGGTGGCAGAAAAAAATAAGTCAGGCTTTCTCTTAAGTTAGATTTTTATGTCCCTTTAAATTGTGTTTGCACTGTTAATTTATAGAGCAAAATCCTTTTGTCTCCATAAAATTTTTCTTAGGGTTTCCTGCAGAGAAGCTGGGTGCTGCTGAGTAGGCTGTGGGGCCAGTTGCCTTTCTGGTGCATCAGGCCCCAGAGCAGTGTTTCTGAAATGTGTTCTGCAGGACGTCAGTTTCACTGGATATTAAAAAAAAAAATGGGTTAGGGATAAGTAAATTTGGGAAGTAGTGAATTTTAAAAATTGAATCAATATTTCTATCTCATGGTATAACACCACCCAGTCACCCAAGCTAGATATTGGTGTGATATTATCCATTTCTCTCTTGCATCTAATCCGTCTCCCAAATCCTATTAATTTTATATCCTAAATATGTTTTGGTTTCCGACCTCTCTCCATCCCTATTTCCCCAGATACCCTATTTGAGATTCTGGCTGCATTCATGTTCAGTCTCTCCCAGTCCCAAACCCTACCTGCCAGAACCCTGTGTTAGAAATGCAAATCTAGCCCTGCCACCTCCCTGCTCAAAACCCACCCACAGCTCCTTGCTGGCCAGAAAGCACTTTATAACTTGTGGTCACAGGGCTGTTAGATGTGCAAGATCTGCATGAAACCTTGGATAAACTATTTAAACAGAATTCATTTCCCAAATCCAACTGAACATGCACCCCTTTTTTCATGGGGACACCGTGAGTGATTAGTATCTAACCAAACCTGTTGAGGAACAGTTCCCTACACATACTGCAAAGAATGCGGATTAACAGGGACTCACTCAACTCAGTCTTCCCAGTCTAAGGATTAGTTTCTCTTTTCATGCTGCTCACAACTATTTTTCTTGGCTATGTTATCTACTTTTCCCTTGTGATGCAGCCTGGGCAAGTGGGGGAAGATTGGGCCTGAGAGTTAAAGAGGTTGGCCTTGGAATTTCATCAACTTAGTAGATGTGTGTACTTAGGGAAATGTCTTCTGTTTCTTGAAGTCTCTTTTTCTTCATCATTGAACTTGATAAAAAAACCTACCTCATATGAATGTTTTGATTAAATTAGTCACCATCTATAAGGTAGAAAGCTCAATGACTGGCATGTGAAACTGCTCAACAAATGCTATTTCTACTTATGTTCAAACATTCAGGGGATCTCAGCAGGAATGCCCTGGAATCAACTCTGCTTAGCTCAGCCTACTCTCTGAATAATAGCTAAATCTCTTGTGTACAAGGAAGGGTCCTGAGAAAATATCTTATGCAACTAACAGAGTATTACCCATACTATGCCCATAGGAACTGAAGAGTAGGGGTCAGTAGCCTTCCCTTTATCTGTCATCCAGGTGATTGTCTGTCTGCCACGTGTACTGCAAAGCCAGGGACGCCTTCCCACAAGGGCTCCACTGATGCTTTTCCCTGAACATTGTTTTTAAAATTCTAATTAAACACATTTAGGAAAAAACACTATACATTTTAAGGATAATATGAACAAAGTGTGATGTGTTTTAAAATGAGCATGGAATACTTATTGAGGAGATGTAAAGTTTTCCTAAATATTAATGCATTGAAAAGAATCTAGAAAAACACTTGATAAAATATGCAATGGGCAGAGCAAGAAATTAGGTGGGACATTCCCAGAAACAATTCAAAAACGAGAAATCTGAAGCTTTCACTTATTTGTTATGCTCCATTTTCTCAGTAGATGGCACCCTTCTACCTTCAAGGCTTTTATTTACACTAAGGTGTAAAGGGCTGACCGTCCTTTCCGACAGTTACTAAATCCTTGTTGGGTCTTAGCTAATTATGTATATACAGCCCTGGGGCACATAGAGCCCTTGCGCATAGAATGGATTGCATATCTAAGACAGTATTTTAACTACAGTAAGGAAATTTATTCTTCTACTGTAATATTTGCAAAATTCAATTCTTTTATTCATCTCTTGGTGATTAATAACCATAGTTGCAAATATTATCTTCTTTCCAGTATTTTAACTTCATCCTAGGCCTCTTACTCTAGGCAGATGACCCATCTACTATTTTATCAAGAAGATCAAGCCATTCATTTTTTTCATTCATTCATCTATTCAATCAACAATCATTCAGTACCTACTGTGTGTGAGATGCTGCTAAGTTCATAGTATGCAAAGGAGCATAAGTTGTGGTCTTTGTCTTAAAAGAGTTTACATTTTAATCGGACGAGACAGAGAGAAACAGTTATTATTATGTACACAATTATACTTGTTACAGTATTAGAGATACATACTTGGTGTTATGGGAGCCCAGAGAAAGCGGACCTAACCCAGCTTGGGGAAGGGAGAGCAGCAGAACCTCCTGGAGTAAACATGGCCTAAGCCAGGTCATAAGGAATAAAGAGTTATTAGTTCGGCAATTATCAGGGCAGAACTACACTCCAGGCAGGGAGTATTATGTAAAAACGGGATGGAGATGAGACACATCATAGATGGGGGGGTACTTTTCAGAGCAGCTCAACCATAAGTATTGCCAGTAGTTTTCAATCCTGGCTGCATGTTAGACTCACTTGGGGACCACCTAAAATATAGCAGTTCCTGGACTTCATTCCCAGATAATCTTCTTTCATCCATCTGGAGAAGCCTGGGCACTAGTGGTAAAAGCGTTTTGTTCCCAGGTGACAGTAACAAGCATCCAGGGTTGAGATACACTGTGTTTTGTGGGTGGGCGAGTGCGTGACGTCAGTGAGCTCAGGGAGGGAGGCAGGGCTGTTCACATTTTACACTTAGGAAGCTTGTTAAATGTGTAGACCTTAAGCCCTGACCCAGACAGTTTGACAGTTTCCAAATGAATATGATGGAAGTGCCCAGAAAGTCATACTTGAGAAACACCAGAACACACCAGGCAAACCTTGAGAGGCATGCTAAGGCAGTTGGGCTTCGTCCCGTCATCCGCATGGTGCCATTAAAGAGGTTTTATTTGTTTTGTTTTGTTCATTTGTCTGTTTTTTGTTTTGCAAAGGACAGAGATGATTTTGGAATTGCTTCTGAGAGGAGCCACTCCGAGGTCCTGTGGGAAGGACGGTCTGACAGGAGACAGGGAGACAATTGGAGAAGCTCCTGTCCAGCTCCGGGGGGCAGCCTGACCCAGGGCAGTGGCAGGTGAGTGGGAGAGTGGGGGGTGTGGGACAGTGGGATACCAGCGAGACTTAGAATGCCCGGTCGTCAGGCCTTGATTAATAGGGGCTAAAAGAGAAAAACAGGACCAGAATAAGGTCTTTAGGGACCCTTAAGTATTAAAAATGGACATGTTGTCTCATTATACATAATTTTTTAAAAAAGCTCTAATGGACCGTATAGTGAGTATAAGAAAATGCAGCTAAGTTCTGTTTTTAAATCCTTTCCCATAATACGTTTCTTTGTTTTGTTTTGTGAAATTTTAAATATGGAGTTCTTTCCAAATATTTTTTCTGGTGTCCCTCAGTTGCTGCTTTGGACGCATGAGATCTGATTATTGAGAAGTTTAATGATTGAAGACAAGAATAAAGGATTAATTCATGTGGTTCTACCAGCATACGCCAAGAAGGCGAGGGGAGGAGGTGCATGTCTTCTTTGTGGGGGGATTAGTGCAAGTTTCCCTTGGGCTTGTAGATACCCGAGATTTGGAACAACAGCAGGATCTCAGATGCCAGTTGAGGAACCATGGGCATTTTCGTGGTTGCCCAAAAACATAAGAGGAGACGGTTGTTTGTGTTTTATGAAATAAACATGATTGCCTATCTAACCAAAGAAGGTGCCGAGAGCATAAACCACAGCGTCACAGGAAAGAAACCCTGGGGCTCACCGCGTAGTTCAGAGGTGGTGAAGTGCAGCATGAAGAAGAATGCAGAGGTACCAGGAAGGAAGAGAGTTGTTAAAAGAGGCCAGGTGTCAGCCCAGGTGATAAAGAAGACAGTTTCAATAAGTGACAGACTGAAAAGTTCACTGATGAGAGTATTATAGAGGAATAGACGATGAAGGACACAGAAAAGCAGGAACCTGGCAAAGGAAGGCAGAAACGTATACGTGTTAGAGAGAGAGAGTGACAGGATATTGTCGCCAGAATGGGATACTGAAATTTAAGCTATCAGAGATGACGCCCTGGCGGGCAAATGTCTTAGTCAGCTTGGGCTGCTGTAACAAACATACTGTAGACTGGAGGCCTAAGCAGGAGACATTTATTTCTCACAGTCTGAGTCCAAGGCTGGGAGTCGAAGATCAAGGAGGCACCGGCAGATTCCATGTCTGGTGAGAACTCGCTTCCTGGTTTGCACAAGACCCACTCATTGTTTTATCTTCACATGGCAGAGGAAGAGAGAGAGAGAGAGAGAGGAAAGGGGAGAGAGGAAGGGGGAGCAAGAAGGACTTGGTGGGGAGGCAGAGCCTCTAGCTCTCTTCCTCTTCTTAACAAGACACTAATTCCACCACGAGGGCTCCATGCTCACAAGCTAATTACCAACCAAAGGCCCCATTACATCGGATGGTCAGGGTTTCAACATAAGGAATTCGGAGGAACACAAATGAATGTCCATAACAGCAAGTGTAGGGAAGCCCACAGATAATAGGGCTCCTGAGGAAGGTGATGCTGGGGTATTGGGTTAGTCAGGGGTGCACTGACAGCATCATTGGAGCTATCAGGAGAGGGGTAAAATGGTGGGGACAGGAAAGGAGCCATGAACTAGGGAACCAGGTTCAAATCCTATGAAAGATCGAAAACTAGGAGGAATTGTTAGGTATCACAGAGATAGAGGGCAGTTTAAATGGAAGACATAACTATGGGGAAATATACATTTTTCACTCAAAGATGGAGAAGTAAGAGTCTAGAACCTTGTAAACTGATGTTTATTGAGTTCTTCCTATATGCCAGACACTATTTTAAGCAGTTTTACCGTGTAACTCTGGGGGAGGGGAAGTGTATTCCCAACCCAGGGCAAAACAAACCTGCAAAACCAAAATCATTCAAGGGGGAAAAATAAAGTGGGAGAAGTCCATTTATTTCTTACAAGAAGCCTGGCTGCATTCCCTCCCTGGCAACCTCTCTTGCTCACCCATTTTTCTCCTGACCCAGCTGCAAAGGCTCCCAAAAACCTCTAGGGTGCACCAGCCTCTTCCCCTGCTCCTTGTAAGCACCTACCCTACTGATAAGGAGATGGACTACTTCTCTCCACCCCTTGAAGACGCCTACTGATATGGAGATGGCTAAGACCAGGTGAGAGATTCTGGAAATACTGCAATTTTACCCACGTACGTATATTAATTTATCTAATTGTCTCAGCAACTTTATAGAGCTTATGTATTACAAAGGAAGTGAGAAAGTAATTTCTCATGATCATAAGTGTGTTGAGTGGTGGAGCTGAGGTTTGAGTTCTGGCGTCTGGCCCCCATGCCTGTGCTTCCACCCTGTGCAGAGATGGCAGTCCACGCAGAGAGTCCCCTTGTCATTTTTCTCCAATTTGACATCTCTGGATCTTTGTTGTTTGCTTTTTATGTAGATGCTACTTGTATTCTCATTTCTATTCTGTCATTATTAAATACTTATGCTGCAAATATTGAGATAACCATATAATTTCTTCCTGCTTTCAATTTGCTTTCCTGGACTAACTCCAAGTTGGTCTTGATTTGATTTTTTTTTTTAATCCATTGTGGAGGCAGTTTGCCATTCTTTTTGTTTAGGATTTATACATCTATGCTAGTTAGTGACAGTAACTATTAATAAAGTGAAAAGACAACCCACAGAATGGGAGAAAATATTGGCAAATCACATATCTGATAAGGGACTTGTATTTACAATATATAAAAAATGCTTACAAGTCAGTTGTAAACAGGAAGATAATCCAATTAAAAACATGGACAAAAGATATGAATAGACCTTTTTCCAGAGAAAACTATGTAAGGGCCTAATAAGCACATAAGAAGATGCCCAACATCATCATTTTACCATAGAAATGTGAATCAAAATCCCAATGAAGCACCACTTCTCACTCACGAGGGAAGCTACACCAAAGAAGTCAGAGAACTGTTGGTTAAGATGTGGAGAAATGGGAATACTAACACTTTGCTGATGAGAACATGAAATGGTTCAGCTGCCTTGGAAAACAGTCTGGCAGTTCCTCAAATGGTTAAACATAGAGTTACAATCTGACCCAGAAATTCCATTCGAGATCTATACCCAAGAGAAAAAGAAAAACTTGTATACAGGTGTTCAAAGACCTAATAGACAAAAGGTAGACTGAATAGTCATTTAATCCTTCGTGGTACTGGTACTCAGATCAGTAAATATTTTTAACAAATAAAATTCAGAAAAGTTGTCTTTTAACCAGAAGCTTTGTTCCAACTGTGCTGAAGACCCCTGAGAAATCTCAAATCATTGTCGTTAAAAAAATGAATGCAATATTAGTTGCTCTTCATATGTAATATATTCTTAATAAAATGAGTAAACTGCTGGGGGGGAACCCAAACAACTATAAACAT
The DNA here is from genome assembly GCA_029783875.1 of Phataginus tricuspis. Lineage (NCBI taxonomy): Eukaryota > Metazoa > Chordata > Mammalia > Pholidota > Manidae > Phataginus > Phataginus tricuspis. The sequence goes on from JAQQAC010004068.1 coordinate 11,430,131, forward strand.
ATCTCATTCATCAAAATTCTACTCACTTATAACTTTGCAGTAATACAGGTACTTTGAATACCTACAGCTGTAACAATACAAGATCATTTTTCAATTTGCATATTTTGTGATATATGGTATTGCTTTCTACATCTAGGTATTCATAGATGCACCACTGACCCTGCCAGAATGGCAGAGATACAATGTGATTGAGTCGCCACCAAGTGCCTGGTGAGTCTGCTTGTGGGATCGTGTCGCATTGGAGGGCTCAGCCTCAGTCTCTGCAGCTGGCAGGCTCAGTCCCAGGGACGGGAGACCATGATGAAAAGGCAACCACAGCGGACGCGCAGGGCTTCCTTCTTTGCTGCCATGGCGATTCTGATTACAGCTATTGTGCAAAGACCAGGGTCATTCAAGACAGAGGCTAGCTGACATCTACCAGCCAAGTCATCCTGTCTATTCAGTCCTCTTGACCCCCTCTAGGTCCAGATCCCCCACAGAGCCATTTCCCACAGCACACGAGTCAGTATATATCCTTGGCTTGAACCTCTTTGCTCTCACAGATGAGGTGATCCGTATGCTGCCTGAAGCTCTGCCCATTAGGATGATTTCCGTTGCCCCCTGTGGGGCTGAAGTGCAGAGCAGTCCTTGGCCTTGTACCAGCATATCAAACCTGCCCAAGTGTGGACGAAGCTGAGGTTTTCCTCTATCACCTGCTCTTCAGTTGCTCTCCATGGTGTGAGCTAAAGATGTGGACCCAGTGCTGCAGGGGGAGGTGACATGGGAGTCTGAGTACCTGCCCAGGCACCTTTTTGTGCTTTCTGGGCCTGCTCAAGCTTAGTCCTGGATATACCACTTCCATCTTTTGATGGATGGAAGCTGGCTTTGCCAGATCTTATGTCTTGGTTAATCAGACAGTCCTTGTCTCATATGAGAAGTTCTTGCTACATAGTTATGTGCATCCCACAGCCAGGTGCTCCATCTCTTCCAGGGCCCAGTGGAAAGCTAGGAGCTGATTTCCTATGGTGGATAGTGTGATATTGTTCCAGAAACCTGGAAGTATGCTTGCATCTCTCCTATGGGATTTCTAATATCACAGGATCTTCTGGGTCTTATGGCCCAAGTGGTAGGGGTGTGTATATCATGACCTGTACAACTCTGCTGGAGAGACTTTTCTTATTCTGGGTGTCTTGCCAATGGGTTTCAGCCAGACAAGTTCACTATGTATTCAGTGACACTGAATAATGACAATGGACCGTTCTTGGGGTGAAAGGGTTTATACCCAACTTTATTCCCATGGTGGCAGGTCAGGCACTAGAATCCCGTCCACCTCAGAGTAAGTCTGCATGCAGCAAGCAGTTCTCTGCCTCCGGGCCTCTCCGTCCTCACAGCCGTCTCAGTCTCTGTCCTTGGTGCTGCCACCACTACAGTCTCTGCTCTCTTGCAGCCATGCAGCCCAGAGCACTGGGCAGAGCTCTTTATACAGAGTCAGTAATAATGTATTGCCCGCACGTGTGCAGTGGGCAAGCTGACCAGGGTCAGGTGAGAATCCTGGCCATAGGCTTTCATTTCTCCACACTGGGCCACTTAAAACTCCCAGCCTCCCCCACTGTTCAGTAAATGGCTGGTTGCTAAAAACCTGTAAGGCAGTGAGAGAAGCTTTACAGGGATGGAGAAGGAGCTAAGCAAGGGTATGGGAAGGTAGTCTTGCCTTAGACTGGATCCTTGGGGATGGAGAGGGCACTCTGGAGCATAAATTGTAAGAGACACTGAATTATCTCTCCTGTACTCTGAGAACCTACTTGTCTTTCTTGTATCAGACAAACAGGCCCTGAGGCAGGTGGCTGGCTCCGGTTAAGCAAGGAGGAATGCGGGGAGGTCACAGGCGAAGGCTGGTAACAGTCACTTGCTGCAGCTGGGGCGAATATATCAGGGGGAAAGCAGCATCTGTGACATCCTCATTACCATTGGAAAGATACAGAAAACAAAAGTAAAAATAAAAATTTCCCTTCATCACATTACTCCTTGATGTGACACCTAAGACACACCATACATGTTCATAAGGTTTTCCCTAAGTGATTTAAAATTGTTTTAAATTTTATTTTATATAGTGTGATGGTACACAATTTCTTATCCTATTTTTTAAGGCCTCATGTCAATTATGAGAAGTACTTCTCAATCATCAGGAGTGTTTTAGAAACATAATTTTTTTGTGCTACACAAACATTTAAACACTGCTCATCACAATGAAAAGTTAAAATTATAAGTAAGTAGCCACCTCTGATTTCATATGTGTGGGGAAAATGGAAGTTCCTATGGCCAGCATCCTCACCTGACCCTAAACTACCTAATGGTATAATTGGCCTACTGCTAGGCTACTGCTCCCACACCCATAGGCAATGAGCTATTATTTCCTGAGTCACTCTATAAAGAGCTCTGCCCAGTCCTGGGCAGAGGCAGAGATGAAGTTGGATTATGGACCTGCAGACTGTTGGATGCAGATGTGATTCTACTGCTCGGCCTACTGCTATAAAAATAAAGCCAGGTGTAAACCCTTTCACCCCAAGAATATTCCATTGTCACTTCTTGGTCTTACCAAATCCAGGGTGAACTTGCCCAGGGCTGATACCCTCAGGGGAGACAACATGTTATTTTAAAAAATAAGGGTCTGGATGAGACTTGTGTGGGTGTCTTGCCAATGGGTTTCAGCTCAGGCAAGTTTGGTATGGATTCAATGTGACCAAAGACATTGACAGTGAAATGTTGTTTGGGGTGAAGAGGTTTATTACCCGGCTTGTTCTCCCAGCGGTAGGTCAAGCAGTACCGTCTCTCCCTCTACCCAGAGCACTGGGCCAAGCTCTCTATATAGTGCAATTAATAGCTTATTGCCTAAAGGTGTGGAAGCAGTAGCCTAGCAACAGGCCAGTTACATCATCAGGTGGTTTAGGTTCAGTGAGGATCTTGGCCATAGGAACCCCAGCTTCCCCGCAGTGGGTATCCAGGTTGCAAACTGTCACTGGTCAGGTATGAACAGACGGCATGGTGCCGGGGTGTTAGGTGCATGAGCTGCAGGACACAGATGGCCTGTACATGGATAAATTTATGTTCCCAGGCGATGCGTCCATAGGGATGTGGGGAAACCAAATTCACAGGCAATATTATACCAGAATCCCAAAATTCAAATGTCTACAAGGAAGGCAGGTAACGCAAATAGATGAGCATCAGGCCAGACACAAAGGTGCCTGCACAAAGGGGTGCATCGCCGAAGAACATGGGCATGAATGCCTCCTGATTGCTTTAGGTGGAATCCATGTGTGTGTGTGTGTGTGTGTGTGTGTAAAATCACCTGAGTTTTAAAGATTGGCTCATTTTCTTCAGACACAGCAGCGAGGTTAGCTTCTGTCTGTGACGTCTGCCCCAAGCTTGTGCTGCTTGGGAGCAGGTCAGAGACGGAGGCCCTCAAGCTCAGAGGCCTTACCAGCTGAGGCTGACACTTTAAGAAACAAAGCTGCAACAGCCCCCTAATTTCTTACTCTCATTCCTTCACCCTTTCTGAATTTCAAATCTTTCTTGCTGCAGCTTCTACCTACACCCCCACTTCAAAGGCCTAACAGTGACCATTTCTATTAAAATGGCAGGCTCTTTGGCAAATCCCAAGATCTATTAATTTTTTCTAGAAAAAAAATTATGTAGCTGTTAAAATAAATACAGAAGCCTCAACTTTCATACACTTTTGGCAAGTTGTATTTTCACTTTCACTTGGGTGAAAACATTTTTTTAAGTTTCTCATGAGATTTCTTCTTTGACTCATGGGTTATTTAGAAGTATGTTGTTTGTTTAATTTCCAAATATTTGGGGGCTGTCCAGATATTTTTTGGTTACTGGTTTCAAGTTTAATCCCATTTTGGTCAGAGTACATACTTTGTATGTTTTCCATTCCTGTAAATATTTTATGCTGTGTTTCATGGCCCCGTATGTGGTCTATCTTGGTGGATGTCCCAGATGAGCTAGAGAAGAATGTCTATTTTGCTGTCGTTGGGTGGTGTATTTTATAAATGTCAATCAGATCACTTGATAGTGCTGTTCAGGTGATTTGTATCCTGACTGTTTACCTGTAGTATCTATGCATTACTGATGGAGGGCTATTGAACCTATGGCAGTGGGTTTGTCTTTTTCTTCTTTCAGTTCTATAAGCTTTTGCCTTATGTTGTTTGACTCTCTGTTGTTAGATGTACACACATTTAAGATTGTTACATTTTCAAAAAGAATTGGATTCTTACCTGGCCCTGGATGGCTTGCTCACTACACACGTGCAGGCCATGCATTATTACTGGCTTTATATAAAGAGCTCCACCCAGTGCTCTGGGCTGCATGGCTACAGGAGAGCAGAGACGGGAGTGGTAGCAGCGCCGAGGACAGAGACTGAGATAGCTGTGGGGGTACAGAGGCCCAAAGGCAGAGACCAGCTTGCTGCGTGCAGACTTGCTCTGAGGTGGACAGGATTCTAGTGCTTGATCTGCCACTGGGAGAGTAAAGCTGGGTATAAACCCTGTCACTCCAAGAATGTCCCACTGTCATTTTTTTCAGTTTCACTGGATCTATAGTGAACTTGTCTAAGGCTGAAACCCACTGGCAAGAAAATTGGTGACATTGACAGGATTCATTGTAGACTGAAGAATGGAACAGGCAGCCATCATGGGAGGGATGCCTCAGCAGGCTGCCCCTAGGATGGGGAGACATTCGAGTGGTCACCAGTGGGCATGTGGTCTTCCGAGGCTTGCCTCCTAGAGGACTGGGCCCCACTCCAAGCCTGGGAAGAGGTGGAGGCAACACCTGAGGCAGTAAAGTTGGCCCTCAACGAAATAGGGAATTCCTTGAAGAAACAGAGTTCCTGTGAGGCTGCAGAAACTGTGGGGTGTTTTTTCCTCACAGTTCTGAGAAAGGCCATGAGGGAGAAAGACACCCTCCTGCACGAAGCACGAGGAGGCAGCCCAAGAACATGGGCTGGAAGGTGCTGTTGAGAAGGTAAGAAATTTGTCGGTGACTGAAATGGCATCCCTACGAGGTACTATGAAAATGGTAAAGAATGTCATGGTAGCCCGAGAAGTGGCAGCTGGAGAAGCAGTGGTGGCCCAAGAAGAAGCTGCATGAGAGCGCGGGCTGCCAGGGGCCGTGGGGCAGGGGAAGGATGTAGTGGAGCCCTCAGGCCCTGAAACAGAGGAGCAGAGCTTTTACAAGCAGGTGGCAGTGGAGGCCCTGCCGGTGCCGGAGGTATCAGATCTTCCTCGGTTGAAACCCCACCTGGTTGAAAACTGGTGGAAAGCCCAAAAGAAAACAAAGACTCGGCCACTGTGGGTTCCTCCAGGAGAGGTGCAGCCCCCTCCCCAGGTCATGGAGCACTCTATGCTCTACTTCTATCTTCAGGCTCAAGCAATGAAAGCACAAAAGGGAATATGGCCTGCTACCCAAGGGAAGAATTTAAAGGGCCCCTTGAAGATCATGAGGACCCAGATGTGGTTGATTTGATAAAGGCAGGAGTGGAAAGAGAGAAATTGGATGGAAAGTCAAATAGAATTGAACTGGAGATGTGGCAACAATTGACACTGGAGCAGAGGTTCCAACCACTGAGGACGAAGAAGCAGAAACCAGACACAGAGCAACAAGACTCGCCTGTGTGTCTGCAAGACTTTCCCCTGGAGAGGCTGGAGAAGGGACTCTTGCAGAAGACTGAGGGTGCATAGATTGAGAGGGGAGAATCCTGGAGGGGTGGAGTGTGGAGACAGTGAAGGTTCCTATGGCCAGGATTCCCACCTGGCCCTGGTCAGCTTGCTCACTACACATGTGTGGACAATACATTGTTATTGACTCTATATAGAGAGCTCTGCCCAGTGCTCTGGGCTGCTGCAAGGCTGCAGGGCTTCAAGGCTACAGGAAAGCAGAGACCGGAGTGGTAGCAGCGCCAAGGACAGAGACTGAGACAGCTGCAGGGGCAGAGAGGCCTGGAGCAAGGACCTGCTTGCTGCCTCCAGACTCACTCTGAGTGGACGGGATTCTAGTGATTGACTTGCCACCGTGGGAATAAAGTTGGGTATGAACCCTTTCACCCCAAGAATGTTCCATTGTCATTCTTCAGTCTCATTGAATCCATAGTGAACTTGTCTGGGGCTGAAACCCACTGGCAAGACAGGCCCCTTTATCAGTTAAGTAATACTTCTCATTATCTCTGATAAACATCCTTCTGAAGTCTGCTTTGTCTGAAATTAATATAACTACTCCAGTTTTCTTTTGATTAGTGTTAGTATGGTATATCTTTCTCCATCCCTTTACTTTCAACCTGAATCTACATTTAAAGTGAGTTTCTTATAATATACAGTTGAGTTCTTTTAAAAATCCACTTTGACAATCTCTGCCTTTTAATTGGTGTGTTTAATGATTCACTTTTAAACTGATTATTTATACAGGTGAATTAAACATTTTCTACTTGTTGCATTTTTTTCTGTTTTTTCCTCCCTCTTTTTCTGCTTTCTTGGTTTTAATTGAACATTTTGTGTGGTTGTATTTTATCTCATCTCTTTGGGTCTCAATTATACTTCTTAAAATTTTTAAAAATATTTGCTCGAGTTTACAGTAATGTAGGTTCAACTAAGCTAGGTCCACTCTTACATCACACTATACAGCTTCATGTGGCATGCAGGTACCCAGTAACAGAATGCTACCAATCCCTCCTTCCTATTCTTTGTGACATTGCTGTTACTCACTTCACTTAACTATATCTATAATCATACAATACATTGTTGCTATTTTTCCTCTACACACACAATTCTATTTTAGATCAATTAAGAAAGATAAAAATAAGGTTTCATTTTACCATTTACTCATAACATTCTTGTTTTCTTTATTTAGACCCAAATTTCAGACCTATATATCATATTTCTTCTCCCTGAAGAATTTAACATTTCTTGCTTACAGGGTCACTTTACTGATGATGAATTCCTTCAGTTATTGTCTGAGAAAGTCATAATTTCTCCTTTACTTTTGTGGAATAATTTTGCTAGATATAGAATTCTAGGTTGGTAGTTTTTTTTTTCTTTCAACACTTTAAATATTTAAGTTCTACTCTCTTCTTACATAGTTTCTGTTGGAAGGCTGCCTGAAATTCTTATCCTTGTTCTTCTATATGTGAGATATTTTTATACTCTGGCATCTTTAAATATTTTTCTTTTTGTCTTTTTTTTATTTTACAGTTTGAATATGATGTGTGTGTGTGTGTGTGGCATTTATCCTGCTTATGTTTCTATGAGCTTCCTGATTTGGTATCTGTCATTAATTTTAAGAAGTTCTCAGCCATTATTACTTCAATAAATATTCAAAAAATTTTTTTGAATATTCTTCCACTTCCTACTCTCTATTTTACCTTCTGGTATTCCAATTATGCTTATGATACCCCTTTTGAAAGTGCTCCAGTTTGTGGATGTTCTGTTCTGTTTTTTCTATTCTTTTTTTTTCTCTTTCCCCTTCAATTTGGGAAGTATCTTTGGATGTATCTTCAAGCTCATTGATTCTTTCCTTGGCTGTGTCTAGTCTACTGATGAGCTCATCAAAGGCATTCATTTCTGTTATGATGTTTTTGATTTCTAGAATTTCTTTTTGATTCCTTTTCAGAGTTCCCATCTCTGTTTACATTACTCTGTGTTTTCCAATACCAGTGGAGTCTGAAACATACATCCTTCCTGTGTTTCTCTTTTACTCTCACACTACTACCACTTTCACAAAATTTATGATATCTTTGTATGGGTTTTCTTTCACACATCAAGCAATTTTCCAATTCTCAATGGGTAATGACTTGGTGTCTCAAATTTAAGACAGTTCTGACACTATCTACCTGAAGATAGCATCAGATCCTCTAAGTAAAGAGCTGTGACATGACTAAAGGAAACCTCCCTTAGAATGGAGCTGGGAGGCCAGAAGAGGGTGCTCTTACACTCTATCACTCATCAATTGCAGACCCCAACTGGAAGAGACTTACCTTGCATTCTCAACAGGAAAACACCTACTTTACTACTCCAGCAGGAGGAAGGAGGAATTCTACCCTGCCCAGCAACAATCTCAGCCAATAAGAAAAATACCACAACTCAGCCAATGAGAAACTGTCACCATCCTGAACTCACTTTCCTCCAATGGACTTTTGTTCAAAGCTGCCCATCCCAACTTCTTCCTTTTCTCTATAAACTAACATTCTTCTCTTTTGATGTCTGGACTTGCCTATGGTTTACCACAGCTTGCATGTTCCAAACTGTAATTCCTGAATAGACCCATTTTGGTGTAACAGGCTCTTTTTCTTTTAAGGTCAAAAGGGCTTAGTCTCACAAGACTTCCCCCACTTTGGATGCCAATTTCAAGTCCAGGTTATAACCTGTACTTCTGACCAACTGGCTATAAATTGGTAGTTTCCATGACCCCTTCTTCTGGTTTGATTAACTTGCTAAAAAAACACAGAACTCAGAGAAACACTTAAATTTACTGGTTTATTATAAAGGATATTATTAAGAATACAGATGAATAGCCAGATGAAAAAGTCCACAGGGTGACTTTGGTAGGGTCCCAAGTGCAAGAGCGTCTGTCTCAGTGGAACTGGAATGCTCCATCCTCCAGGCACGTGGATGCATTCCCCAATATGGAAAATCTCTGAGCCTTGTCCTTTTGGGTTTTTATGGAGGCTTCATTACACAGGCATGATTAATCACATCATTGGATATTGGCAATTGATTTAATTTCCAGCCCCTCTTCCCTCCTTGGAGGTGTGGGGCTGGGTAAGGGTGGGCTGAAATTCCAACCCTCTATTTATGATTTGTTTTTCTGGCAACCAGCCCCCATCCTTATAGGTTTTCGAAAACTCCCCTTATTAACAAAAACGGAAGTGTGGTCGAAAGGAGCTTGTTGGATGAATAAGACACCATTGCATCTTTATCACTCTTATCAGTTAGGAAACTCCAAGGGTTTTAGGAACTCTATGCCAGAAACTGGGAAGACAAATATATATATATATTTGTAATTGTGATTTATGTTTATGATATTATGAAATATCTTTCTTCATAATATCACAGTTACCCATTGGTTTATGCATGTTTCTATTTTATCCATTAGAGCTCTTAATATATTAAGCATAGTTATATTAAATTCTCTGCTTGATAATTTGAATATCTGTGTCATATCTGTGTCTTGTTCTGTTAAGTACTTTGTCCCTTCAGACTTTTTTTTCTCATTTTTTGGCATGCTTTGTTATTTTTTGTTTAATCCTGAGCATGTTTTATTGGGTCATAGGAGCTGGGGATAAGTAGGGTTTTGGGGTGAGGGTTGACGTTATCCTTGCTAGGAGCTGGGCTGAATTTAATATTTGCAGCTGCAACTGCCAGAGGCTTCAGCTCCCTCTGGGGCTCCTGTTTCTATCTCCCCTGTTGTCCTCAGGTTTCTCAAAGTATTTCTTTTCAGAGAGAGAGGTTGTGTTTTCAGCTTTTTCAGTTGTAACCCATTGTTATACTTGAGCTATGTTGATAAGTTATGGGGAGAAAGGTAGTATTTTATAAATTTCTGATTAAACCTCAGCCTTCTAGTGGACCTGTTTCTCAGGCCTGTAGCCTTCACAAATGTTTATTCCTGGGGTGAAGCTTTTCCCTGCCCCCTCTTCCTTCCCTGACTGCCCTGCCAATCTGCTTCCTTGAAGCCCTGGCCTATGCTATTTTTCCCCCTTTGGGTGAGACAGCAGGGCTGGAGGGGGATAGGGTGAGAAGAAATGCCCTTCCCTCAGCTGGAATGAGGCTCTGGTAAAGTCCTTTCCCTGGGAGAGTAGGCCTTTGTATGGGGAAGGCTCTGGGCTTATTTCACAGTGATTCCTTTCCCCACAGCCAGGAGGGGATCTTTCTTAGAATTTCACTGCTGGGATTCCTGGAGGTAAAGCCCCCTTGAGTGTGGGGACCCACCAAAGCTTTTGATGCCCAGGAGTTTCTCAGTCTCATGCTCATTCATACTCAGCCTCCGGTGATTTGTCAAATTTGTCATGAAGCGGTCCTACCAGGTCATAGCTCCACGGTAGCCTCGGCTGCAGGTGAGCAGATCTTCGCTGTGTCTCTCTGCATGCAGAGTTGGGGTGGCAGTTTGCCCTCGGTTCTCTGATGGTGCCTGTCTTTTGAGAAAGAGACCTTGCCGACTGAGAGCCAGATGGGCTCGCCGGACACCAAATACACGGGCACCTTGATGGTGGACTTCCCAGCTTCCAGAATGGTGAGAAGATACATCTCTTGTTGTTTAAACCTCCCAGTCTGTGGTGTTTTGTTATGACACCCCTCACTAATACAGCATCACAATTTTAAAAAAGTAAAAGAAAAAAAAGCATGGTCACCCTTTTTACCCAGCCAGACTCCTCAAACATAGAATTCTTAGTTGTTGAGCAGTCCGGCCAGTACGGGCTGCTGGGGGTTGCCATGCTGGAGGGCAGACGGCACAATGCCAGCGATGGCCCCTGCCTTTAGCTTTCATTTCTTAAGGCTTGCTTAGGTATTGGGCTCTCTGGACCGTGGCTTCCTTAGGATTACACTTCAGATGGAAACTGGTATGAAACATATGCTGAGAACATGGTACTAAATCACCTTGTTCTTCGTTATGCTCTAGAATCCTCTATTTACACACGGTCTCTTCTCATGAGTGCTTTGAGTTAATCTGAATTTGTTTAGACAATTTTATGGGTATCATAAAACCACAGTTGAACTTGAGGCCTTTGTAGTAGTCTAGCCAGGATACCCTCTAATTAGAAATAATTGCTGTCAATGCTGTCAAGATGTGGGGGGTGCCCACTATGCCCTAAGACCTTCTTTATGCTATATCCCCTGAGTGTCTTTGGGACATCAGGTGTTAATCTACAAGGGCCTTTTGATCCTCTCATACATATCTACAGTTGAGTAGGATGTCACTCTTGTGAAATAAAATCTTTTATCAATTGGCATACAATAAATGATTTTATTATTCTTTGACTAATGATGTGATATTCTTGTTTAATGAAATAATGTGTGTAAAGTGCATAGCTTTGTGCCAGGCACGATAAATATTAGCTATCATTTTTATCATCACAAAATATGTTTTTTGAAGGCTTTCTGAGTGGAAAGGAAATACAGGGGTGGTGTTGTCAGAGTCATTCCGGCAGCTCCAGACCAATCTGCGCACAGTGGATTCCAGACTCCACACTCCCTGAGACTTGCCCTTCTAAGAGCATCTTACCCCCAAGATATTCAAACTCTCGTTATTCTGACTTTCATAGGGTCTTCCAAGGCACCTCTCATCCTTTCCTGCTCCCACACGGAAGAAGATAAGAGACAAAGTCTGTGGTTTTTCTTGTAAGGCAGGAGCCCCCACCAGCCTGGGAGGGAGTTCCAGGGATATGGTAATTAATGTATTTTTCTTAATCTTGCTTTTTATAGTTAATTTACGAAGCATGAGAGCAGTTGGCTAGTTGATTAAACTATAAGAATATAATAGAGCTGAGATGAGATGAAGGCAGCGCTAATGAACACAAATGCATATAATTGTCCATTCTGTGGAAAAATACCTCAACGTGTATCCCAACTTGAAATACAAAACATATGAAATACTAAACACTTTAAATTAACCACATGACTATGTTTTCTAGATTAACAGTTGGAAGTTCATCTTCAGAGTAAGAAGTAATCATTCTTTGATGTCATCTAGGAAAAAAAACGTAGAGTCTGGTCTCCGATCCCTGCCTAATAGAGTCATTTGGGGAACGTGCAGTAAAGCTCCCTGACACGGTGGCACCTGAGGCACCCTCAGCAGGACTGGCCCTTGGTCTGTGAGTGCCCAGGGCATGGAGAAACAGCTCTTCGTGTGGTTGCTTTGGAAAGAAGGACATGGGTGGCACAGGTTCAAAAAGGCCATGGCTGAGAGTAAGGTGACAGAAATCCAGAGCTCTGTGTCCTCTGAAAAGAGGGCATTCCAGTTAGACACTAATCTAAGCTCTTTACCTCACACCCGTTTCCCAGCACAGGCCAAGTACAGCCACCTCCCCCCTGGCCAAAGGACTGGTCATGAGAGACAGGATGGTCTCTCTTATACACGTCTGTTGCAAGTAGAAATGACAAAAAAAATGGGCAGTTTTTTAATTTAAAAAACAAGAACAAAGAATCAGAGAGCAAGATTATTTTCAAAGGCATTGGTTGAAAATATTAGTCCAGAGAGCAGAAGAAGACTGGTATTGGCAGTTTCCAGATATACGCTGTCATCCATACTTTTCTTCACTGATATAATTATGTAATGTTGAGTGTCAGATGACATCAGCCACTTTAGTCTTTCTTCTTTGGGCTACTGAAGTTATCCATTGAATAAAAGATGCCCAGATAGTCAGCCATAAGCAGTAGCATCCTGAGGGGCAAGAAACTAAAGAGAAGAGAAGAGTAAACTATCTTGGTTATCATTCAAAAAAGCGTCTTTGCCGGTGCAGCTGAAAAGCAGTGTCCCTGACATCATAGGTGAAGTCATTCGCGTGCACGCCTCAGGGCCACCCAGGGCTTGCCCACTATGCAGGAGGACCCTGGCCCGGGGCTCTGTGTCTCTCTTTGCTTTATTTACATGATCCAACTCACTTCTCCTGTCAGTTTCCGAAGCTGCCCTAGACAGTGTGATGAGTGAGGAAGCAGAGGTCTCGTGGAGTCCATGAGCCTGGCTTGAATCCTAGTTCTGTCACTTACAGTGGAAACGACATAGCTTAAGAGCTGCAGCTTCTTCCAATGTAAAATGAGGTCATCCGCCTGTCTTTCTGGGACTCCTGTTAGATGCAATAGCTCCTCACTCCACCCCCTCCCCGCCAGAGCCCTTGACTCCACTCCATCCTGATGGTCCCACTGCAGAGCACAGAGACGCACAGTAAACCTGAGACTTGTCCTACGGTGGTGAAGAGAAGGACCCCGAGCCTGCTGTCCTTCTGAGGGCACACCAAAATATCCAGGTGGCTCCTGCCCTCCCCAGCTCCGGGTCTCTGGTGAGACGTTACCTTCTCTATGGTTTCTCTCCTGAGCACCATACTGAAAATTAAATGTCACCTTGCACCCGTCTCCCTCCCAGGCTGGGATTTTCTTTTTCTGCTTTATATTTCTGCATAGCACTTTATGACCAGCCAGCATACCTTTTCATTTACTTTACTTTTTTGTTCCTGCTACCCACCCTGCAGGAAGATAATTTCCAGGAGGACAGGGACTCTTGTATCTTGTGTTGCTTGCTGTAACCCCAGGTCCTAGGATGGGCAGCCTGGCATGGCAGTCACTGGGCACTAACGCTTATTGAATGAATATCTGAAGGAATGCATGACGCGATCCCTTTACTGAACTTCAGGTTTCCAAAGCTCTCTCCAAAACTATGTAGATCTCTCTCAAACTGAGGCCCAGAATTATTATAAAAGTAAGTATAACTATAACCTCTATAATTATTCCAAAAAATTAGGAAAATGAAGCACCGTGTTCTTTACAAGTGGCATTACTAAACTATAAACCTCTGTTAGGCAGTAAGCAGCCAGTGAACTGCCCAATAAATAGTGGGTTGAACTCATTAGTCTATAAGCTGTAACAAGCACTGACTTCTACATCATAACTGAGGAAACCAGGCCTTGAGAATAAAGGGCATGCTCAGAGCCACAGACTTAGTAAAGGACAATAACCCCAGATTTGAGACCGCTTGCCAAAGACTCTTGTCCTGTCCCCAACCACCACAGTCAGCCCAGTCACTCGGGAGCTAGGGGAAGCCTGGGGAAGTCAAGGGATGTAAGAATAATTTTGGTCCGTGGCACAAAGTAGATGCACTTAGCTAAAAAGAAAAGACATTTCCTTATACAGGAAGGGCAATCGCTGCTAGTCATGATATCTATGTTCAAATCACTGAAGAACTGTTGTCAGGAGGAATGGAATCACTCATACTGCCAGAAGATAAAGCCAAAACCAATGGAAGTTGAAAGGACAAAGATTTCAACTCAGCAGAAGGGAGTGGTTCAATAATGGGATGTACGTCCATGCCAAGTAGAAGCCCCTGTGAAGGGGAAGTATAATGAGATAAGCTGTTAAAGGTCTAGAAAATGAGTTGGGATAGTGGGACTCAGCAGCCGTCTCAGCAATTCAGCATCGCTGTTCCTGTAACTGCGTCTAATGTTCATGAGCTGCTGCCGATGAATCTCAGCACTGAATGGTGGGCACAGAAGGATAGACAAAGATGCGCTCTTGAGCTTTTAAGACGTTGGTTATCTTTTCAGTTCTTTCCCCGCAAGTTCTTTAGCCATCTTATAGCTCAAATTTATCCTCTATTGCCAGTTTTCCCCATATCACAAATTCCTGAAATATCTGGCTTAATGTCTGGCCTTGACTTTGGGGCCCTGTACTTGAGGGGGTCATGAGTGCAAAATCTATTCTACCATGATTATTTTATGATAAGCAAAAAAGAAAGCATCTCTCCTAGAAAACAATGATTTCAATCGGTCCACAGGTCATTCAGTAAATCCACTTCTCTTTGACAATAACACACTACTGAGATGGCTGGGGGGCCCCGACTCCATTTTCTAGACCTGTGTGAGGAGATCATGTCAGCACTGGAGCACAAGGAATGGCTTGAAATCTGTGTATTCAAAGATATTTTTAAAGGGGTTCCTCTTGGTAGGATCTGGAATAAGCTGTTGATTGGCACATTAGAGAAACAATAAAAGAGGATACTGTTACCTTTTTAAAAACATCACTAAGTATAAAAAACTTGGTATATATACGTAGAGTTTTTCTTGCAGGATACCATCTAGTATCTTTCTGGCTGTGTATTCTGGTTCCAGAATTGGTAACAAAAGAGGACACCTATGGGGTAAAAAACCCAAATGAACAAATTAGTAAAAGTTCTTACAAATTAGGAATAAAAATGTTGCAAGACATTATCATGTATTTGCTTTTTTTCCTTTCTAGATTCTATTTCTATATTTGCTTCCTTATTGTCAACATGGTGGATAACAATATAGCTTTAATTTGAAATGGAAAATGATGATTCTAATTAATACACTGACATTCCAATACATATGTATGTGAAAACATATTAAACAAATGGTCTATATATTGTAAAGAAGTCTTTGAAACTGTCTGTAATCTCCATGAGAGGCAGAATTCAGGGAAGAGGGGAGGCGGGAGTTGGGTGACAGGATGAGGAAGTGACCAAAAATGGGGAGGGGACAGATGAACAGACCCAGCGTACAGGGCAGCTACAGACGTGACGCAGCCTTGATAAACCATTTGCATTAAACTCAGTACCTTAAATACAAACATACTTGAAGAAAGAAGAAAGTCTGAAACCATGTGGAAATCAGACTGAGTCCTAGAAAAACATCTTTTTAGACAACTACAAAAAAGAGACAGAACAAAATAAAATAGATGGCCAATCATTTTTTAAATGTCATTTCTTTGAAATCAAAGGACATACTTACCCAGTAGTACAACCTTCAAACATTCCTGTTTTTATAAAAAATGGGCACACAATAGTTGTTTTGATCCCCTTTTGTTGCTGGACAAACGTTTCTATAAATACAGATTCAGCAAATCCAAAGGCTGCAAATTTACTTGCACAGTAATCTGAAAAAGACAAACAATGCTAATGCTTATTGCTGTTTTTGGATGGCATTACTTTAAGGGTTCTTCGTAACCCTACTACCAGCAGAGAATGGGACCAGCATTTCAGAAATCTTATTTTGTATGCTCTTGGTCTATGGCCCCTGGAAGAGGTGAGCAGTGGGTGGGAAGGAAAACAGTCACCTGGAGGTCAGTGGATAACGGACCTAGAGGAAGCAGGAAGGGCAGGGTCGTGGGCAGCTTCCCATCAGTCCCACGGCTGGCTTTTATTTCCACATGAATGGATAGCCACACATTGTGCTGGTTGTTCCATGGAACAAAAGATGTCTGTCCAATCCATGTCCCAAAGACCGGAGAATAAAAATTCCTTACATATAGAGGAATAAGGATAAGAATTTAAGGTGGCCTTCCAACAGAAAGACACACAAAAGAGGCGATAAAGTCGTAAGTGATGCGGAAGTCCGGGCAAGAACGATCAGCACGGGCAGCGATACTCAGATTAAGTCTTCTTTCAACTAGAACTCTTTCTTCCACTCCCAAAAGAAAAACAAAGGACTCTGTAGCTTCAGATGCTACCTCTTAAATATTCTGAAAATGTAGGGGAATTAGAAAGTGGAATTTGGGTCCATTTTGAGCTTTCTGTCTTCAATCACACTCACTTCAAGTAAACACTTAAATGTTCAATAGGCTGAATGCAAGAGTTTGGAGAAGAGAATGTGTGTGGGCGGATTTACCTGCTCTATTGAGAATTAGCTACTACAACCGGGAAGAATCAGGCTACAGGTGCCAAAGCATGGAGTTGGGAGCCCCACTGCTGCCCAAGACTGCAGGTAAGAAGATAGGGAGGAAGGGAAGAGGGTTCCTGAGCAGCTTCTCAGCTCATCTGAGCTTTTGGTATAAATGCAGTTCACTGAGCCTCAACCCCTGAGATTCAGATGAACAGATATGGCCCAGAACCCATGGAATCTGCATTCTAAATAGCACCCCTGCTGGTTTCTGATGCAGGGAAGCCAAGATCCATACTGTGGGAATGATAAAAGGTTTACACATGTTCTAAGGTGAGAGAGGGTGGGGAGCCTCGTGGAGGATGAGGCAGTGTGTCAGGAAAAAGATTCATAGGAGCTATAAATACATCTGTATTAGTTGAAAGACCCATGGTTTATCAGACATAAGTAATAATTACACCTGATGAATTCTAGAAGGATAGAGGAAGGGAAGTCCAGTGTACAGGGAGATGTGTATAGACTGGTGATATTTTGGGTGACTGCTGGTTCTGAAAACATATTCATATAACTGAGATGAGCTGTGCTGAGAATATTGCTGTAAATCTTGAACTATGCTGCTTGGCTCAAAAAGCATGGGAAGCACCCAATTTGCAAGCTGGCTGATCTGTTATCTGAGTGTTACAGCTACGCTTTCTGGGGGATGAGTCTCAGGGACTTTCCATTCACCCATCCGTCCATCCCTCCAACCTACGACTCAATCATCCATCCCTGAGACTCATCCACCAGAAAGTCCCAAGGGACTCGCTGGCTGGTAAGGACAGGATTTCCCACTCCTAGAGCCAGCCCCAGAGTTGGGCCACCTTTACCCAAGATCCTGGTCTATCTCTGCCCACTCCCCACTGCTAATGTCGAGTCATTTAGTTGCAAGGGAGATGGGAATAATGACCACTTTCTGCAGGTCTTCAACCAGTGGAAAAGCACAAAAGTTAATTTCAGGTTTTTGGGGGTGGAGAAACTTTATCCATTCTCACAGCAGGCATGTCAGAAGGCAGAGCGGTCCTCCTTATCGTCCTGATAACAGTGCCATGCGAATCTGGGGGAAGGTGACATTGCTAATCACCTGTGGAAAATGTATCTGTAGGGGCTCCCTCTTTAAGGGCTCTCTCATTCTTTTTTTAAACCCAGAGGATTGAAGAATAGACCTAATGGTTCCAAAGTACACAGTTCAGCTTCATGTAAGGATATCTGATGGGTAGTTTTGCAGGATCAGTGAAGTTCTCAACCACATACCTCATTGAATGTAACCTGTATTATCCTTTATTATTAGTTCATCAAGTCAGTGCTGACCATTCAGAGCGATCACGTGAAGCTGTAAGAAATCAATTACCTTCCTCTTACCTGCCAGTCCATTTACTCCAACTAATCCAGCTGAACTTGAAATGCAAACCAAATGTCCATGCTTCTTAGCGATCATAGCAGGCAGAAAGGCTTTGTAAGTCTAAGAAGAGCAAAGTAAAACTTTGATACTTTATACCTTTTTCACATGTTTATATGATCACTGTGATTAATTTTTTTTAAGTTCATAAAAATATCTGAAGGTACTGGGATATAAAAACTTCAACGATCTGGAAAGTAACCATCTTAACTTGTTTAGTCTGTTAAATTAATATTTCCTGAGGGCAATTCCAATATTAGTTAAAAAATTTTTTAAGACCCATATTTCGCTCATAGTTGACTTTTAAAAATATGCTATTAAGACAATAATTGAAGCAGTACTGGAAAATCTTAGTTGTGACAGCCACAATCCACAGACCAATAAAAGTACTCAAGAATATGATTATTTGGATTTATATTGCCTTCTCTCCTCTTTGCATCTATTTGAATTTCAAATTTTCTGAACATTGTTGGCTTCAGTTTAAAAATATCACTTTGTTTTTATACTCAAATCTACTTCCTTGAGACACAGTTTCTTTTTTATTCCATGACATAAAAGGGAATATCTGTTAGAAAGAGGGGACCTATGCTGTGACTTGGTACAATAGAACGACTTCACCTTTGATGTGGGACCTGGAGAAAGAAGGTAAAGGAGCAGGAAATGGGCTTTGGGAGAAGATGTTTTCTGCAACAACTAAATGGTTAATCAAAGATGAGTAATTGCACGTTTATATGATAGATTTATATTCCATATTTAGTTTCAAATATAAATAATATGAATAAATATGAGAAAAGGGATCTCTTATAAAAGTCAAACAACCTCCATCTCCATCACAATGAGTTTCAGAGAGAAGCTAACATGAAAAGAGAGGTGGAAATTAAGAATAAGCAAAGAGTGCAGCATAATAAAAAGCTCCAAGTTCCAGTGGTCAGCAATGAGTTGCTTCACTTCTTTGTGAGGACACTCCCCTTGGGAGCATGGTTGCCATGAGCTCTCTGACCCTTGCAGTTAAATTTGCCTGCTGTGTGCAGGTGCTCAGAGAACATAGGTGAACCTGTCCAGAAAGAGTGTTTAGAGTGAGAGGCTGACAGCAGCTGAAGCACCAGCATTTCAGGTGCAAGTAGAAGCAAAGAGAGAAAGAAGAGAAAGAGGGGACTATAGGGAAAAATGGAGACATGGGGAAGAACATTAAGCTTCTTCTAACGATGGAGAGGGACATTTGAGACAACATGAATCACTTTCAGTAGCTCCTGAAGGGACATGGTGCTGCTTAATTCTGAATCTTTCCATCTTGCTCCTGAACTCTATTGAGAACACCAAGAATACCACCAGCACTATTGCTCTGGGAGGTGAAACTAGGAGACAGAAGCCCTGCAAACACCCAGTCACAGTTGAAGGCTGTCAGTTGAAGGAGAGCATGTGGGAGTCCCTTGGAAAAGAAGGCAGAATGGAGAAGAGCCAGGACTTTCCAGAAAATACTTGCTCCCAGAAGAAGACAGCCTGCCTGGGCAGGATGGGCTTTGAGCAAGTCGGGAATGAGGGAGTGCTGCGGCTCAGGAGCCGGGAAAGGAGCCCAAGAGCCCTGCGTGGGGGGCCTGCCGTGAGGGCACCAGCAAAGGCCAGGGAGGTGCAGCTCCTGAATGTGGGCACAGCACCCAGGAAGTCAGGGGCTGTGCCCCTAATGTCCGTGACACGTCATCACCAGCACTGGTAGAAATGCTCCCGTCCTTGGTCAGGTCCTGAGTAAGATGACTGGATGTCATGGTTTGCTGAGAGCAAATCTGGACAATGCTTGCTTAATAATAATGCCCCCTTTCACTTTTGAAAGAGCTCCAGCGTAAGCCAATGACAAATTCACCCTGGCCATGTCTAAGTGCTGTGTAGACTTGAGCAGTTCTTTCAACATCTATGATCCCTTAGATCACTGAGCCATTGTAAGGTTTGTACAGGAGGTGCCTGACTTAGGCTGGCAACCCATAAACGGCAGTTTTGTGGGTAGGATTCCCTGAGCAGAGGCTCTGGGCGGTGGCCGTTAAGTTGGATCAGGAGAGGGCGGCTGGGTGGACCGGGACAAGTCTAAACTGGAGAAGTCTGTGCTTTATTTAGAGGCTGATAATATTGTAAGAGAATAAGATGAAGGTACTTATAAATGTCAGAGTAACTTAACTCTACATTATTAGAAGACAAAAAAACAGTTACCCATAAATGTGCTTTGAAATTCACATCGAAAGACTTTTCCATAAGCTCATCTGGGCAGTTGAGGAATTTTTTGCCTGTTACGATTCCAGCATTGTTGACTAGGATGGAAACGTCACCAACTTCTTTTTTAACCTGAATTGAATAATGACAACTTCACCAACGTAGCATTCCTTAAGTGATCTAAGCTCAATTTTCCCATAGCTTTACACACTTCTTATCCTTGTCAACTCTGACTGGGTGTACGCGCTCTGAAAACAACGTATGTCTTATTTCCTTTGCTGAGCTTACAGTGCATCAGAGATCCAAGCCTAAGTCTTTTCTCCCCATTTCTTTACTTCTTGGTATAATAGCTCCCGCATTGCCCTGCTACTTTCTATCTACAGTTACAGCTATTCTTGTATTCAGTGATTAGTAACTTTGTTCTATGCTCTGTGTAAGTAGCATATTTTAATACTTACTCTGGGACATAGGACATTATAGCCGTGCCGTATAAATCAAGACCCAGCATGCGTAGAGATGGGGGTGGAGTAGGGAGTGAGCAGGAAGCACGATATTCCTGTACATGATTTAATCACATAGCACAGCTCAGAACCTGTCTGTCCTGTTTTCATCACCTGGCGGGTGTTCTCCTTACCATAAACTTTTAGGTGTAAGATCTGTAAGGTGAGGATCAGAGCACGCCCTGTTTGTTTCCTGAAGTAACACTGGACAGATACTCAATGGCTTTTATTTAATAGATAAAATTTCCGGTTATGACATTGGAGCCTTTCGCTTACATCCAATCTTTAGCATGTCACCCTGGATCTTATATCAGAAATAAGCACAGGATTTCCTAAGATTGATGATGGACATGGTACTGTCCCTTTGCTCCTCTTTGTGTTTTGAATTTCATTACTGTGATCTGTATCACACAGCAGGGCCCTGCGCCCAGTCAGAGAGAAGCTGCCGTTGCTGTGTGTGTATAGGTGGCCCACAGCAATACCGCTTACAGCTCTAGCTGTGTGTGTGTGTGTGTGTGTGTGTGTGTGTGTAGGTGGGTGGGTGTGCGCATGCATGTGTCTGTGTGCGTCTGCCCGTACAGGTGATGCAGTCTGGTACGGGGGGATGTATTTCTGAAGCCAGGTGGAAGCTGCCACCTTTCTCGTCTGCTGTTGTGGAGGACCTGGGTCCCAGCAACAAGTCACATATGTTAGGTATTTACTAGTCAACCAGATCTGTAAGCCTAGGGAAAATCTAGGATCAACCAGAGAATAATGAAATTTTACATTTTATGTTATAGTTTCCAGATAAAAATACTGTAAACAATCTAACATAAAGTCTGATCTGGAGAGTGGTTAAAATATTTAGTCAAATCCAAGTGGACCAAGCAGTCAAGGCTAGAAACAATTTACGTAAGCCCTTTCTGAGGCAAAACCAAAAGCGGGCCAGGGATGCAGGCTGGGAGAGCAGAGCTAGAAGCTAGAAGTTACACCTAAGAGTGCTGAACAGGCACGTGTATTCTACCACCACCTCTCAAATGAATACAGCATGTTATCATACACTTGATAAGATAGGCACCAGACTTTAATTTCAAAGTAGGCACCTATGGTTTTATTATCCATGGACTGCATCTTTGCAGTCTATAAAAATTATACCTTTATGAATCATCTCTTCAATGTACTAGAGTAGGCACTTGGAACCGGATTTTTCATTTAAATAATCTTCCTTCCTATTTATCTGTTTTGTATTTAGGGTTTTCTTGTTTTCAAAAGGCTTATCTTGCTCCAAAGTCTACTTTTTTCCTTTACATTAAGCATGGAAAGGCATCATAAGTATCCAGCCTCTGCTACATTAGGGACAAAAGGGACCAGGTTTACTTGTATGTGACTTAGCTATATATTTAACTATTGCTGACCGATGATAACACAATAAACACTCCTCCTTGGGATGAGAGTAAACTTGTTGGTACTGTGTTGTTTTACAAGGGGCCCAGGGTAACATCTAAGGAAGATTACAACAGGTTCTAGTTTTTAACTAGTTTTCCTTTTTTGTGTTCATTATCCTCTTCATTGTAAGAATGTGGCAACAATCTCCTCAACCCTGGATGACAACTCCAGGGAGACTCCCGCCATAAGCTGTGCCTGCCTGCCAGCAGGGATTCCTCTGCGAACATCTACACCATGAGAGCAAGAATCTGCAGGGAGTCTGTGCAGGTCAGTTTCTAAGGCTAAACTGCCCAAAACAGCTGATTTGAATTTTACCTATTAGTGGTAGTGGGCAATAGGGAAAGGTCTGCTTCTACCAGTGACCATGTTAAAAGATGAAACAATCCTGCAATTTGATGTGGGACATCAAGAATCAGTAACAAGCCTTAAGAAATGTTCACAGATGCCACAAATAAAGCTGTTTGTTTCTACATTTGTCTGTTGCTGTTGAACCAGTGCATCACTTCGAGGCATGCCAAGCAAAATCGATTCTGATGTGGCTGGTGTCAGGGATCACGGTCATTAAGTACATAATTAGGACAGTTCCCCATTCCACACCAGGGCAACATGACAACTGCATAGCTCTAGTCTGGTCTTGTGTTTATTGTTCAAAATAACGTCTCAGGATGTCAAGTTGTAAGGCTGGACTTTTGGATCTTCACGCTAAGCTGTGATCCAGACACACAAACTTTCAAGTTACTGGGGTCTGTGGAGATAAAACACTGTCATGCCATTCTGAAAATGCTCCCCTCGGTCACTTCTCTATGGGACACTTCCTAAGAATTCTCTGGCACTTTCCCTCCATCCAGAATAAGAAGTGGAAATGGTTGGTTTATAAGGGTAGAGAGTAATTTGCTTCCCCTGAATTCAGAAGAGCATATAATTCTCTCCAATACCCAAAAGCAAACAAGCTGAATTAATAAGTGGTAATAGGCCATGTTTGACCATTTCTGAAGCTAAGCATCTTGGGAAGAACTAGATCATGGATATGAGGAAGAGGGAGGTAATTATTTAGGGGGGCCCCATATACGTTTGCTCAACATCTAAGGGTCTTTAGTGTTTGAATAAGAGCTGGTTATTGCTTAAGAGTAGCCAGCGTTGTCTGTAGTCAGTTTAAGTTGACATGCAACATGATCAGTGTTTCAGGTGAAAAGAGCTGAATCTGTGAGGTAGGCTGCAGCAGAGACACCAGACTTTGAAAGGTTTAAGCCCACACTAGCTTGCCAGGTCTGAATCTCCAGACTGAACCAGGAAGTCTGTGATTGGAGGTGGTAGTAACAGACATGTAAAATATAAAGACAAACTTAAAAACAAGTTACAAATTGGCCTGCCAGTGACCTGCAAACCTTCCCACTAGGAAGTGAGGTGGGAAGAAGCAAGGGGATTCAAATTAGAGCCTAAAAGGTGTGCAGGAACTTTCCAACATGGTTGGACTGCTTGTCCCAGGTATGTGTGCTTCCTTCCTTCTCACCAAATTGGGGGATTCTGGGAGCCACAGAAAAAGAGGCCTGGGGGAGTGATATGTGGAATACTCAATGCCATTGGAGGACAGAGAAATGCTTATTAGGGAAGGGAGGCAGCCGTCAAACAAGGAAGTGCCTCTACGAACTAAGCAAAATCCTTACCATTGACATATTGATGGTTTGGTTTCCTAAAAGCAATCCTTGTATGTGCCTCTGTATCATTGTCAAAGGATCAACAGTGGTTAAGAATCTTTAGGATGAATAAAATATCCTGATTTTCTTATGACTACTTAAGAGAAATACACATTGACATGAAACGTACTGTAGTGGGGTGAAAATAGGTGGACTTAAAATCAGACTGAATATAGGTTCCAATCCTGGCTTAGTTATGCACTAGCTCTGTGACCCTAAGCTAGTGCATTAATATCTCTGTGTCTCAGTTTCTTTATGCTCAAAGGCAGGTGCTACCACCTACCTCTGATTGGGTCAGAGGGGTCACCACAGTCAGGACAGCATGGTGGGGACAGCATGTATTCCAGAGTCCCAGCCTCAGCTTTGCTACTTACTAGCTATGTTTTTTAGATAAGCGACTTATCTGCCCTCTGTATCGGTTTCCTTATATGTAAAATGAAATGGAGGTAACAATGGGCCTTATTTTATAGGATTATGATATACTACGTACACGGTGCTTAGCATGGCATATTGCATAGAGTGAGAACTCAAAAATCCTAATTCCCACTCCCCAGTATGTTTTAAACTAAAGGAATGCTGAAGACAGGCACATCGACCCTGAAGAAGGAAAACAGACAAATTTATGTATGTCAAAGTATTTAAGCAGAGTTCTTAACTACTCATGGAAAACAGTAAGCACCCAAGATTTACCTGATCAGCCACTCGGTACACTTCCTCCCTTCTACTGCAATCGCAGGTATAGGCGTACACTCTTGAGGCTCCAGCTTCCCGAACCATCTTGCACGTTTCCTCATTCCCCTCCTGGTTGATATCCCAGAGAACCACCACTGATCCAAGCTGGGCAAATTTGAGGGCTAAGAGCCTTCCAAGGCCACTACCGGAGCCTGTTATGAGTACGGTTTCACCAGCAATGTTCTTCCGTGACTTTGGGATGAAGGCCAAAACCACGGACTTCAGGAGAGCAAGCAATGATTTTCCTAAGAAAATGAGCAATTTCTTTGCTGCGTTCAGGTTGAGAGCCATATTTCTGTCTGACCCCTATAAAAAAGACAGATTCCTGTAAAGACCGATGTGTCCATTCTCTCTGAGTTGGCTTACTACATGCAGCTCGTATTTTCTGAAATAGTTGAAGAAGCTGGTTTCCTCCTCTAACTAGGGGGATTCTACTACTATGTACCATTATTTATGGAATGGGGAGCTTGGAAGTTAAATGAGTTAATGCAGGGGAAGTATTAAGGGGTATTATATGGTCACTACTACCCCATATGAAACTCTGAGCAAACTGGGGAGAAAATGTCCCTCCTCTGCACACAGCCCTCCCCAGCGCGCAGAGTGGGGTTGGGCTGCGGGTGGACAAGAGGAGCCTGGCTGGATTTCGGCGTCTACCAGGTTACACACCACCTCACCCTTTACTCCCAAATCCCATAAGGAGGAGGCCTTGCTAGAGCAGTGCCAGATACATACTGACAGCAAAATAAATATTATCTAGAGCTACCATTGCTGTTCTTGCTAGTATCTGCATTCCTGAGCCCTGGCTACACTAATGAAAGATGGTTATACAGTAACTACACTTACAGAGAAAAGTAAAGGTAAGGTTTCCTTTTAGTGTAATGACTTCCTTAGGAAGTTACTGAGCATATTAAATTTTAATCTGGCTGCAGATTTCTTTGGTGTCTGCATCCCACGGCCTAGCCACTTAGTCCAAAAGCTGAACTAACCTGGTGCAATGTAAATAGGTGACATCTGCTTCCCAGGCCAGGGCGCGACAGCCAGTTGGCTCAGGTTGAGGGCCTGGGGGTGAACTGGCGGGGTGGGGTGGGAGAGTTGGATGCATGGAGCAGCAGAGAGCAGGGCACCCGGCAGAATGGGAAGCAGAAGAAAGTACCGGGAGGCATTCGCTCTCTCTCCAGGCGGGGAGGGAGGCTCGGGCCGGCGTCACCCGCCCGGCGCTCCCGCAGCGCCCCCAACCTGGGAACCTCGCGCGGCTGGCCGGCGCCGCCTCCTCCCGGACCTCAGCCACTGACCTGGGACTCGCCGCCCTCGCTGCCCGCCGAGAAGCCCTCCTCGTCCGCCTGTGGCCGCGCGTTCCTGGCTCTCAGCAGGCGAGGTCCAGGGCTTTATCCCGGGGCGCACAGGGGACCACGTCGGGCGGGAGGCGGGCGGCGGCTGCGCAGGCGTGGGGCGCGCTAGGGCCGCGCCCGGCCTGCCTTTCCTCCCACGCTGCCCCAGTTGGAAGATGGAAACTGGATTGCTGGGACCAGACACGCGCGGATTTCGAACCTAAAAATCACCCCGGAACCGTTAAGCAATTCCGATATCCAGGCTGATTTACTAAATCAGAATTTCTGGGTTGGGAGGGAGCCCAGGTATCCGCATTTAACAAGTTCCCCAGGGGTTTCCAAGGCGCAGCGCCGAGGTTAGGAACGAAGAAAGGATCAGTGCAGCGGTCCTGAAGGGTGGGCGTGAGGGTCACATCCTGCTTTTGCAGCCGGCCGCGCAGCGCACCGGGGCGGCATCTGACCCCACTTAGGATCCAGGTCAGCAGCTTCCCTGGCTCCAGGGCTGCAAGGAGTGTGGGTGCGGGAGCACCAGTGGGAGGAGGGTGGGGCGTGGGCGGGAGTGGGTGCGGGGCTGGCAGGAAGCCAAGAAATGTACAGACCTATTGAATCACTGTGTTGTATACTTGAAACCAATACTGTATATCATCTATACTTCAATAAAAAATTTGTTTAAAAAAAAGGAAATGTTTGTTTTACAAGAGGAGGTTGAAAAAATACGGAAAAACTCAACGGTGCACTCTGGTTCAGCCAGTACTTACTGAACATCTTTGTGTACAAAGATCTGGAAGACAGCAACGCGACACCTGTCAAGAAAAGATGTGCAGTTAACATAAATCCTCTATCACGTCAACATAAGTCACCCCTAATTATAATAGAGGGTGGAGTTTGATAGGTTGCATAAAGAGCAAAGATTTCAACAATTTAGGGGGTGTTAAAGGGAAAATGGGGTCGGGACAAGGGTGCACTTGGAATTCACCCAGGGTTGGGCAGGACAGGATCAAGTGGCAAAGACTCAGAGGAGAGCGGGTTGGCCAACCTGCATCTGCGTGTGAGAGGACCTGCACATTCATTCTTCCTTGGCAGTGAGAAGACATGGGTAGGTTGTGTAAGCCTGGAAAAGTAGGTGCAGGGAGAGCCTTGGCTGTCATTTCAGTGCTCTGGAGGTTGTGTGAGTTCTGTTCGCAGCCCGAGCTGCACAAAGCCTTTGAGTGGTTGTCCGGTGGGAAGGTGAAGCCCGCGCGTGGGTTTGCCTGGGCTGCAGGTCATCAGCCTGGGGCGGGTGCTGTGTGGGCTCTGCGCACAGCTCTGCAGGACTGCAGAGGTTTTCGGGGAGGAGGGAGAGACACATTCATGAACTGCATGTGCAGATGATAGTGTCAGAAGTCCAGAAGTAACAGGTAAACCAACGAATCATGGATGTAGTGATTAGGAAAAGTTTATTGTACACCCATTCAAAAAGACAGCTTGCAAACAAACCAGGAGCATTCAACCCAAAACCTGGAATGCGGCTCAGGGATGTATGGTTATGTCTTGCCAATGGATATCAGCCCTGGGCAAGTTCACTATGGATTCAACGTGACCAAAGAAATGACAGTAGAACGTTCTTAGGGTGAAAGGGTTATACCCAACTTTATTTCCACGGTGGCAGGTCAATCACTAAAATCCCATTCACTCAGAGCGAGTCTGCATGCAGCAAGCCCGTCTCTGCCTCTGGGACTCTCTACCTGCACAGCCGGCCTCTGGGCCTCTGTCCTCGGTGCTGCCACCGCTCCAGCCTCTGCTTTCCTGCAGCCTTGCAGCTGTGCCACCTTATTCCCCAGAGAACTGGGCGGAGCTCTTTATATAGAGTCAATAGCAATGTATTGCCTACACGTGTGTAGTGAGCTAGCCAACTAGGGCAAGGTGAGAATCCTGGCCACAGGACCTTTCATTTTATCCACAGGTTATAAAGCAGCTTTTGTAGTGAGATGGGCAGTGACTGTTCATTCTTCATAGTGATGGGTTATAATATCAAAATTTTCTTAAGTGATAGGGAATTGGTTGTCAGATCAGCCTTGGGAAGCAGTTTGAAGTTTTGTCAGAGGCATAAGCAAGCAATAATCCACGTCAGAGTAGCATTGCAAAATAAGCTAAATTAAGCTTCCTTTGTATGACTAAACTGGTTTTGCCTTCTCAGGGAGTTTTCAAGGCTGTTCTTGGCTTGTCTTTGATTTTAACAGTAGACATGCCGGCAGAGGCCCAGGGGTGCCTAGAAGAGAGGCACCTAACCACCCTGGATGGGCTAGAAGGGTTTCTAGACTTGGAGACAGAATGGGACAAGGTAGGGAGTGGGAGGGAACTAAGGCACAGAAAAGTTGGGTGATGGACTCCAAGCCATACGGCCTGCCTACAAGAGTCCAGATGGGTAGACACTGGAAACCACCAGCCTTATATAATCCCTGTGGTTTCTGTGAGCAAATCTTGGGCTGTCACTCTCCTTTCTGGTCAGAAGTTCAGAGTGGAATTCAAGAAAGATATCTTAAGCAATATTAGAAATCTCATTAAAACGAAATAGGAATGTAAAGCAGTGGGCTTTCACTGGTGATGTAATTAAGGGATCCAGAGGCCCTACTGTTTGAAGGACGCCCCACTTTGACTTGATGTGGGTTGTCCATACCTAGTATATTGACCATACTCCTGAAAACTGAGAAAGGATTTTTAAGGGGTGCTTTGCAGCAAAGGCTAAGAACAGACATTTTATGGTAGAAGATGTAGAATCGGCTAATGATCATGTAAAGAAATGGTCTAACTTTATTCTTAGAAAAATGTATATTCAAATATTTTTTGCCTTCCAAATTGATACATATTTTAAAAAAGAGAATGCCCTCCTATGGAGATGGTATAGTACATTTCTGGATATCTCAGGAGCTAGAAAGGTATCTACTCACCCAATTCCACCCATGGTATTTTATCTTTACAGAATAATTAGATACCATTTGTTGACTCCAGGAAAGGAAACTGGTCCTGGAATTCAGGGGCTGGGAAGAAAACTTTGACTGTATTGAATCATGGGAATGAATTAATCTCTCTGGAATTAAGTATATTACTAAAAAAACAAATTGATCATTAATTTCTAAGAAATGTGTGCAGATGGAGTATTCTACAACCATTTTTTATAAACTATTTTTCAAGGGTATAAGGAGATAATCTTTGCATGTGAGTTTAAAAAGCAGAGTGCAAGACTAAATACATGATATGATCCTATTTTTCTGTGAAAATTTTTATGTGTATTAGAAATGCTGGGAGTGAACTCACCAACATCTTAATATATTTTATTATCAAATAGTTGAGTTTTGATTGCTTTTCTTTCTGTTTCTTTTAGTATCTTCCAAATTTTCTTTTATGTACGTGTTTTCATTTCACATTGAAAATGTTTCTTAGAACATACACGCATAGACATTTCCATTCAAGATGGCAAACCAAACGTGTGCTTTTATAGCCTGTTTTCTTCGAAGAGTGCTAGAAAGAAAGAGATTACCAGGGAGGGCTGACTAGAGGTTGGTGAGCAGATGGACCCCATTTCCAGAAACCAGAGCAAAAGATACCTTAACCCACAGCACACCTGGAGAAGGCGCTACAGAAATTTGTTTCCATTCTTTCCAGCAGAAACCCTACCACTGGTTCTGTAAACAAACACAAAGAGTAGAAAGAGGACAGGAGCATCTAGATGGAAGAAGATTCCTGATATAAAAAACAAAACCATGAAAGAACGGAAATAAAATGTAAGGAAATTATTTTGTAATTTGTGGGTCAGCATGGAACTCCCCCAAACCATCAGTTATTCATCTGACTATATAAAAAAAATCTATACAACAAAAATATATATAAGCAAAGTAAAATGGCAAGCAACAGATTAGGAGTATAATTCTCATGTAAAGAATTGACTGTCGATAATGAGCCATAATTTATAGCATTTCTACAAACCAATTTGAAGTCGGTAGTAGGAAAATGGGTAAAAAATGCAATAGGCAAATAAATACAAATGGTTGAAGACATCTGAAATGAAGCTCAATTTCACTGGTATTCAGGAAAATGTAAGTTGAAAAGGAGAATCCTTTTTTAAATCTACCATATTGAGATATTGAAAAGATAAAAATCCAGGAATGGTGAAGGTGGGGAACACAGGCATTCTCATGCATTGTGTGTATAAGCTGGAGTTGTGTGTGTGTTGTGTGTACATTTGGACTACAAATTGGTGTGTCCTTCATAGAAGGCAATTGGACAGTAGCCATAATGCCTTCTGACTTTGCTCTTTCACATGTAGGAATCAATCAACAGCAATACTGACCCTTCTCCAGGAAGAATTCTCAATCAAGCCTGTTCACAACAGCAAACAATGAGAAATTCCTTAAATCTGAGACAGGGACCATGGGCTTAGACAGAATAGGGTGAGGGCCTCGGGAAAGAGCAAGGCAGGACATCTGCAGCCAGAGCAATGTAACTACATGCAAGGAAACCCCCCACCAAAGCTCGGTGTTAAACATTAAGCTCTAGAGACATTCTTCAGTGAGATCAGTTAATATTCCCCAGATACAGAAGAGTAGCACATGTTTTTATTATGCTAATCACTTGTAATCATGTGTAACATTCCCTTTAGCATGCTGAAAGGCCCAGGCCTATGTGCTGTCTTTCCTACTTCAGATCTGATGTGGTGATGTTGCAAACTGGGCAACTAATTTAGCCTGCAGACCCAGCTGTAAGCCACATAGTAAAAGGATTCTACCTTAAAGATCAGATTGCATTTTAACACCCAGGAAGTTTAAGAAGTAAGATTCTAAACTTACTCTTTAGCAAACAGACAACAATACCTCAGCCCACCTTGGGAGCTGGGCAGGCGGCCTTTTGATATGCTCCCAGACCAAGAGGCTGGTATCCCAGAGAGAAATCAAGGCAGGAAATTCCTTATGTTAAGTTAATTCTAAATATTCAGGGACCACTTAACAGGTCCACACCCCTAAGCTTTTTTTCATGTTCCCCTAAATCCTCAACTGCCTATAAAACTCCTGGACAATGCACCACTACGGGCCTTGTCCCCTCCTGGCACGAGCCAGGAGCTCTGTCTGTCCGCTCACTGTATCTCTCAGTAAAAGTCTTACTGGCTCTCCTGCGTTGACTGTTTGCTAAGTTCATTCTTCGACTCTGCAAACGCTGGCATCACATCTATTCCATTAATCATGGTGTAGCTGTAATAGAATTCTCTGAAACCAACAAAAAAATGAACAGAACTGTATTTACTGTCAGAGAATGATCTCCAAGATATGTTAAGTGAAAAAAAAGTCCTAAATTACTTCTTTGAAGTTAAATTTATGATTAAATTGCCTGTGACTGTATGGTGTGTGTTGAGGGGGAGAGGTTGGGTGTAATACAGATGGAAATGCAGAGGGGAATGGACCTGACAGACGCACATATTTCTCTTCACAGTGGTCACCACTAGAGGGGAACAGAATTGAGTGAGGGTCATGAAGGAGGTTTCCCATGTTTTGATATATGTTTCTGTATTATTAAACTTTTTATAAATGCCATGTGTTACTTTGTAATATTAAAAACCAAAATTGTGATTAAAATATACACACTTTTTGTTTAAAAATGTCTCATTTTAAGAACAATATTGGGGATTACTTTGTGAAATAGGGGAAGAAATCTAGTCATCAAATGACACATTCAAAATACATTAGTTTTACCACAGTGTATTATTTTTGTACTGTCTTGGTTTTGGTAGATTATAAAGCCCTCAGAGAAGAACAGAATTAACTTAAAGGTAAATTTGCTTGTTCCATGACAAAAGACACACAGTGTTAGCTGGAAGAGAAGTAAAGAACAATACATTTAACTTATATAAAAGAGTAAGAAGAATACATATGAATAAATAACCCAAGAGTCGAAGGACGCAGGGGACATTTGTGCTGTAGCCCTCTTGGGAAAGTAAACATACACTAAAGAAACTAAAACGTTTCAAAGGCTAGGCCTCAGGGAAGACAGTGAGAGGACAAGGCCCATGACTGGAATCCTCTGTGCCCAGCATTTCTCAAGAGGGCTGGCCACACATTCCTCGTTCCACCTCTCACAGGAAAAGACAAAAGGAGGTGTTATAAGTTTGTTTTTCTTCTCTATTTATTCCAAGATCATTATCACCTCTAACAAACTTTAATTTTTTTCTGAGCCATCACAGTGAGTGGCATGGTAATGAATTTATGTAGATTGACCTGGTTCGTTTTGCCAGCTTGCTTAAATCATGTTGGAAGACAATTCAAACACAGCCAGTGTCTCATGGCACAGAGAAGGTTTCTCCTCTTTTCATTTTGTTCTTGGATTTCCTTTCTTTCTTGAGTCTATCCTTGGTCAGTGAAAATACCACTAGTGAAGGGCCTTAAATGCCTGCATTAGCTATAGAAAAAGTTGTTGGTAGATATGTGGTCAGAATAAGGAGCAAGATAGTCAATCTGCACGCCCACCCCCAAAGCTCTACTAGGTGTAATTTACATGCTATAAATATTCACCCATTTTCAGTGTAAAGTTTGGTTTAATTTAATAATTGACTAATTTATGAATAATTTATATAGTTACACAGTTGGGCATTTCATCACAATAGGTCCTGTTGGGAGCATTTTAAAGAACTATTTGGCTTAGATTTATCGGGAGTGGAAATAACATAGACGGTATAAATTCTGACCCCAAACACACTGTCTCTCTTCCAGGGCACCCCTTCCCCTCCCCAGTTGAACTGTCTCGCAGTGTAACTTTTCTGGGATTCTGGGATCCTGAGGCCATGTCCCAGTCCATCCTGCTGGCTCGTTACAGACCTCATGTTTCTGTCTATGCTCCCCAGCAAATGAGCACTTAGGGTAGCCAGATACACTCTCTCTTACCTCCTGACACACATTTGCACAGGACAGGCTTAACTCTGAGCATTTTTATTTTCTTAATATTTAGCTCCTTTTCCAAACAGTTCTTTCAATTAATTGAAAATACTAAAAAAAGTTTTATTTACAATTTTTAGCTCTATACCAGAAGACTTTCTCTGGACATCTAGCTACCATATAACCAGAAATGGGAGTCATCATGTTAATCCTTAAAAACTTTTTTTTTTGTTTTGAAATTATATTTAGAATATTCCAAGAGTGTTCAAGCTGGCTGTCCATAAAGATTTTGAAGGAGGTACGCACAGTGGGATAACTTTAAGAGAATTAATTCCAGGTCTTCAAATCCCATTTGTACTCTTTCCAAAACCAGCATAATCAACTTGTTCTATTGTACAAAAAGTCAAAGTACTTCTCATCCTTTCTGAATTTTACTCATGCTTTGTTCTGGAATGCAAATACCTTCAGGTAACAACTGGATAATTAAAAAATGCATGGTTCCTAAGGAAGAGATCCATGAGGGCAAAGAGGCTGGCCATGGCCCACAATGCCAAAGGGGGCAGTGCGATTCTCATCCAGGTGATGGGCGCATGGCAATGCTTCCTGGCCTCTCCACCTATCTTACAGCTAGAATTGAGAGGTGAGATTTTGCACAGGAATGTGTATCAACACTCATCTTCAAGTCAAGGTCAGGTTTTTTTTCTAATAGTAAGTAAACGTAGTTTTGCTTTGGCTCGGTAGCTTGACATTGAGGACAGGCTCTATCCTTTACCTGGTAGATGTAAGTATATAGCTTCAAGGTTATTATGAAAAATATATTTAAAGTCCATGAACTATACCTGCATGTACATGAAATTGCATCTTTTCAGTTACTTACATTGTATCTTTTAAATTATTTACATTTATGATTTTTAAATGTAGAAGAAAATTATAGATGCCAGATTAAAAACGTATAAGGAGATAATGTAATTATAAAAGTTGTTTGAGGGGTTATTCAAACAAGGTAGAAGAACATTGATATATTCCAATTTTTCTTCCTTTAATGTTTTTGTATTGCCCTATTTATTGCTTTTGTAATTTTATCATTTTATCATTTTAGTGACGTTAGTAATAGATTTTGCAACTAATCTGTAAAAATTTTAAAACATGTTTCGCTTAGGTAGAAGTAGTGAAAAAAATAACCAGAAAGATGATCAAGTCATTAAACATAGTAGAGTTACGGTTGGAAATTGGTTTTGAGTTGAAAGTGCCCTTAGTATTTAGGTCAACCTCGTTTAATGACACATAAAGTGCTCATTTAACATTATCTATCTAGATATCTGTCACATTTTTGTATAACAGAATATTACATAGTACTGAAAAGGAGTGAAATACTGCTACAAGCAATTTGTTGATGAACCTCACAAACATAATGTTAAGCCAAAAGAATGATAGACATAATTAAGTTGATACCACTTCTATGAAGTTCAAAAACTGCAATATTTATCTCTGTTAAAAGTCACAACAGTGATTACCTAGGCAGAGTAATGACAGAGAGAGGCTCAAAGGAGGCTTCTGAGGTGCCCCCATCTTCTGCATGTGATCTGCACAGAGGGTACCCAGGTGTGTTACCCACGGAAAAATCTGTCAAGCTGTACACTCTTCATGTTTTTTCCTCAGTGTGGGTTCTATTTCAATAGAAAGTTTACTTTAAAAGAAGACACTGTGTTTCTTTCACTAAATTAAAACTATGGCAGCTATTTTGTGTTAAATAGCTTTTTAACCTCTTTTTTTTTTTACCCGTCTTTTATTATTGCTCATAATGGTAATGATATTCAGGCGAACATTTTGTCCCTTAGACTATCTTTTGGTCTTAGCCTGCAGAATATGCAGCTTCATTGGTCTGTTTTTTGCCAGGCTCCACCTGTAAAGGATTGTGAAGGATTCCTTCTGCAGCCCTTTTGGCAGACACAGTCCCTGCCAAGCAGGTGTAACTGTGGGTCAGATCATCCATAACAAGCTTTTGCTTGAGCTGGATTTCTTTCAGCCTCTCTAGTTTCTGGCAGGACCCAGGTGGGATGTGAAATGCCAGGTCCACAGAAGGATTTTCTTGTCCAACTGCAAAGGCCTACAGTTGGAGGGGACCTTGTGAACTTTCCCTGTGGGACAAGTTGCTGGCTTCCAGAGGCACAAGTGAGTTGAAGAGAACAGCACGATCAGGTGGAGGTGCAGGGGGCTCCTGGCCGGAGCACAGAGTGCCTTTCCCAGCACCCACACCCAGGGCACACACCCTGGTTTGCATCTGCCCGCCACACCAACCCCGCCCAGCTCCCAAGCCAGGCTCCCGTGTGCAGTGGGAGCCTCCTATACCAAGGCAGGCAGCCTCTTTGCTTTTGAGCTTAACTGATTCCTCCAAAGTTTAGCAGTAGACGCTTAAGTTCTTTACGACAGTCATGCACAGAGAATTTTCAAATTATCAGATACATAATTATGGGTTTTGCCCATATTATGCCACAGTCTTATCTCTACAGTTTGGAAAATGACAGCAGTACAACCTTCTGGAGAAGCACCTCTTTAGATCTGTGTCTTGCCAATGGGTTTCAGCCCCAGGCAAATTCGCTATGGATTCAATATGACCAAAGAAATTGACAGTAAAACATTCTTGGGGTGAAAGGGTTATATCCAACTTTATTTCCAGGTGTCAGGTCAGTCACTGAAATCCTGTTCACTCAGAGCGAGTCTGCATGCAGCAAGCCGGTCTCTATCTCTGGGCCCCTCTGTCTGCACAGCCGTCCTTTGGGCCCCTCTGCACAGTCATCCCCCACAGCCGTCCTCTGGGCCTCTGTCCTCGGCTCTGCCACCACTCCAGCCTCTGCTCTCCTGCAGCCGGGCCACCGTGTCACACCCAGAGCACTGGGCGGAGCTCTTTATATAGAGTCAACAGCCATGTGTTGCCCACAGGTGTGCAGTGAGCTAGTCAACCAGGGCCAGGTGAGAATCCTGGCCACAGGAACTCTCATTTTATCCACAATCTGCCACTTCTTAGGTTTGCCTCTTTAGGGGAGCACTGTCTTTCCCTCAGTGGGACCAACACCCATCCCACTTTCTTATCTGTAAGGTGAGGACCAGCAGCCTGAGTACCTGACTTCTCTTACACCCTCCTGGTGCCTTCCTGTATCCCTGCTCTACTCCCAGCCTTGGACCACTCCTGAGTGGGCTTGGAGCCCAGCCCGGCCTCTGCTGAAATGAAGCTGTTCCCAAGGAGAGGGTTTCCGGGGATGAATGTGGAAGAAGACGAAGCAAGAACAGCGTGGTCAGAATCACATGAGACCTTGGCTAAGCAGAAACCGAGTGAGAAACTGAAGGGCTGACAGGCAATACCATTCCCTGCTAACAGCACCCTGTCACCACTTGTCTGTTCCTCGGCTGAATCTGTCAAGGGTGGTTTGGGTATGTCAGTGGCAAGTGCAGGTGAGTACAATTCAAATGTAGAGAAGTCAAAAGGTGATTAATTACAATTTTGACTCGGGTTTATAGGATGTTAGAGCTGGGAAAAACTTTGAAAATAAGTTACATCCAGAAGTTTTCTAACTGGTTCTGCAGAAGTAACGTAGGCACCGTGGGATCCTCACCACCCATCAACTAGGTCGGTTCTGCTTTGAATGTCGTCCATGCTGGGGGATAGCAGGTGGTTATGAGTTTGGGCTCAGGAACCAGCCGGGGCTGGACAGCGGCAGAGTAGCCTGGCTCTGAGATCTAGTTCTATCCCTTACTGTCTGAGCCTGAGCGTGCTGCTGCTGGACCCCTTCGAGGTTTAGTTTTCTCATCTGTAACATGAGCTCACATAACATACCTATTCTGGTTGTTGTGGAGGAATGAAAATGAAAAATATTAATAATTGACACTTATCAAGTATTTGCAATGTGCCAGACACTTTTCTAAGTTCTTTACCTGCACAAATCAATAAATTGTATTGCAGATGAGAAGCCTGAAGCCCAGACAGGTCCACTTGCCCAGGGTCATAGTGAGCAATTGGTGACGCCAGGACTGGATTCCAAACAAGGCCACAATCGTGACCACAATGCTCTCCTGCCTCTCATCATGGGTCATGAAATATCAAGGTTTACAATTTACTGAGCATTCACTGTGTGCCGGGCACTGTGCGAAGAGTTGTACTTGGATTATTGTGGCACAATCCCACCCCTGAACCATGTCCTTCCATGTCTTCAGTTTGAGTTGTGGCACATTATTACTTGTTTTACAGATAAGAAAACAGGGACTTTGGTGAAAGTCAGCTAGCTGGTACACTGGGCGTTAAATATGTACCTGTCATCACATGGCCTCTCTTGCAGGGGATCCAGCAGAGAGTGCAACACCTAGTGGCAGGGCCACAGGTCTGGTGAGGCTGTACTCAGGAGGGCCGTGTAATGCTCTGCTTTTGCTGTCCTAAAATTTGTCATCACTTACCTTTGAACACTTGTGTTTTGTGAGTTGAGCTCCATAGGAATGTCGAATCAGAAACTGTAGAGACCAAGAGACCTCTGAAATACAAGGGTCTACTGAGCCTTCACAGAGGCCAGACAGAGGACTGAGTTCTGAGACAGGAAGTTTCTGCTTCACCAGCAGCAAGGCCAGCTAACAGAAACAACTTACCTGCCAGACTCAAGAAACAGGGCACATTTATGAGGGGCCTCAAGGAAAGGAAGTTCTTCAAACTCACACTGGCTAAAGGTAAGAAAGGTGGGAAAGGAACATGAAGTGGGACAGGTAGTTAGTCCACAGAGGAGGCTCATGGATTAGTTTTGGTTGGTAGTCAGACACTGGTCACAGGCAAGGGGGATGAGGTGGTCCTGGGGACCTTCTAGATGATTGTTGAAATGACTTCATCCAGGAGCATGGAGTTCTGGTTAGCTATGGCCTGCGGCTATTGACTGATTATCTTCTCTTGTCCCTTTTTCTCTCTCTCTCTCTCATTCTCCAGCTCCTATGTCACTTAATTTAGGACATTTCAGAATTTTGGCCGTGTCAGGACACTAGAGCATGTGCGTGAGCTTATGTTAAGTTGGGTGGCAGTGTGCACATGGGTTGTGGCCCAGCTGCCACCCATGTACACAGCAGGCAATGCACACATAGCAGCTGGATGTGCGTGTGCATGTGCATGCCTTTGGGTGTCTCAGGGCCCCAAGGAGGTGGCTTGGGCCTGCGCCCATGCCCAGATTGGTGGTGGCATTAGAAGAACAGAGGTGGCAGTGGTGCGGCCACAGGAGACGGAGGAGCTCCCCATAGGGACCCAGGGTGGAAGGCTGCTTGCCCATTATTCCCATGGTCTGTCCCTGTGGCATCTGCACAAATATTCCTTCTCCTGTCTGAGCACAACAATGGGAATTACCAGAGTGCAGGCAGTAAGCTTTATCAGTAAATCCTCACAAAATAGAAGTGTTCATGGATATTGTAATGAAGCTTATTGAAGACTAATTAGAATTTTTCAAAGATTAAAATTTCTGGCTAGGAAAACTGCTGCTTCTATTTCAAAGCAAATATTCACAGGCTTAGAAGAAATTAAATTTAAAGATCATCGCATTGGATGGAAAATGTTCATTTAAAGCTTCATTTTAAGTATCACATGAACCAATTATGAGAGAGGAAGACAAATTTAAAATTAATTTTTCTCTTATAATTGAAGGTCAGGCATTTTGAGTTATGCACAGATCATGAAGTATATTTTGGTTCCTTGTACATTCTCAAGTTATAGGAGATGTCAGAGAAAATATTAAAATGCCATTGTACACATTTGCACTGATGTTAAATATAGACTTACATGCATTTGATTTGTGTGAGGAGTTACATATTTTTAGAAAAATTGTTCCATGAGATTCATCAGTTCTAGATACACTAAAATTTATGTTTCAAAATAACTTATCAGAAATTTATCCTATGTTGTTATTGTCTATAACATACTCTTAATAGCTCCAGTAACAATTACATCAGCAGAAATTTCCTCCTCAAAGTTAAAAAAATTATTAAAACCATCTGCAATCATTATTTGCCAAGAGTGGCAAATGTCATCTTCAATTATATTGATTGAAAATGAAATTGCTCAAAGTATAGTTTTTTTATGTTTTAATAAATGAGTTTGCAAAAATGTCAGAAAAATTCTATGACTATCAGGTTATCATGTTAATAAAGGATTATTTATTGTGTTGTATAAATTGTAAAACCAAAAATTTTATTTTTTCTGTAATTTGTAAGTTTGTTGTTATCCATGTGTCAGAATTATCACACTTGTTGACCCTTGAACAACACAGGGATTTTAGGGACGCCACTCCCTATGCAGTTGAAAATCTGCTTATACTTTTGACTCACCAAACAATTACTAATAGCTTGCACTGTATTCTTACAATAGGATAAGCTAGAGAAGAGACCATGTTTTTCAAATTGTTGCAAATCTTCAAAATATTTTCCAATATGTTTATTTTCCAAAACTGCATATAAATGGATCCACAGAGTTCAAACCTGTGTTGTTCAAGGGCAACTGAATTGTGTTTCATAAGCAATAAAATATTTTTAGAAGAAGACTTTATATTTTAGTACCTTTTATGGCACTTTTCCCCTGCTTGTTAAACAGAGGCCCTGCATCTTTATTTTGCCCTGAGTCCAGCACCTCCTGACCTAGTCCAGCACATTTGTTTTCCCCAACACGTAGGGCTCTTTCTCCAGAGCACCCTGAAGGACTGGGATTGCGGCATCCTGGGAACCCATCTCCCGCTCCTGAATCTGGGGTGCTTGCTGGAGACATCTTTTCTTCATTTTAGGAGGGAATTGTGTATTTTCCTTACCGTTTTCTTTGATTTGCTCCCAGTACTTTTTATTTCCTCTCATCTGTGTGACCCAGGTAGGGGCTGCTTACCTGGGCTGACTGTTTCTATCCTGAATGTGCTGGAAGGCCAAATTGAGCACTGTATATTAACAGCATTACCCAAGACAGATCCATCTCCATGGGGGACTAAGGGAAACATGCTGAGAGTAGATGAGAAAAATGATTCTTATCATATAACACACAAAAGAACCACAATAAAATCTCCCATTTCAGTGGCTTGTCCTCACCCTGGAATTCCCTCTTCTCTGTAGCTAGCTTATTGAAAATTTTCTTTCTCCACATAGACTTTAAAGAACCTTCTAATGTCCTAAACAACTCAGGTCTATCCCCAGGCTTGCATACCCCAAAAAGCTAAAAGCCAGTAGTCAGCCTACCTGTGAGAACCTGCTGTTCTCAGTCTTGCCTCTTGGTTCCAGGAGGGCTCATTCCTTATTCCAAGACGGTTCTAAAATTCCTTTCAACAGAAGCATGTTTTATCCTAAGATATACTTCTAAGAAAACATATTCTCCATTTTCTTTATGGTTTCTCCACTTACCTTTCATTGTTCTTCTAAATTCAACAAAGTTACCCTCAGAGTCTCCTGTTTTCCTTTTTTCTTACTGAGTTCTACTTATCAGTCAGAGTACATTCAATAATTTCACAAATATTTATGCTTTGAACTTAGATCCTCAATAAAGATTTACATAAAAATGAGCCCAAAATAGAGATTTTTCAGGATTGGAAGGGATCCAGATAATTTAGTCATTAACCTTTGATTTTCAGAAATGGAAAACTCCATTTCTCCAGAGTCAAAGTCAAGAGTCATTTTTATCTCAGGCGGCAGTTATTACTAGAAAGGTCTTCCTTCTGGTAACCAAAATCTGCTTCCTTTCCAATATCAAGGCAAAGAAAAGGCTTACTTTAAAAAAATGAACTTATGCAAAAGAAAGTCCTCTTGTTTTCCACAGGTCTTAGAAGATTCCTGCCATCTCTTTCAGAGTCTTCATGAACTTCTCCTATCTAGTCAGCCTTTAAACTTTTTTCCAAGCATTTGATTTAGAAATGACTAATTCATTATTAAATACTGTTTTCATATATTTTAATTTTAACATTTCTGACTATCTTCTATTGCATGTGTTAGGAAAACTATGGTAGGATGAGAGTAACCACTAATTGCAATATTACTGTGTTGTAAAAATGAATCTTTACTTCCAAGCACTGATATGCCCAAATGAATCTTCACTTCTCCAAAACAACATGCCCATGACGTGTTTCAAGTGCCTGACTGCTTAAAGTGAGACTTGTATGTAATGTGCTGTGGTGACTAGGATGCTTTTTGAAAATTTGGTGGGAGGAAATAATAGATGTGACCAGGTTCCAGATGTAATCAATGCATTTCATTGCTCACTGCTTTTTTGGACAGATTTCATGGCTGTATGTGAAGATTTGGAGGAGTGTTCCCTGGACAGCTATTAGATATTCTGGAAGTTCAAAGATACTGAAATAGGAAGAAAAAGTACAGTGCCCACCAGAGAGGCCTCTTAGGTTTAACTCAACATTCAGACTGAGAAGATGGCTGTGGGCAGGACTGCACTCAGGGTGTGAGGAGCTCTGGAGCCCTGGGCACTGTCAGGCATTCTGTAGCTGCACAGGGTTAGGCCGTGCTGTTCCTCCCACAGCACTCAGGTCAGACATCTAGAAAACTCCTACTCAGCGGCTAGTTCCAGGGCAACAAGACTCACACAGGGCCTGTGTGCTACCTGCCTTGGCTTAAAAGCCTCCTGCTCTTCAGAGCCCACAGCTTCATGGGCAGAGACACTGAGAACCCAGTTAACAGAGTCCCCTCGCTCTGGGAAGCCTGAAGTATGACGTCCCTTCCCATCAAGTATGGATAATTCACCTGTAACTCCTCACAGTCAGATGTAAGTTATCAGTCAGTAATCCTTTGTATCATAAGCAACGTTAGCTTAGAAACACACTTGACATTTGACTCTAACCAGGTTACCAGGGGAAGACAACTAGGAAGTTAACCTAAGAGAACATTCTTCAGAAAAGCAGAATGTGTGGCTGGCATGTGTGGTGCACATTCAAATTTATATGCACTTAAAAAAAAAAAACAAGCAAAAAAGCAACTCAAGGAAAAAGCATTCATACTTGTGGTGAACAGAGGTGGAGGGTGGGGGAAGGGAGAATTGGAAGAGAATTAGAGAAGGTGGTCAAAAGGTACAAACTTCCAGTTACAAGATAAGTAAGTACTAGGGGTGTGATGTACAACATGATGAGGATAGCTGACACTGGGATAGCTAAGAGAGTGAATCCTGCGAGTTCTCATCACAAAGAGAAACATTTCTTTTTCTTTCTTTTCTTGTTATTGTGTCTATGAGAAGATGAATGTTAGCTAACCCTACTGTGGTAATCATTTTACAACATATGCAAATCAAACCATCATGCTGTATGCCTTAAACTTACAGGCTGATGTGTGCCCATTATTTCTCAATAAAACTGGAACCCGTCCCCAAAAAAAAAATCAGGCATGATGGAGAAGGCATTCTGGGTCACAGGGTTTTTAATGTGGAGAACAAGGGAGAGCTGCAGATTTCCTCACACCTTTTCTGTAGGAGAAAGCTTATTTTCAAAGTTGATGATTTATCTTGAAAGAAACTCAAGTAGCTTTCTATAAACGTTATTAAATTTCAGCAACATATTGTTAAGCTTTGGGACCTTTGTGAGGACAAGAGTTTCGACATTTCTCCACTCATTCACAGTTTCAGTGTTCCCTGAACTAAGAGACTGCACTCTCAGGCCACTAGAAGCATTCCATTTTGGAACAAAGGATAAAAGTATATGTAAGCTCTGGATGTAGGAAGTGCTGGCCAGAAGAGGCGATTAACCAGGCAATTAAGAACTGAAGCTAAAAATCATTGAGCGTTATGATGACCAAACATTTCTCAAGTACTAAGCTGCCTTATTTCCTGTCCATGTCTTGCTTTATTTGATTCTCAAAATAGCCCAGTGGGGTGTGAGCCTCAGGTAGGTATATAACTTGCCAAGGGGTGCAAGGTTGGTGAGCAGAAGTGGGATTTGAGCCCAGACTGTGAATTCATAGCTCTTGCTCATTTGACCACTACATATGTAACTTCCCTAAATAACTTCCCGTAAACTGGGCTTTGAATCAAAGGACCTTCTGTCATTTCCAGGCTCCTACCAAGTGCTCTGGGTTAAAGGATTGGCTGTGAGAATGGGATAAGTATTCATACCACTCTCGGACTCTTAGGGATGTTAAAAATATGGAAATAACAAATATGACAAAGCATTTTGCAAATTGTAAAATGCTGTGCAAATATTGACTTTTGTCATTTGCACAAGAGACTCTTTGATGATGACACTGAGTCTGCAGCCAGCCATCATAAAGATACCCATTACAGAGGCATAGAAAGCTTGTCTCTACCTTTTAGTGTGCCGTGGAGCATTTGGGGGAGGAGCTCTCCCAGGAATCCCACTCTTCGCATTAGCTGTTGGCAAATGTGGCACCTGTCGCAAGGCCAAATACATGCACTCCCATGTGTGCACATCAGCGCCACCGGCACCTTCTGCTCGGCTTCTTCCCAGCTTTCTCCCTAGTCCTTTCACCACCTCTTTCCCAAGCCCTACCAAGAGCCAGCAAAATGAACAAGGCAGAAAAGAGGAATAAAGAGACATTGGGGATGATGATAGAATTACCTCATGCCCCTATCTGGGAATGGCACTACTAAATTGTGCCCAGAGAAACTGGCTCTCAGCAGGCACCTAATATCCCCTCCTGAGTGGCCAGAGGATTTACATCTTACCTGCAGAGATGTTGCACTCCGGTGCCACAGAGTCCTTCTAAGAAATGAAGCAAACATAGCCTTTGTCAGCAGCTAGAAGCTATGTCTTAAATGATTCTGGTTTTATGTGTCCTCCGACACCTTTTGCTGTCAGATAAAGCGTGCCAGATAAAGGAGTGTCAACCAGGGGAACTGACCTCTGTTCTGCTCACATTTTCACCACTGCAACGTGTGACCTACATCTTATACTTTCCTTCCCCACAGTGGTCTGGAGTGAAGGTGTGTCTTATGAAGGCTCATGTTTAAAGTAATTTATAGGTGGGTAGCTGCCATTATTGTCGGCCCTCCTGGAATATACTGAAATCTTTACCTCTGCATTAGAACAGGAATACTCCTTAGCTCAGTAGGAAAATTTGAAACCCAGGTAGTGACTCCTCTAATCAACTCGATCAGGATACATTATTTTCCTGAAACTTTCATTATATAAATTTTTCAACACCAGTAAATGTGGAGAAATAGTACATAAGTATTCTAAGAACCTACCCTTAGACCAAAC
This sequence comes from Phataginus tricuspis, assembly GCA_029783875.1. NCBI lineage: Eukaryota > Metazoa > Chordata > Mammalia > Pholidota > Manidae > Phataginus > Phataginus tricuspis. The sequence continues at coordinate 11,473,886 of JAQQAC010004068.1, forward strand.
AGTTGCTAGCATTTTACCCTATTTGCTGCTCTCTCCTCTCTTGGTGAACCATTTAAAAGTCAACTGCAGATATGGTCTGACTGCAGTGCCCCGCACTCCTTTCCGAGGAAGGAAGTTACAGACAGCCGTGGTATGGTGGTCATGCCTAATAAAATTAACACGCACTCTGTGATGCCATCTAACATTACTATATATCCACATTTCTCCACTTGTCCCAAAAGTCCAATCCAGTTGTCTAGCGCAATCAATCTGGGCAATTTCCTAATTTTCTGTCTTGTAATTCTTAGTAGAATTGTCTTGACTTCAGTTGAATTAGTCTTTCTATTTTCCCTTCTGATATGACTTTATGAAGGTAGTTCTTTGCTATCCACATATACATACACACACATATGTATATGTATGTATGTATGTGTGTATATATACACACACACGCACAGATTTTACATATACATGTACACAGATGCATATATGTGTGCACCTATATTCACTATATATGCATGTAGATATACACACACTTATATATATGCACATAAAACATATATGAACGTATTTATATCCATTGTATATGTACACACGCATATATTGATATATTTTTGTCAGGTTTTCTGGGGGTTCTTTGTGATTGTCTGGGATTGAAGAGATGTGAAGGATCAGAACCAAGTAATGTAAAGCTACTGATCAGCCAGTGCTGCTCTGCGACGTCCAGGAGTGGTTCTGATCGGTGAGGTGCTAGGCATCCTTCCTCAGTTGTTTGCTTGTTTTTTCAGTATTGACTGAATTCATGCTAGGAGCAGGGATTCCAAACCACCATTCTGCTTTCTGTTGTAACTGGTGTCATCAAAGCGCCGTATGTCCACCCCTCAGGTTCAGGTCTGTGCGAGGTCAGGCAGCACCTCCGCTCTGGCCATGGAAAGAGCAGCCTTTGGGGACACTGAGACCTGAGCTCAGTAAAGGGGGTCTCTTCCGTGCCTTTGGGTGCTGCTGGTCAGAAGAGGGAGAGCACAGACGAGTGGGTGGCCTGCTCCCTTCCTTCTGCCTTTCAGACCTTTGTCCATGGTCCATGGCGATCTGTTCTCAAAACACCATTCCCTGAAAGAAACTTCTCTTTTGCCACTGACATCTTAACCACCCACTGACCACAGCACACCTACATTCCCTGCAGTCTCAATGAGCCATAAGACCCAGGTGCAGAGCTAGCACTTAATATCCCTCCCTAGAATTGAATTATCTTAGCTCTCAAACCTCCATTTCTATTGGTGGTGGATAAACTTGCCAATATAAAGTGATTCCCTGTTTCTTCTAGGTGAATGCCTAGTCTGTTTTGGATATAATCATTCAAAATGCTGCACCCTGCCCCACACCCGTGGATGGCATTGGGGGCACTGCCGGGAGCCATGGGTCCCCACCATAGGTGAATATCTCCATGGCTTTTGCCATCAACATAACTTCCCTTACTCTTGTGAGCTTCTATCCCCTGGTGTGTCCTGCTACACTCTACCTAGTTCTGCTCCCCAGGGGCCAGTCACACTTGTCACTCTGCCTCCTTTGTCCAATATCCTGCTGAGCCCATATTTAAATTTCTCCCATTGACTCCCAAATATCTTTTTCAGCAGTTTATCCAAATTGAGATCCAATTCAGAATGCATGCAGTGTATCTATTGCTTTGTGCTTGAGTCCTTTTTAATTTAGCACAGGATCTGTATTGATGAAGAATAATTAATGCTAGACATTACAATTGACAAAGGCTGACATTTCAATTGCTTCATTTCAACAAAATTTGGGTAGGCGTCTTACACCTTGCATTTGGCTATCTGGATCCAGATGGTGGCTTCCAAGAAAGGAGTGAATGAGGACTACTGGCTCTTAACTGCCTTGGTCCAGAACTGACACACATTCACAGTCCTTTGGCCAGAACTGGCTGCATGGTCCCACACTAAGGACAAGGGAGTTATAAAGGTGGGGAGCACCTGGAATTGTAGTGACACATTCTTGCCATAAGCTCCTCCCTTTTTAAGCTGCTGACACTAGTGCGTTGAAGAGGCTCACATGCTACCCTGTGGGTTATCATTTCTGAATGTTTTTGGTTGTTTTGTCAATGGTGCAAATTAGGTTGTTCTAACTCATGTATTTCCTATAAACTGTAAGTTAGATATGAAAGCTTAAGGATACATGTTCAACGTAAGTAACTGTGACTTACTTATTTTGTGACTGGAAACTTGTACTTCTTAATCTTCTTAACCTATTCCACCCACCCCTCACGCCTTCACCCCTCTGGAAACCATCAGTTTATTCTCTGTGTTTATTAGTCTGTTTGTGTCTTGTTCATTTGTTTTATTTTTTTATGTTCTACATATAAGTGACATCAGAAGGTATTTGTCTCCTTCTGCTGACTTATTTCACTTAGCAGAATACCCTGTAGGTCCATCCACATTGTTGCAAATGTCAATCATTTTTATTCATTTGTTTATCCTTGGATATGTAGGTTACTTCCATATCTTGGCTATTTTAAATAATGCTTCAATGAACATAGGGTGATTGAATTCTCCTTGAATTAGTGTTTTCATTTCTTTCCACTAAATATCCAGAATAATTCCTAAATATCCAGAAGTAGAATTATTGGATCATATGGTCTTTCCATTTTTAATATTTTGAGGAAACTCCACACAATTTTCCATAGTGGCTGCACCAATTTACATTCCCACCATCAGTGCCCAAGCATTCCCATTTTTTTCGTATCCTAGCCAACACTTGTTATTTCTTGTCTTTTTGATACTAGCCATTCTAACAGGTGTGAAGTGGTATCTCACTGTGGTTTTGACTTGCATTTGTCTGATGATTAGTGATATTGAGCATTTTTTCATGTGTCTGGCGACCATCTATATGTCTTCTTCGGAAACATGTCTATTCAGGTCCTTTGTCCAGTTTTTAATAAGATTTGTTTTTCTTGTGTTGAGTTGTATGATTTCCTTAGATATTTTGGATAATATCAGTTTATCAAATGGATATATCATTTGCAAATATATTCTCCCATAGGGTAGGTTGCCTTTTTATTTTGCTGATGGTTTCCTTTGCTGTGCAGAACTTTTTATTTTGATGAAGCCCCACGTGTTTATTTTTGCATTTGTTGCACTTGTCTGATGAGATAGATCAAAAAAAAATATATTGGTAAGTCTAATGTCCAAGAGTTTTTGCCTATGTTTTCTTTTAGGAGTTTTATGGTTTCAGATCTTACATTTAGGTCTTCAATCCATTTTGAGTTTGTTTTTGTATATGGTGTAAGTAAATGGTCCAGTTTCATTCTTTTGCATGGAGCTGTCCAGTTTTCCAAAACTATTATTGAAGAGATTTTCTTTTCCACATTGTATATTTTTGCCTCCTTTGTCACGTATTAATTGACCATATACGTGTGGGTTTACTTCTGGGCTCTCTATTCTGTTCCATTGATCTATGTGTCTGTTTTTGTTCCAGTACCATACTGTTTTGATTACTACAGCTTTGTGGTATAATTTGATATCTGGGAACATGATATCTTCAGCTTTGTTCTTCTTTCTCAAGATTGCTTGGGCTATTTAGGTCTTTGTGATTTCATACAAATTTTAGGATTATTTGTTCTACTTCTGTGAAAAATGTCAGTGGCATTTTGATAGGGATTGCATTGACTCTGTAGCTTGCTTTGGGTATTACAGACATTTTAATAATATTAATCCTTCCAATCCTAGAGTGTGGTATACCTTTCCATTTATTTGTGTCTTCTCCTATTTCTTCATCAATGTCTTACAGTTTTCAGGGTAAAAGTCTTTCACTTATTTGGTTAAATTTATTCCTAGGTATTTTATTCTTTCTGATGCATTTGTAAAGACTATTGTTTTCTTAATTTCTCTTTCTGCTAGAAATGCAACAGATTTCTGTATATTAATTTTGTATCCTGAAGTTTTATTGAATTCATTATTTGTTATAATTTTTTGGGTGGAATCTTTATGGTTTTCTATATATAGGATCATGTCACCTGCAAATAGTGCTGATTATACTTTTTCCTTACCAATATTAATGGCTTTTATTTCTTTTTCTTGTCTGATTCCTCTGGTTATGACTTCTAGTACTATGTTGAATAGAAGTGGTGAGAGCTTTTCACCATTGAATATGAGGTTATCTGTCATAAATGACCTTTATTATGTTGATGTATATTCCCGCTGTATCCACTTTGTTGAGACATTTTGTCACAAGTGGATGTTGAATTTTGTCAAATACTTTTCCTACATCTATTGAGATGATCTTATGATTTTTTTCCTTCATTTTGTTAATGTTGTTTATCACATTGATTGATTTGTGGATTTTGCACCATCTGTGCATCCCTGGAATAAATACCCCTTGATCATGGTGAGTGATCTTTTTAATGTATTGTTGAATTCAGTTTGCTAATATTTTGTTGAGAATTTTTGCACTTATGTCCATTGGAGATATTGGTCTGTAATTTTCTCCTTTTGTAGTGTCTTTGTCTGGTTTTGGTATCATCTGTCCTCACAGATGAATCTGGAAGTATTCCTTCTTCAATTTTTTGGAATAGTTTGCAAAAGATTAACCCTTCTTTAAATGTTTGGTATATTTCACCTGTGAAGCTATCTAATCCTACATCTTTGTTTTTTGGGAGTTTTTTTTATTACTGATTCAATTTCATTACTAGCAACTGGTCTGTTCAGATTTTCTATTTCTTCCTGATTCAGTCTTGGAAGGTTGTATTTTTATAGAAATGTATCCATTTCTTCAATGTCCAATTTGTTAGCATACAATTTTATGTAGGAGTCTCTTATAATCCTTTGTGTTTCTGTGGTATTGACTATAACTTCTTTTATTTCTGATTTTACTTACTTGAGTCCTCTTTATTTTTCTTGATAAGTCTGGCTAAAATATTATTAATTTTGCTTATCTTTTCAAAGAACCAGATCACTTCAATGTTTTCTTTTTCTATTTTTTTATCCTATATTCCATTTACTTCTGCTCTACTCTTTATTATTTCCTTCCTTCTCCTAACTTTGATCTCTGTTTGTTCTTTTCTTTCTAGCTCCTTTAGGTGAAAGATTAGGTTGTTTATTTGAGATTTTTCTTGTTTCTTGAGATAGGTTTGTTATCATTATAAACTTCCCTCTTAGAACTGTTTTTGATGCATCCCAAAGTTTTTGGAACATTATGGTACCATTTTTATTTGTCTCAAGGTATTTTTTAATTTCTTCTTTGATTTCTTCATTGGCCCATTGGTTGTTTAGTAGCATGTTGGTCAGCCTCCACATGTATGTGTTTTTTCCACTTTTTTCTTGTCATTGATTTCTAATTTCATACCATTGTGGTAGGAAAAGATGCTTGGCATGACTTCGATCTTTTAAAATTTACTGAGATTTCTTTTGTTGCCTAACATGTGGTCTATCCTGGAAAGTGCTGTGTGTGCTCTTGAAAAGAGTATGTATTCTGCTGTATATGTATATATGTATATATATATATGTATGTATATTAAGTCCATTTGGTCTAATGTATTATTTAAGGTCATTTTTCCCTTATTGACTTTCTGTCCAATCTAACTATTGATGTAAGTAGAGTGTGAAAGTCCCCTACTGTTATTGTATTACTGTCAATTTCTCCTTTTATGTCTGTTAATATTTTATTGATTCAACAATTCACTCATGAGCCATACTGTTTTGAATATTGAGAGTTTTATTTTTGTTTTACTATCTGGTAGGGCCAGTCCTCAATATTTTCTCCTTTTCCCCATGTTTTCCTATCCAGAAATCTTGTATTTCTCTTTTGATGTTTCAGTTCTAATTTTGTGTCTTTCAGCAATATTTGTAAGGTTTCTGGCATAGAAACATCAAATTCCAACCTTTTTTAAACCACTAATATAAAAAATTAGGCCATGCTATGGTAAAGTCAAGCCCTACAGCTTAAGTCACAAAATACAGCCAAGGCTTATTGTCTCTCATTCATGCAAAGACCAGTGCAGGTCAGGAGACTTTCTGAGGGAGACTCGGCAGTCCAGGCTATATCCATGTTGTGGCACCATCATCAGTAAGGTGACTGCACAGTCGACCTTGCATTAGAAATAGTCACATGGCCTTGCCTGTCTGTGGGAGGGCCAAGATGCCAGATTTTCCAGTGTGTCATGGAGAGAGGGGAACAATAGATACAGGTGAGCACTGTATTCTCTTAGTTATATCTTCTAACTAGTTGTTTGTATGTATATTATGGTATTAATTCTTCTATATTAGTTTTATACCCTATTATCTTAGTGAATTTTCTGACTGTAGCTCTCCAGCTGATAGTCTTGCACTTATATCATCTGTAAATAGGCAGAGTTTTATCATTTCCTCTTTAACCCTTTTACTTCTGATTTCTCTTGTCCAATGCATTGACGGATAACCCATAAGTGTTAAGTAGTACTGGCAATAGTGGACATTCCTTCCTTGTTCCTGCCATCTGTAATTTCCCGCTAGACTGGTGATTTACCAATAGTTCTTACCTGCTAGTGCAGGACTCTGAACTAAGCCAGGGATTATTAAGCCCACTCCCCATCCCACACCTATGACAGATATTGCTATCCAGTATTTACTGAACTGTGACATGGACGATATCCTTGTCAACCCTTATTAGTTTTTAATCACCCTTGACAGCTGGGGTAAAGTCTACGTGTCATCCCATATGTGAACCAAAAGTGTGGCTTTAAATATTGAACTTAATGAGTCATATTTTTAACCCAGAGGACACACTGAAGTATAATTTTGATAATAATACACCTATTAGATTCATTTAAAAATAGTAATTAATGATATTGGTCAGGTGATGTATCCTTTAATGAGCATAATCTTCCAAAACTTTGGGTAGACTTCTATGACTGAATATATGTAAGACTGTTATGAGAGGCTCAAGCCAGACTCCCTCCCTAGCACCCACTTCTGCCTTTTCCCCCCACGATGAGTGGATCCTCTGTCTAATCACAGCTCAGTTTCCATCTCCTCCATACAGCACACAGGACACCTGTTTCTGAATTATTGTCTGACTTCAAGATTTTTCTCTTGTATTGATAATTAACCCTAAATAAAAAAAAAGTGCATTGTCCTCCCAACTAATTTGTAAACTATTCACTTACTCAACAGATATTTTTCAAATACCTGTTCTGTTGAGACCTATATGCTAGGCTTCTGGGATATAGCTATGACAAAGCACCAAAGATTATTTTTTCTTAGAAGTTTAGTGGAAGACAAAAAAACAACTAACTGAGCAGAACTGTTCAATTTAAATTATATGTGATGGAGGAAAAATGCAGTGTAAACAGAGAATCCAAAATAGATCTTACCTAGTAAGATTTATGTATTTTGTTACCCCATTGCATTTTTCACATCATAGGCATACAATAGCTATTATTATTTGGTTAATGAGCCAGCAGCTTTAATGTCACCTGTAAAATACACAAAACCTAGTTCTTATTGTCAAATGGAGGAAACATGACAATAGATTTAAAGATAAACCATCTGAGAGTTTCTTATTATATATAAAAGTTTAGTATATATAAATATGTGGTTTTCTTTTACCTTCTGGAATTTACTGAAATACGTCCCATGATTCTAAAGTGCTCTTGGACATGATGGGACAATGGCAGATATTTTGAAGTTATTTGGCAACATCTTTTGCCACAAGTTTGATAAATCAGATGAAAGTTCAATAGTCAGATATAGCCAAACACAAAGAAACAGTGTTTGCTAATACAGTGGCATAGAGAACTTGCTAGAACAAGAGTGTTTTGGGCCATTTAAAAATTTTTGTAATTGCGCAAGTTATTTTTGAAATTCTTACAACATAATAGGTACAAGGTCAATTGTAACAAATGCATTTTCCTAAACTAATTCGACTAAACTAACAGTGGTAGCAGAGAATTAAATAAAACTCATTTTCAAGAAGTATTTTTACTTGGCCATAAAATGTACCCACTTTAATAAATTTACCAAGGAGTTTCTCCCTAGTCAGAATACTAGGCTTTGTATTTACATAGGTCCTATTTCATGCAGAGTACAAAGTGTTTGTGAAAATAAAGACATCGATTGTAAGAAGTGAACATTGATTACTACCATCCTTCCCTAATTGATCAGTAAGGTATTTGGAGCTTTGGGAAGTCGTGCATATATTTCACAGGTGACCCAAAGTTGGACCCCATCCTCTCACTCATGGCCTAGTTACTTTTTGTACTACAACACACATCTGAAAAGTACACAATTAAGTATCTATAAAATTCAAAAATACCTATAGGTAAAAATAACTCTAATAGAACAAAATCCATGTAAGAGAAACAGGAGTTCTAGAATGTAACATTCTACAGCAATACAGATCTGCCAAATTCCAACAGCTTAGGGGCGTGGGAGAGTTATCTATCATTACAATTAACCACTGAAATTACTGCATGTGTATTTTTATTCAGAAAATATGATTTCTTTCCTGGAGTGGGATAGTCTTCTCTGTGAGCAGGTTAGAATGTTGTTATAATATATTTTGATACACTCCAGAACTGAAGACTAGACCAAGAGCGGGTTTTTGATGGGTGGCCTTGTTCTTTCTAATCACATGTATTTTGAAGTGGTCTAGTTCTGGGTGACTGAGGAATTTCTAATTCCCTCTGACAACACAGTTATCTCACTAGTTATGTTTTTCTAGATTCCTAACTAGTGTGGCTATTGCAAACGGCAAACCTTACAGAATAATCTGGTCTGACTGCAGTTGCGAGACCTATCATGGCTTCTACTTATCTGCTGTCTTTTCTTCTCTTCCGATCAAAGGGATTTCTTTTTTTGTCAATACATCACCTCACATTTATTTTTTAAATTGTGTTTTGTATCTCTGCATGCTGTATGGGCCCTGGCTGGAAACACCCAAATTAGGATAATTCAAGTGGAATGAAATTAAAAGACTGTTTACAGAGGCGCGAGTGGGGCTTGGGAAAACCACACAAGGAAGTTGGGTATCCAGTGGCTGGAAACAGCAGGTGCCTTTGCTACCCTGGATCTAAAGAAACAAAACAGAACTGAGGTCAGAAAGGCAGCATTCAGGTCCCATTTAGCCTGGGACAACCCTGAAGGGAGGAATCGGGAGGTATAAATAATCTGCCACTTACTCTCTGGTCCCCTAGTTCTCCTGCTCAGTAAAATCCTACAGGAAGCCAGAGAGCAGTGCATTCCGTTGATATAATCCATCTGGATGCCTCCTGGGGGCACAGAGCAAAGTGAAGACTGACCATGAGGTGGAGGGGAAAATAGAAAATCTCCAGCACAGAGGCTATTTATCAGGCAGTCACTCACAAGCCTGTCCCCAAATGTGACCACTTTATGAGAGGCAAGTTGTGGCCGTCAGTTCAGGCAAAACTTGACTGTTTCAACCATGACATCTGAGCTCCAAAACGCTTCGCTTTGCCTCAATTCCCAACTTCTGGCCCTCCCTCAAGACCCTCCCCCCCAATATCTGCTGAGCAAGCTGAATTTGTGACCTAGTAATGCCACTTTCAAGTAGGCACAACCTAGAGAATGCCTAATAAACATTTGTTAAAGAAGTGAACAGGCGTAACTGCCTTGGTCCTGTCTTGACTAGTCCTCTGTCCGACCCGTCACTCTGGTTTGGTCAGGCCCCCCTGGTTCCCATAACCCAGGTTCTTCCTTTGTCAGTGGCGCTTGCTGCCTTCCCTGGTTTATATGTATTCATCCTGTTCCTGTCTTGATTGGTTGGGAAGAAGAGATAACTTGCAGGCAAGATGCACCTTAGAAGACAAAAGTCCTGGAAACATTGATTTTTCTACCTTTTTTCCAATTTTTTAAAGAATTTAAACCTCCTCCCCCAGATTCCCACTTTTGGAAGCATATTTTCAGTGTCGCTGTTATGTTAATGAGTCTTTATGTGACATGTGCTGTGGCTCATATTTAACTCTTCACTGTACACTTTGAGACCATCTTAGTAGTTACTACTTTCTTGTTCTGGACAGGAACTCCTTTCTGATCTTTTAAAGTCAGACAAATATCTCATTATCTCTTAAGAAATGAGAGGATGGGATAGGATTGTGATGTATAAGCCTAACATCTTTTAATACTGAGTTTCCAGTTTTAATGAAGAAGATGAAAGGACCGGGGTTGACTTAGCAGATTGGTTCATGGACTGAGCCAAGCTCCAGTGGGTCTTTCAGCAATTCCTGGGACCTGGGATGACACCTGAAGGTGAATACCAGGGAAGGCTTGCAGCTACACAGGTCTTGGAGAGTGTGCTTGGGAACTGTGGCTGGATTTCACTTCTGAGACGTGTTGTGTGACATGTCCCTGAGGCATGGGAGAGGTGCAATTGGTTTCCGCAGCTCTCCCTCCGTGTTATCTGTGTTGTCTTTTGCTGCACAGTAATCACATGCCCTAGAGGTGGACTGCTTATGTTAAAATGCTGGTATTTCAATCGCTAACTATGTAATCACAGGCAAGTTCTTTTATGCTCTAAATGTGGAGATAATATTGCCTAACATATGTTTGCTGTGAGAGAAAATGAAGTCATATAGGTAAAGTGCTTAACAGTGTTTGGTAAAGTTCTTAAAAGAAAATGAACAGAGCATCAGTGAACTGCAGGACAACTTCAAGGAGACAAATAGCTTTATCTGCAATTGCCCTAAACTGGAAACAATGCAAGATTCACTAGGGGAATGGAGAGGCAAGTTGTGGTCTAAACATAAAAAGGAATAAAAAGGAATGAATTATTGATACATGTGACACCATAGATGAATCTCAAAACAGTTATGCTGATTGGAAGGAGCTAGACAGAAATACAGTACATTAAGTATATTCTGTAGTATTCTAGTTGCATAAAATTCTAGAAAATACAGACTAATGTCTACTGACAGAAACAGATAATGGATGGGGATAGGCAGGGTTGAAAAGGAAAGGATGGATTACAAAAATGTCACTGTATAGGGGTGTGGTTAAGTTTATAATTTTGATTGTAATGATAATTGCACAGTTATATGCATATGTCAAAATTCATCAAAATATCTACTTAAATATCGACAGTTTATTGTATGTCAATCATACACCAATTAAGATTTTTTGTTAGTCCTATAAAAATAATTAACTAGTTTGTTTCCATCTCTTGATACTTTTGGAAAAAAGGTTTTTCTTAACAGTTTTTAAAAAAATGTCTCAAAACAGACTTTAGCACTGTTTACCCACTGAATTTCCTACCTTCTTTCTTGCTGTGTTTATCTGGAATTTTTATTTCACTTAAAAAATATAAAATTTACTTTTTGAAATAGTCAGTGCTGATTTCTAGTAACATTTTAGGAGTAGTAAAGAGGTAAATTCTAAAAGAGTCTCAGTGTTAATTAGCCTTAACTTTTTTGTTTATCTGTTTTTGGCATATCTTATTTGTTTCATTTTACCCTTTCCTTCTCCATTCACTATTCTTCTTGCTGAAGTACATCCTTTAATATATCTTCCAGAAAGAGCTATAAATATTCCTAATGTTTACTATTCAAAAATGTCTCAATTTTAACTATTAAATACTAGTTTAACTGAATACAGGATTTTGGCTTGAATCTCTCCACCCCTCTCCTGACTACCCTTCACTTTTTAAAAGATATTTTTCAATGTCTTCTAGCGTATATTTTGTCTGATATAATATATCTGATATAATTAAACAAACTTTCAATCTGTCTAATTGCTATTCCTTTGCAGGTAATTTGTCTCTCATCTCTGATAGTTTTTAAAGGTTTCTCTCTACTGATTATGTTCTAAGTGTCACTATGTTGCAGATAGATATGGATTTACCTTTCTGTAACCTCTTCATGTTTTATATCTTTAAAGTCTTCCTTCAATCCCATAACATTTAAATAATGGCTTTGCTGAGAAATGATTGACAGGCCATAAAATATATTTTTTATTCAGTTGTCTTTAGTATATTGCCAAGTTGTGCAACTGTCACTGCTCTCTATTTCCAGAACACATTTTACCACTCCAAAAAGAAATCTCAGAACCATTATTAGTCACTCCTCAGTTACCCTTTCCCCCAGCCACTGACAAACACTAAGTTGCTTTCTGTTTCTATAGATTATATCTATTCTGGATATTTAATACAAATGGAATCATAGAATACGTGACCTTTTGTGCCTCATTCCTTTCACATGGCCTAAGGCTTGCAAGGTTCATCCATGCTGCAACATGTATTTGTACTTCATTACTTTTTATGGTTGAATAATACTCTGTTGTATGGCTATACTGTATTTTATTTGTCCGTTCATCAGCTGATGGATATTTGGATGGTTTCTACTTTTTGGCTACTATGAACAATGGTGCTATGGATACTTGTGTACAAGGTTTTTTTGCACACACGTTTTCAACTCTCTTGTACATATACCTAGGAGTGGAATTGCTGGGTCATATGGTCATTATATGTTTAACTTTTTGAGGAATTACTGAACTGTTCCCAGCAATGTACAAAGGTTCTAAATTTTGCACACCCTTGAGAACACTTGTTATTAACCATCTTTTTTTATTTATAGCCATTCTGGTGGATGTGAAGGGCTATCATTGTCTTCTCTGTCATTCTTTATATGTCATCTTTTGGAACTTCTAATAAATATTTATAGAAGCCATTTAATCTATTCTTGTCAATTAACTTCTTTTTCAATGAAGAAAATCTTTGTTTTGTTGTGGGTAAATTCCTCATTATTAATGTTCTGTTAGCTAATAGCTAATGCAATTTTGAACTGTGTTTAGTTTAGAATTTATCCTGTTTAATTTGTTTTTTATTGCTGATACAGTGAACACAATTTATTTATTGTTAGCACATTTTAATTTCATAGTTTCTTGCTCCTGTTTTATAGATGACCTTCCTGCCTTTATCTCTTTAAAAATCTTGAAATACTTGTTTTAAATTTTCTTTTCATAGGGCCTTAATGTTTGCATTTCATCATGAGTGAAGTCACTGTTGCATTTGTTGGCTTTTTAAAAGTTTTTTACTTATATATTTAAACATTTTATAGTACTACTCATTTCAAATGGGAGTCTTTGTTTTTATTTCTCTTTCCTCATTCTCACTTGTTTATCAGTTTTGGTTCAGCTACAGACTTACACTGGGGGTTTGGGGTCACTTCCCACAATGAAGCCAATCACATTGCAAATCTAGTGGCTAAGCTGGTAGGTGGCTTTGCTTAGATCCTGGTTCTTCAACTATGTCTATTATCCAAAATCCAATTTCTATTATCCAAAAAACTGGAGTCCTGGTCAGCATTCTTGACTTTTTTTTCAAACTTTGTCAATAAATGGGCAAGACCTGGCCCTATCTGAGGTCCTTGTCAATGGATCTCATACCTCGGTACTTGGTCCCAGTAATCACGAAGAAGTAAAAGAGGAGGCTGCTTCCACTATTTAGACTCAGAGCCCAGGAGCCCACCATTTCAGCTCCTGCTTAGTGTGGTGTGTTTCTATTTTGATTCTAGGCTGCATGTAAGTTCATATTTTTTCTGAGCATAGTTATGTCTTTTAAATTAAAAAATTATATATCTTTGATATGAGTTAAGAAAGGTGCAAGGACTCATATGCATGGATTCATTTTTTGGAATGCCTATGGCAAGCAAAACAGAGCTTCTGCTTTCCTACTTGTTAAGATAGCAATCAACCGCATAAATTCACAAATGGTTATAAAATGCAACAAGTGCTGTGAAGGAAAAAAAACAATTAAACAAAACAAAGAGTGTTCTAGAGGAGCTATAATGAAAGAACCCAGTTAGCCTAGGGAATCTAGACAGAGAGGAGTGTGGATGTGGACACTTGGAAGTCATCAGTAATAGCATAAATCAGCAACTAGCTTTTTTGTGCAATTGATTTATAATGCTTGCTTGACCTGAAGTGAAATGTTTTGTTTTAGTGGCTTTTAAATTCTGATAAAATTATATAAAATTTTTTTCTTTGCTAGAATATCTCCTAAGACCCTGTGTATCAAGGAGTCAGTCACATAAATTTTTTTTTCACTTGAAGACTTTCAGGTATAGAAGATGATCAATTAGACAAATCTTGGAGTGCTGCATGGAGGATTATAGGATTCAATTTAGGTCCTTAATCATATCAAACCATTTGTGCCTGGCCTTCTTTTTGTGGCTCAGCATTCTTCTGTTCAAAGCCTGTGTGCGTTCCGTTTGCCACAGCAGACATCACTAGACCATGCTACAGTTTTGGAAAGCAGGTTGGGTCAGTAATCAAATGCATGGATTAGGGGTTGACAGCTTGTTTTGTGAGATTATTTGTGCAAAGAGGAATTTCCACGTGATCTAACTCAAATGCTTCCACAATTTTAATGCTTTATGGTACAGAGGATTATGTAACATTAAAGCCATCATCAAGAGACATTTAAGCTTGTTTCCTACTTGGAGTAACTTTCCATGTAGAACACAATTATGTGGTTGGGTTCCTTCTACAGCCACATGAGAGGAGTGCATGCAGGTAGGCAAATTGCTCTGTGTTAGCCTTGGGAGACCGATGCTTGTCATGGAAGCTGATCTTGCCCTTTCTCTTCTCTTCAAGCAAAACATTGTTCCGTCCAGTGTTTGACTGCTGTGTTTTTCCCTTGGTAACTCTGATTCCAAGATGCAATGTGCAGAAGTGTTTAGGGTCTTTCCCTGAGATTGCATGATACTCTGCTGGACAAATGCTACTACTATTACACACGTACACACACATGCATGCATGCTTCTTATAGAGTATAGAATATATAGTACAAATATATTTATAAAGATGTTTACAGCAGCATTGTTTGTAATGTGAAAAATTTAATTACTAGTGGAGTTGTTAAAAAAAATGCAAGGCAGATATGTTACAGTCCCCACAGTAGTTAAAGAGCATCAGACAGATTTACATGTTAATGTAGAAATACCGCCAAGATATATTAAGTGGGAATAAAATGGTGGCAGAATAATATGTGAAAAATTATTTTATTCATGTTAACAATACAAATAAAACTGTGTGTATGTCCATGCATGCATGTGCTACCCATTAGTGAGAAAAAATACATCAAGGGCAAACACCAAACTTTTAGTTGTGGTTATTACTTCTGTGGAAGATATGGGAGGTGAAAGAGGAATTCACTCTTAGCACTGTAGAGTTCAACATTTGCTTGAGATTTCTCATGAAGAACAAGTATAGTGCTTAGAACTACCTGAAATTCTTCTGTGTTTGTTGTTTACTTGTCTCACTCTACACATTAAAATATAAGTTTTGAGAAAGGCGAGAACTAGGTGGCCTTTCCTATTCTGTACTCAGAGGCCTAGAATAGTGCTGTGGCTTATAGTATTTGCTCTGTCAAAACTGAGTCAATGAGTAACTTGAGCAATGAAAAGGAAAAAATGACTTGCTGGGTACATTCTCTGCTGCCAACTCCAAGTTCACCTAAGCTCCTGCCCTACCAGCTGCTCGTTACCAGGAGCTTAGTATCCTCTCACTGCAGTGCTGAGCTCAAATGGCATGACTTCCCCATGTCCTCCCCTCTTTTCTGAGCCTTTTTTCTATCCTTAGCAGATAGAACCTTCTCCTTGACTGGTAAGTGGAAGGAGGAATTCTGGAAGGTTGGCTCTTTCAGTTGAACTGGCAACTCCCTCTCCCTGTTTATTTTTAAGATCAATACCAGAATGAAAGCAGGCAAGCTAGCAGCAGGCAATAGGCATGCCAGAGGCTCTCAAGTTCCCCAGGGTTCTCCAGGGGAGAGAGCAAAGAGGGCTCATTCCGCATGGGGTGAGATGAGAGGGGAGGGCCTAGGGGACAAGGGAAGATGTTTTTTCTCTGCAAAGCCAGGGATGATGTAGTTCCTTGGAACAGCGCAACCATCAAAACTTATGAATACACTTAGAACTGGTCTGTCCTCCTCACTTTGCTGAGGATGGTCCTAGCCCCTGGCATTACACGAATCCTAGGGAGCCTGCAGGGAGTTCCACGAGGCTGAGAGGCTCCCTGATGGCATAGGACTGCTCTGCCAGTCACTCCACCTGAATGTTCTAAACATAAAAACAGTGCAGCAGGAACAGCAAAAAGCACATTGTGTATCCTGCTAGCGATGTCATGGAGGCAGCCTGTGGGCCGAGTTATAGACAGGTTTAGGCACATGGTAACAGGAAGATGAAAAAACGACCCCTGAGGGTATGTTATAATGTTTTTTTATGAGTTTAAAAAACCTGCGCATTTATTTCATGGTTTAAGGCCATTTTCCGCAGAACAGAAAAAGTTCAGATGTGTAACCTGAAAGATACATTTGAAAAGCAAAAGAGTAGCTAAGGATACCCAAATCATCCACGAACATACAAAATGATGCCTGATCTCATTAGCAATTAGGGGAATGGAAATGAAAACAGAATGGTTAATTAAAACAGACTGACAATATGAAGTTTTGGTGGGACATACACTGTGGTTAGGAGCCCAAATTAGTACAAACTCCTTAAAAGCTGTTTGGCATTATAAACTACAGTACAACATATGCACAGCCTATGATGTGGCAAATCTACTTCTAGTTATATGCCCAAGAGAAATGTGTCACAAGCGATAAGAGACGTGGTCAAGAATGCTTATAGCAGCAGAATTTGCAGTAGCCGCAGACTGGAAACCACCTGAGCTTCCATCAGTAATAGAATGGAACTTGTGGTACTTACATACAGTGGGATACCATATGGGAGTAAGAATAATAAACCACAGCTATATGCAATAGTATGGATGGATCTCATAAATATAATGGTGAACCAGAGAGAAAAAAAATGTATGGTTTATTTTTATAGAAAATTTAACAGGCAAATTAATCTGTGGTTATAGAAGCCAGGAGAATGGTTCTTTTGGGGAGGATGGAAGGGCGTGTGAGTGGGTGCAGGTAAGGTTTTATTACTTGACCTGCATGACGGTTCATTAGTATGTTTGCTTTGTAGCAATTCAGTGAGATATATATGTGGAATTCTGTGTAAATATGTTATGCTTGTTTAAAAAAAAAAAAGCCAAGAAAAAAAGTATACGCACAGGACCTGGATGAGAATGTGTAAGCTGGCTAGGTCGATCCCCCTCTGCTGATGAGAGTTTTGCATTTCCTAGCCTGTGGAGTAACACATTCCCAGTCTGTAACGTAACTGTGTGTTTTGTTTTATTGTGTTTCATTGCCTAAGCAATGAGTGAGCATTGTAAGTTCCAATTTTGGGAGTAGGAATTGATAAAGAAAATTTATTCATTGCATTTTTATTATGAAACATAGGAGTTTTATGTAACTTCTTTTTTCACATCTAGACTAAAACCCAAAGTCCTTTCCACAGCCAACATAAGGCCTCATGTCAGGTTGTTCCTCCAGTTATCCACTTGTTCCCATTTGGGGCATTGCACCCAGTTTCCTCAGTCTGCAGTGCTTTTTCATCAGGTGCTCATAGAGCTGGCTCTATTATTTGTTGAATGAATGAATTGATTCATGCTGGTGCTGTGGATAAAATGAGAGTTCCTGTGGCCAGGATTCTCACCTGGCTCTAGTTGGTTAGTTCACTACACACGTGTGGGCAATACGTTGCTATTGACTCTATATAAAGAGCTCTGCCCCGTGCTCTGGGTGACATGGTGGCGTGGCTGCAAGGCTGCAGGAGAGCAGAGCAGAGGCTGGAGTGGTAGCAGCACTGAGGACAGAGGCCCAGAGGACGGCTGTGGGGGCAGAGAGGCCCAGAGGCAGAGACTGGCTTGCTGCGTGCAGACTCACTCTGAGTGAATGGGATTTTAGTGATTGACCTGCCACCGTGGAAATAAAGTCGGGTTTCACCCCAAGAATGTTCTACTGTCATTTCTTTGCTCACACTGAATCCATAGCGAATTTGCCCAGGGCTGAAACCCATTGGCAAGACAGGTGTTTATGTACATTTCATATGAAAAGCCCATTAATATTGTGGGTAAGTTGGGGTTCCTATGGCCAGGATCCTCACGGAACTTAAACCACCTGATGATGTAACTGGCCTGTTGCTAGGCTGCCGCTTCCACACCTTTAGGCAATAAGTGATTATTGTGCTATACAGCGAGCTCGGCCCAGTGCTCTGGGCGGAGGCAGAGACGCTAGTGCTCAACCTACCGCCAGGAGAACAAGCCGGGTAATAAACCCTTTCACCCCAAAGAATGTTCTGCTGTCAATTTCTTTGGTCGCATTGAATCCATAACGAACTTGCCCGGGGCTGAAACTCATCGGCAAGACAATATCCAAAGTAGTTAAAGTTCCACAGTACGCAAAGCTGTATACCCTACCTTTACATGCTCCTCTCCTGAGAAGAAACAGTAGCTTAAAGCTCACATTCTTTATGTCTCTCATGTTTGGATAACTTTTTCATTTCATAGGTGTTATACGATTGTACTAGAAAATTAAGAAAGAGAAGACAAGTATTACGGGGATTTGCAAATAGTTTCTGTCTTTTGAGACACAGTCATCAGAAAAGGAAGTGCCTCTTTGGGTCTGCTCAGACTCTGAGTGGGACTGAAGCTCACAGAAACGGTATCCCATCCCTGAGGGGCCCTGGGTGAGATAGTAATTGGTCCCTGAAAGGCCAGTGGTGATATAGTACTTAGTTCCTGAGAGGCATGGGGTGAGTTAATAGCTGGTCCCTGAGAGGCTCATGGTGATATAGTACTTAGTTGCTGAAAGTCCCTGAGTAAGATAGTACCTGGGTGAGTAGATACCTGGTCCCCGTGAAGCCCTGGGTAAGATAAAACCTGGTCCCTGGGAAGCCCAGGGTGAGAGAGCAGCTGTTCCCTTAGAGGCCCAGGGTGAGAATGTAACCTGTTCCCTTAGGGTCCCTGAGTTAGATGGTACCTGGTCCCTTAGGGACCCTGGGTGAGATGGTCCCTGGTCCCTGAGAGGCCCTGGGTGAGATGGTACCTGGTCCATGAGAGGTCTTGGGTGAGATGGAAGCTTGTCCCTGAGAGGAGGTCCCCTGGGTCAGCTATTCACCAGGCCAGTAGAGGCCCATGGTGGGATAGTACCTAGTTCCTGATAGGCAAGGTAGGGTGGGTAAAATCCCAGCACCCACTTGTAAGAACTGGACGCTTAGCAATAGGTATAGCTGACCTTGTGAGTGTTGTGTGCTCTTCCAGGCTCAGGCACGCCTTATATGTTAACAGGTTTACTTACTACAACCAGCTAATGAGGCACAGGTGAAGAAAGTGTGATAGCAGAGGCTTCAGATTACAGCTAGCTGGGATCCACCCAGTCGGCCTGGCCGGAGTTTACACACAGTGTTCACAGAGTTACTAACTCCCAGAAGGAACCCAGACCAGGACTCGGGCTTAGAGGTGGAGCTGGAAAGGCCCCAGGGAGAGAACTGAGGCAAAGGAGTACAAGTGGCAGGACATGGTTTAGAACGGAGCAGCTGCGCCCTCTGCAGGTGGTGTGGGTCATTATTCCAGTGGGCACACAGCAGTGCATTCTCAGAGACCCTCTCCAAGTCAGCAGCAGGTTTGAAATCATCTTACTGTCTTGCCAATGGGCTTCAGCCCCGGGCAAGTTCACTATGGATCCAGTGTGACCAAAGAAATGACAGTAGAACGTTCTTGGGGTGAAAGGGTTATACCCAACTTTATTTCCACGGTGGCAGGTCAATCACTAAAATCCCATTCACTCAGAGCACGTCTGCATGCAGCAAGCTGGTCCTGCCTCTGAGCTTCTCTGCCCGCACAGCTGTCCCCGTCCGTCTCTGTCCTTCGTGCTGCCACCAGTCCAGCCTCTGCCCTGCTCTCCTGCAGCCTTACAACTGTGCCACTGTGTTGCCAGAGTACCAGGAGGAGCTCTTTATACAGAGTCAGAGGCAACATATTGCCCACACATGTGTATTGAGCTAGGCAACCAGGGCCAGGTGAGAATCCTGGCCACAGGAACTTTCATTTTATGCATATTACCCTAGACTCTAGTCCATCTAACCCTATGTCCTAGTCCTACGCTAGTTCTAACCCCAGTCTGTGCCGTGTTTACAGAATCCAGAGCACCTGTGCTGAGCAGGCACCAAATACCACAGTCAGAGCTCAGTTGTCTGTGTTTAAAATAACATCCCAGGTGACTCTTAGGCAAATAAATGCCCCACAGAATTTAAATAGGAGATTCTTGACAATCAACACCTTTGAGAGTTAAAGGTGCAAAATTCTAAGACGGGATTTCAGACTGAAGCTGGACAACGGGAGATATTTGAGCACACAGGAAGACCTACACAGCTCCCCTTCGGTCACCTTCTGCGGATAACTGCAGGTACTCACTGTTAAGCTCCGCAGGGTGGGGATCCCACTTCATCTGATGTTCTGAGAGGGGCAGGCAGCAGGCAGAGCCACCAAAATAGGAGCGTCCTGTTATCTCCCCCACTCCTTTCCCCCTTTCCATCTCCCAGTCCTCCTTATCTGTTCCTCCCCTCCCTAAACAGTTGTGGTGCAGCCTTTAGGTCTTGATTCCCCACAAGAGTGACACTGTCCCACCCTGGGCATTGCTGGACCCTTAGCAGAGGTAACAGGTGGTGAAATAGAGACCATTGTCTGGTAACCACTCTGAGTGTGTTAGCAGGGTCCACACAATTACCCCACCATAGAAAGAATGGGCTCCTGCATAAAGGGCTGTGCTTGAATTAATGTACCCATTTGATTGTTAACTTGTGTTATTTTCTCAAACATTGTATGAGATATGTATGTGCAAATATTGTATTAAGATGATAATTATATTATTGTCAGGGAAGGACAAAGGCATTTTACTCTCACCATCTCTAGGGTGTAGGCTGGATTCCTGTCTCCAGGGTTTGGGAATCCTGTGCTCTACGGTGGAGAATTAAATGGTTTTTACTCTCAAAAGATTAGGTCCAGGTCTCTCAAATCTGACCTGCACATGGGTTTTGTTTGGTCCACACTGTTTTAAATGGAATCAATGGCCATAAGTAAGTACATGGGTTATTATCATGAGAATCTAGGTTTCAGGTTTCTTGGAAAAGTCTGGCAATATGGGGCTGCCATTTCTCAGGAAAACAATTGGCTAAGGCTGAACAGAGACCTAATAGCTCTGATGAGTTACAGCCCTATCACTCCTTATTGCTCCTGACGCTGATTTCCAAGGGCCAGCTACTGCTTATTATCTTCTTCCTGATCTGCTTTAAACTTATATTGCTTGCATCTCCAAGATGCTTTCTTCCATCTTCTTGCCTGGAAGAAAAAGTTTGCCAAGGATCAGGACGATAGGTGGTGGTGTGGCTCTGTGAGTGGTGGGGACCTCTGACTCTGCACTGATTGAGAGGGGACAGGTCTTCTGAAAGTGCATGGGCATGTGCCCATCCTGGGAATACCCTGGCAGGGCTGGGGTCAGAGGGACAGACTGCTCAAGACTGTGGAGCTGCCCCGTCAGAATGGCGCCCATGGGCTTGTACAGGATGGATGGCAGAGACGCTTCCTCTGTTTTCCTGACTTGCTAACCTCCTGATTATTTCCACAAAGGAGAGGATGGGTGAGGGTCCTGGAAAATGACGCAGGGGATTGGAGTTTAGCTGCAGGTCGCTTCAGTTAGAAAAAAAAAAGAGATGTTACATTGTACATGATTGCCGTCCCATATGGTTAAGTAATACGAAGTAATCATTTGCTCCTTGTGTGATGGGAATTTGCCTTATAAAACATTCATAACACTTTTCCCAATGATCTGGTCACCAAATTCCTTCCTTCATTCCTTTATCTATTCATATATCTGTTCACCAGATACCGGAGAACCCACTCTGGTCGTGGTGTAGAGGTGTGTGATAGTGAACAGGGGAACAGTCCCAAGCTCTTCTAATTCTTAGTAGTGACGTGGATGAGGGACAGGGAACTGGAATGGGAAGGGCATTACTTGGGAGCAAGAAGTTTGGGGCCTTAGCTCTATTACTATCCTTCCGATGCTGGGCAACTTTGGGCCAACTACTTAACCTTCCTGGGCTTCACTGCCATTTCTAAAAGAAGGCTGATCTTTAATTTGTTATTAACTTTCAAAGACCTTCACTGAAGAAAAGAGACATACACATCTGTATAGAAATGCAGATTTCCTTATTGTGAAGCCATAGCTAATTTCTTTATTAGGCTTTGGCTTTTCTTCATGCATTTGATTTCCAGAAATGAAAGCAGAAATACATTTTATTTTGCTCGAACGTGTTTACTCACTACAATTTCATAGATAAGGGATACATGAAAAAGTGTCTGCAGCTTCAGCTGTTGGAAGAGGAGGCCAGTGGCCATTCTGTTAAAAGCAGTTTCCCTGTTTCTGAGTTTTTGATTTACCGTGGAAACCCAAAGGCGGATGAAAGCCTCAAAGACGATGAGACTTGCAAGAATGCTCTGCAGTTGGGGTAATGGGTTTATTATATCTATATATAAGTAAGCATTTATTGGTAGTTTGTCAAAAATAAAGGACAAGGTAACAAAAACGGCTTTAGCGTGAAAACAAGACAGCTGCAATAGACCAATACAGGGCTTAAAAGATTCTCAAAAGAACACAGAACCTGAAAGGACAGCTCTCAGGTCGTATAGTTATCCAGACAGTAAAGTCAAATCCAATGCAGGCAGCGTACATGACGAATGGAACAGCAGCCACGAGGCAGCCTCTCACCGGGGTGCAGAGGGGAGCTTGCCGGGGCCGGGGGTCACTGAAGGGAGAGGGCATTAAAATCGCATAAATCCCCCATATCTTTTCTCCATTTCGGGAACTTCTTTGGAGTAACTTTCACCGTCCTCGTCGGAGGGCAGGGAATCAGCAAAGCGCTTCAGGAAGCCGCCGTACCGTTTCTGGTAGTCCATCCACCACTCGGGGCGGCCCACCCTTCTCATGAAGCCCCCGTAGCGCTTCTGCAGCTCTTTGACTTCCTCCTCCAGCTGGGGGCTTCTCTTTAGGCCTCTCATGAACCCCCCATACCGCTTGCTCACCTCTCCGTCGTCGCCGCTCTCGGGGTGGTGGCCGCTCTCGCGGTGGTCCCCTGCTCCCAGCAGCTCCTTCAGCAGGTCTGAGGAACTGGCCATGCTGTCGTCCTCCTCTGCGTCCTTCTTCATGAAGCCCCCGTATCTCTTGGCGAGGGTCTCCCCTCCATTTGCCTCTTCTTCCGGCTCCACAGGGTAAAGTTCATCCATTTTCTTCATGAAGCCTCCATACCTCTTCATGAAGCCCCCATACTTCTTGGCGAGCAAACGGCCCTCCTCCTGCTTGCTGCCTTCTCGGAGGGCGTTGGGGTCCTCTTGAGGAAGCCCCAGCTTGGACAGCTGCAGGAGGTCCTTGCAGGCTTCCCAGGTCTTGAGAGAGGGGAATTTCCCTTCACATTCCAGCGTGCAAGCCTGGGAAAAGAATTCCATTTAATGATAAGGATAATAAAAAAGGCTTTTCTGATTTCACTAAGTAAACACATTTTTGTGGACCACAATATGCTAGCTTTGGTGAGGACACTCCCATTTAATAAAGTAACCTCCATTTTCTTATTCAAGTTTTTTTTGTCACTTTGTACAGGTAAACCAGAGGAAAATTAAAAAGGGCAATTGTGGAGAATTAATTGAATCAAAGTAGAATTTTTCTTTGAATTTTCACAGGCTGTATGTATACCTCTGCCATTTCAGTACAGTAAAAGGTTTTTTTTCCACCTGATTTTAACCTAGATTGACTGCCTGCATGATCTAATTTTACTGGATAATTTTCCCCTGGTGATCTCATTTTGTTTGAACTTTTTCTAACCAAAAGGGGGAAATTCTTTACTGAATCAGAGACATTTCCCCAAATTCCTTTTATTTTCTTGTCTTAGAGATAAAATCAATATTGATAATATAAGGCTTGTTTACTTTTTCGTGTTAATATTTTACCCGGAATGATATTCAAAATTCTTGCAAACATCTTAATCTTTAAAGAAAAACAACAATTTCAAAATAAGTGTGAAAAGAAACACATTATAAAAACCCAATTTAAATCCTTTGAGTTTATGACATATTGATTTACTGAAAGTGGAGAGAATTTTCTTTTTTCCCCTTTGATTGATTAAACAGATTTAATCATTTTGAACCAAATGTTTATAATGATGAAGTCTGATATGAAATTATACATGTTTGAATGTTCAAATTATTCATGCTTCTTTTCTTAAAATTTAGTGGTGTACAGAAAGTCTTTCCAATGGCAATCACATAGAAATTTTCCATATACAATTCCTACCTTTTTATTATACAATAATTCTAATCATTGTAAGATTTAAGCTCTATGTTCTAATAATCTTCTTAAGATTCTCTTCTATTCAACAGATCACTTGGGTATGAAAAAAAGAGGACTAATATTACCTAAGTGTTTAGAAAATCCCTGATATCTCTGAGCATTTCAGCATTTTTTCTAGTCCTCTGAGGTCTACCTACAGAACTTAGTTTACTGACCCTTGATTTAGAAAAACAAGGCCCCTCTTGGAATTAAAAAATATATTGGTATATTCACTGGTATAAAATACACACAAATTGTTTTCACAATGGAATAAAGTATTTATTAGTGCAACAACATTCTCTAGGGGTACATATTTAACTAGCTCCTTATGATTATTTGAGTTTTGTGTCTAATTAAATATATGTATACATAAAAATCTAAAATGATCTAATTAAAATGATCCTGTTTTATTCCTGATATCTAGTCAAGAAATCAAAACATCATTAAAAACTTAAGATGTTTAGGTGTCAATAATATTCCCATTGTAAAATGAAATTTGAATGATCTTTTTGCCAAAAATTAATGTTGCATTTTTTGTATACTATTACCAAAAGGCTTTTTAATGTTGGGATTCCTTAAAAGAAATAGGACAAATAATCAGAATAATACATTCACACAAAAGAAATTATGTTAATTTATATGCTCCTACATATATCTATGCATTTTTTTAGTGTTTATCACACTCTTTCCTATGGTCAAGATCATATTAGATGATAATTCAATTTGGACATTAGTTATGGTGTACCTGCTTATCCTTGTATCTGCCAGAGAACCAAGCAGAAGTGTCTTCCACAAGATAGACCCTCAATAAATATGCGTTAATGTTGATTTTACCACCTAGTTTTGGTAGGTAACCTAATTTTTCACGTCTTTTCCATCTGAGCTTAAATTCCAGAACTGTTGTATTCTAACAACATAGTAATTAACCAGGCCTTTGCTACAGAGAAAATGGCAACCCTGAACGTAATCCCCAATACAAAATAAATCAGTTAAGCCAAAAGCAAATCCCCCCTCAAATTTTTTAACCCCTAGTTAAGATGCAACATTTTTCCCATTTTAATTTATATGTTAATATAAAGCCCTAATATGTGTCTTCCCTTTAAGGCCATGTTAGCACATGCACATATGAAATGAAGTGGATCAGGTAATTCAAATGAAACAAACCAATATTTAACCTGAAATATATGCCTTGGATTTTGTGGAATCCTTTCCTTAATTTTCACTCATATTTCATGCATCTACTTAACAAAAATTCTTCAAAGGTTCAAGTGAGGATTAACTCCTTGGATTAATACATTATTCTCTGCTGAGCTTTTAAATCATCACCAAATTTCAACACATTGAGAACACATGAGGGTCAAAGAATCACTGCAGGGAGCTAGTTAAAATGAAGCTTCCTGGGTCCAAACTCAGAGACTGATTCCGTAGAGCACCCGGGGTGATTCAGAAGCACATGGACTATGATTAGAACGAGAGTTCTTTTGTCATCATTTTTTCCGCGAAGCCCCTGGCATGTAGGTAATCTTTGCACTGTTGCCACCTCTTTGGACCCTGGCCACCTCTACTGTGCCTTTCTCATAGCCCGATTAAACTGATGGCTTCGTAGGTATCATAAAAGTACATTCAAGACAAGAGAGAACTTGAATGGCAGCATCCCTTGCCTGTGTTACAGTTGCTCACCTCTGTCTCCTGTCCGCCACTGGGTGTCCCCTCGGCTTCTCTTGGCCCTGCCCCCACCCTTTGCTCTTTTCTATGGACAGGTGAGGGGAAGGGCCTGAGGGACCTGAGGTTAAAAGGGCTAGAGAAATAGAAATGACATCTGAAGAAAGGTGATGAAATATCACAAAATAACAGCATTATTTGCAGGAAGATGGGAGGAGGGTTGTGTGTGGAAGGAGCCCTCACTGGTGTATGTTAGGAGCTGGGGTGACAGCACCTTCCTTAGGACGGCTGAGGCAACAACCTACTGCTCCCCAAGATGCTAAAAAGCACAAACTTGGTTTGTGTGGCGACATCGCCGCCCTTACCAGTGTCTGGATAGTCGGATGTCCCTGAAGCTGAGAGCTAGAGCGGGACCTCGTCAGCGTTCGGGGGAACAGTCAGGACGCCTGCGTCACCAGGGGCGCGCGCCGCGGCGGCGCGGCCCGAATGTGACCAGAGCACGCGGGGTGCAGCCGTGGGCCCCGGCTGTCTGCGGGCGGTGCCCGCTACCGGCTCTCCGGCCGCGCGTCGCACTCACCAGGGGGTTGATGTCGGTTGGGCGCGCCAGGCGGTAGCTGCACGTCGCGCAGTCCTGGCTGCATTCCGCCTGCACGGTCGCCAGGAGCCCGGGGACGAGCGCCAGCACCCAAGTGCAGAGTCTCAGCAACCGCGCCATGGGCTGCGGGGAGAGAGGGGCGCAAACTCCGAGCCAGTTCCGCGGAAAAGCGGGTCCGTCGGAGGGACCCCTGGCCGGGACAAGCCCCGCTGGGGGTTGTCGATCAAGAGACCTTCCTGGGCCCCCGGCCGGCGGCCGACGCTGTTCCGGGAGGCCCAGGGGAAAACTCAGATCGCCTCGCGCTTCCCAGGTTGGCGCTGTCGCCTCTAGCCCGGAGCTACGCGGGGTCCTGGCTCCGTTTCTGGGTGTCCGCTCCCGGGGCAGGATTCTGGAGGGACCACCCAAGACCACATGAGAGAGAGCGGGAGTCGGGGGAGGGGAGGGCTGCAACACTGACCCGGGTCCCACACGGGGACGGGAAGAAAGTTGGGGAACCCCATGCAATGAAGCAGAGCTCAGACGGCCCCAAACGCACGCAGCAAAGGCGAGCTTTGGGCAATTTGACTCACGCTGACGCTGTTCGGCTGGCGCGGGCTGGTGGGAGAAACCGGGTCTCAGGAGCGACACTAGAAGGAAGAGAAGGCAGGTGTGAGCGGGGCGGGCGTCGGGGAGAAGCGGCCGCGGGACGCGGGCGGGTGCCGGCCTCACCGTCGCCGCGGGGCCAGGGGGCTGGACTGCAGGACTCCGAGCGCCTGCCTGGCCTTGCCTCGCTGTACCCGGGCTGGCATCTACTGGAGCCACTTTATAATTAGCCCCAAACCCAAGGAGGCGAGCGCGCCCCAATCGCCGGCGGGCTGCAGCTGACGCAGGCCCTACGCCAGCCCCGCGCCGCCGCCTCCGCGGGAGGGTCGGTCCCGGCCGCCGCCCGCGCGGCTCCTCGTCCCCTGGGGGGCGGAGGGACGCTCGGTGGCTCACTGAACGGACGGGTGACAAACCGAGGCACTTAGGAAATTTGGGGAGAGTGGGATGAGATCAAGGTCCCCTGCGCAAGGTCACGGAAATCGCACTCCCTGGGGTGCGGGCTCCAGGGGGGAGCCACGGTGGAGGCGTTAGGGGGGCAGGTGGACGTACTTAGACCTCTGGAATGTGGGGGAGACCCTGCCCCTTCTTCGCCTCCTCCCGGGTGCCCCACGGTCGCGGTGGGCACCAAGCGCAGAGGTCCCGAATGTCATTTTATCCACCCGTCTGCCCCGGCATGGGACTCCAATTTCCTTGCCTCTGATACCATCAGGCGCACAGTAGGCGCTTAATTAATGGTTAAAGGAACGAATGTTTGAAACTTTCCGGGAATCTTAACATCTCTGGACTGAGTTTTCCCCTTTCGCGTTAGAGAGACCCTTTGCCAGGCGTGGAAGCAGGTAAAACCAAAGCTTCTGGAATGGTGTTTCCCTGGGGACCGCACACCGTTCAGCCGCCGTGGGAGGGGACTCGTCTTAGCCAGCTCCCAGGCAGGTTTCCAAGTCGGGGACCCACAGCCTCAGGCGCTCTGCCCAGGGTGTCCTGAGGGTGTTTGACAACACCTGTCAGCGCACCAGAACTGTAAAGGGAAGGAGCCGCAAGGGCCTCGGTACCTAGAAAGTCCGAAGCTTTGGGGCGCGCGCGGCCTCTTGGCAGGGAAGGGGCCGGGGGCCAGCGGAAGAGGCTGGGATTGAGATCCAGTTCTACGGAAAGATTGCCAAGACGCAAGTTATTTACTTTGTCTAAGGCCTCAGTTTTCCCATTTGGAAAATAACGGACAGAGGTAATGTGCCATTCATAGGGCTCTCGAGAAACGAAAATGAGATAATGGACGAAAGATTTAGCTTTGTACCTGACACAGAGCAAGCCTAAACAACCTGTTTCTAATCATTTGTCATCCATCTTCAACCGTTGGTTTGTCTAGCACTATCATACCTCTATTGTTAATTGATACATCCATCTATGTCTCCCTCTGTCTTCTGGTCCTAGAGGGAAAGCACAAACAGTCCCAGAGCCCATAAGTAGAGAAAGCATCTCTGGGTTTCCTGACCAGAGACCCCCCCCTCCCCAGAGGACAAGCCATCACTTCAGCCTTCGCGAGGACCCAACAGCCGCAGGGCTCCCGCAAGCTCGGGCCGCGCTGCATCTTGCATTTGGTCGCTAGAGGGCAGCGCTCTCCTGCGTTGGTTTGGCGGGCCCAGGACTGGTCTCCCTCCACCGGTTCCCTCCGCCCGCCCGCGTGGCCGCGTCGCTGCTCAGGCGCCCCGCCTGCCTTCCCGGGGCCGCGGAAGCGGAGCGTTGGGGTACGGAGGCCGGACTCCCGGCATTGCCCTAAGAAACCAGCGTCGACGTCTTGCCACAAAAGCGCAACGTTTCTCCCTTTTGACAATTTAAGACTCTTTACTTGGGGGCTGCTTACCCTCCTCCCAACCGGAAGGAAAGGAGAGCTTACATATGTAAATGCGATTTCCCCTTGTGGCCCAGGCTTTGTATAAAGGCAGCCAGCTGCACTGCAGCCCTCAGGGCAAAGAAATGCATGAACAAATCCTGCCTAAAACGAAGAGAATTTGCTGTGTCCGAGCACTGGCATAACCGCATGTGTGTGTGTGGAGTGACTGCACGACAGAACACAGTGGTGGACACAGAAAGTCTCCTTAAATTGTTGGTCAGGTAGAAGCTTAAGGCGGAAATGGACCTTGGGGATAATGTATTCGAACTTGCACTCGATAGATGGGGAAAAAACAAGGCTCAGAGCATCCAAGTGACATCCAGATGACCAGCCCAGACAGTGGCAGAAACAGGTTTTCCCACACTCCCTCGAGACGCCTCCTCTCACACCTACCTTAGGCCGGGTTTGTTTCTGTTGGAACAATTAATGTCAGCTCTGAGTTAGTTTCTAGGTGAATCCGCATCTTTCTATGGCTTTTGAAATGTCAGGGGAGAGAGAAGGGAAGCAGGGTAGTAGTGCACAGGTAGTCGGTACTCCAGGGCCCACCCGGATACTCCCACACAGTGGGTGCTGAATAGATGTGTGTTGACTGACTGACAGTGGGAAGGAATGAAGGGGCGATTGGCCTCCTTTACATACCCTAGTGTCCACCTCTTTCCATCACCCTGCCCTGTCTGCCCTGGAGGCTGCAGGACACACCTTTTTAAATTCATTTCTTTCTATTTGAAAGGTGGCAGTAGTTTGCAAGGAATTGGCCTTTTTATGATCCTGTAAATATTTATCAAGAAAAAATAGGTTTTGCTGTTACCTTCTGGGAAAAAGCTGCTCTAGAAACCAGACTCATAAAAGGGAGGGGAATCTTTCGTAAAAGCATTTTGTCCAGAAAATTCTGATTCCAAGGTTGGGATGAAGACCTCGCTGCCTTCTGAGCTGAGAATCCCAAACACTAGAAAGAAGGGATTCATTCTGAGACAAAGAAATGTGACTTTTAAAGTCCTGTGATAAATGGTACTTTATTCCGTTCTTAGGTGTTCTGGAAGCGTGTAGGAGGGATTTAAAAAGTCCTTTCAGTTTCCTCTTCCATAATTTCCAAGATGCCTATGTTGAATGATGTCTTTCAGGTGCCCATTCCTCTCCTCCCCTCTCCTTCCTTCCACCCAAATATACATGCTTTACTATGGAACCTGTTTTCTCTCTGTCCCTCTCTCCCTAAAATAGCAGTAGTGGGAACACAGCAGTTCAACACTCTGGGGACTGTGTAGCGTTTCAGCATAAAAGCACCATGGTCTAACATTTCAGGTGTTTGGAGTTATGCCAGAAGCAGGGCAAAATTGCCTGTTTTCAGCTGTAATAAAAAAGAACACACTTTGCAAGATAGAATTCTGTGAGCTGGGCTGGTTAGCGTGAAGTATCACTGTTCAGGGACTCTTCCCACTGGCTCACAATACTGGCGCTGAGAGACTGTAAGTGGAATTGGTTGAAAGAGATGTTTTTATGATGTGATAATTCCCCTTTTCAAGGAGTATTAAGTGTTAGTGCATTCTCACTCTCAAAAATCCAGGAAACAAAATAAACCC
Source organism: Phataginus tricuspis (assembly GCA_029783875.1). Lineage (NCBI taxonomy): Eukaryota > Metazoa > Chordata > Mammalia > Pholidota > Manidae > Phataginus > Phataginus tricuspis. The sequence continues at coordinate 11,504,427 of JAQQAC010004068.1, forward strand.
CTTAGAAGAAAAAAACAGCCTGGTACAAAGTTGCCAAAAAATGACTTTAAGTGATAGAAAATGTGTCAGAGGAAGACAAAGTGGGAGGGCACAACAACACAATCTACACTAAGCATATCAAACATACTGTTTCTATACTGACAACTTCGGAATTGAAATTGAGTTCTTAAATTTGACCTTCCACTCTCAGACAGGAAAAAATAAATTTTAGTATTAAGTATAGATAATTAAACCATGAACAAAACAAGTTCTATTATGACTCATTAGATTAAGAGAAGACGTAGCTGTGGATCCAACCAATATATGGATTCTGGAGCAGCTTGACTTTTAAAAATGACTTCTGGAGTCGCCTTGAAGAAATTGAATAGCACATCAGAGAACCAGCCATGTTAAAAACTTTATTGCCTCTTTAGACCTCAACCTTATTTATTAACTTGAATTTGATTTGTTTTTTATTGTTCCCCCAAATCAAACTCTAGATCCCACCTACAGGACCTGCAGACAAGGTGAATATAGTAATTGGGTGAACAAACGAAAACATCCACCAAGTACACAATTTCCACAATCGACGCAATGCTAGCAGAGAAGTTCTAAACAGGTTTTGAGCAACAGTGAATCACTGGAGTTAATGCAGGGGTTCCAGTTGACCAGCTGCTTGCGGGGAAGTCCTCTGCATTTGATCCCCAGAGCTGTACACATAATGGATACTCAGTAATTTTTAAAAAGACTTCAGGATGACACAATAATTCATTCATTAATGGACATTCCCTGGGGCAAGTTCTCCTGGCTCCTTGCTGTAGCATCTCCAAAAGTGTGGGCTTCTTCTCCTTCACTGTCTCGAATTTCACCTGTGACAGCCTCCCATGCACCTAGGAAGCCTGCCTTATTGACTGTTCCTTTCTCTCTCTCATATTGTTAGTCTTGGCTTCTCTATTGTTCTTAGTCCTCATGTACCCCCATAAGCATTGTGTGGTTTTCTCTTATGTTTAGAAAGAGCACTTTCTTAAATGTGTACCAGTTCTCCTCCCTGCTCAATTCCTATCCTAACTTGATCTTCACTGTTAAGATTGTTGAAGAAGGATCTTACTTCTTTGTTGGCCCTTTTTAATCTCCTATGAAATCTTTATTCCACTGCTATCTTGCTTTGGTTCTTACAGCTCCAGTGAAACCATACTTGTTAAAGTCAGCAATGACCTTTTAGATGAAAATCCAAGAAACTATTTTTAGTTGATATTACTTGTTATAATTGCAGTCTGGGACATTGTAATCCATGCGTCTTTCTAGGAATTCTCCCTGCCAACTTTTCCTCTGACCTTTTTGGTTGTTCCTTCTTACTCTATCTCCTGGACTTTTCTTTCGGCCCCTGTCCCTTAAATGGTGTGATGTTCCCTACGCTTTTTTCCTGTGCCACATCTCATCTCAAGTTACATGTTCGGGTTGGGAAGTCGTCTCCACTCCAGGACTTGATTTCTCATCTGTATTCCCCAGTCTCTAGCTTCAGTTCAGGCTTCTCCTCAGTCTACATGAGCATATCTCCATGTGTATGTGCTGCAGGCACCTCAAACTTATCATCTGTTCAACTATTTAATCATCTCTTCTTCAGATGTGCCCTTGCTCCTGTATTCATTCTCAGTAAATGGCAGACATCTGGAAATCATTCATTTTTAATTTCAAACTTAGTCATTCTAATGGGTGTGTAATGACATTGTAATTTTAATTTGTATTTCACTGATGACTAACGATATTGAGGTTCTTTTCATGTGTTTTTTGTCATTCATATCTTTTGTGATGTGTCAATTTAAATATTTTGCTTGCTTTTATTGGGTGGTTTATTTTTTTTTATGACTGAGTTGTCAGAGATCTTTAAATATTCTGGCTACAAGTCCTTTATTATAAATATGTATTGTGAATATTTTCTTATAGTGTCTGGCTAGCCTTTTTATTTTCTTAGCCATGTCTTTTGAAGAGTCAAATACTTGTGTCTTATCTAAGAAATCTTTTCTTACCCCAAGGTTATGAGGACATGCTCCTGTTTTCTTCTAGAATCTTATAGTTTGGGTTATTATATTTAGGTCTTGATAAATATCAAGTTAATGTTTGTGTCTGTGATAAGGGTCAAAGTTTAATTTTTTTCCAAAATGAATATCCAGTGTACCAGCACTATTTACGGAAAAGACTATTATTTTTCCCATTGAATTATCTTGGCAACTTGGTTAAAAATCAATTGACCATATATATGTGGATCTATCTCTAAATTCTCTGTTCTATTTTTGTTCTCATGATCTATGTCTATATGCTAACCTTCCACACAATCTTGATTACCTTAGCTTTATATTAAATCTTAAAAATCACACTGTAAATCCTCCCAGTTTGTTCTTCTTTTTGTAAATGTTTTAGCCACTGTAGGTTGCCTACATTTCCATATACATTTTAGAATTGGTTCATCGATTTCTACAAAAAATCCTGCTGGAATTTTTATTGGACTGAATTAAATATATAGATTAGTTTTGGGAGAATTGACATCTTAATAACTGTGTCTCCCAATCCTTGAGGCACATTTCTCCATTTATTCAGGTCTTTATTTTTTCTCAGCAATGTTTTGTAATTTTAAGTGTATTTGTATTGCACACATTTTGTAAAATTTATTCCTAAGCATATCTTACATTTTGATCTTTCAAATGGTATTATTTCAAAGTTTATTTTTCAATTATTTGTTACTAAATCCATTGTGCTTTTAATAAAAAGAAGCAAACTCTTAGAGGTACTAATGTTATTATACCTTAGATTATAATAAAAATTTCTTCTCTCCTAGACTGTAGGTGACTTCCTAAAGTCTTCTTCTCATTCTCCATGTGTAGGCACAGCTACTTGGATACAATCGGCACATAAGTTTTTTGAAAGTGTCACTTTTCAAGATCAAGTTCATTTTGGTTTAGATTTCGAAAGACCATTAAATAGCACTCAGAATTTAAGACTCCGGAGATTCTCACAGATAGAGCTATATTTGAAAAGCAACAGTTAGATGATTTGGCAATTACTTGACTGACTTGAAAAACGTGGACATTTTTCGACACTTGATTAGTGTCCAAAGTATCCATTATTCATCTTAATAAGCTAAGTGTCACATCACCTCCTCACTTGTGTTACCTCAGGAGAGAAGCCTTCAAAAAGGAGAAAAAGGAAAGGTAATGACTGATTCTAAAGCAACAGTACTGCACGCAGATGTAGAGTGTAGGGAGTTGATGCAACTCAGAACCCTTACAGCAATCACAGAGCAATGGAATCTCAGGGTTGCAAGAAGTGTTGAGGCAGAGGGATTGGAGAATTAGAGATATAGTTGGATCAGATAAAAGTAGGTTCCTTTCCAGTACTGAGTTCCCATGGTGGTTGAACTAGATTATAGATTTATCTTAACTTAAAACATCCACCATGGAGAGAAAGAAGGAATTTCTTACCTTGCTGAGTAGCACCACCCTCTGTTCTGGAGAATTGAGCCTGGCAGCTCCAGGCTACATCCATGGGCCTCCCACCAATGTTCTACTTGGTCAATGCGGTTTTTATTTTTCAAACTTTTAAGTTTGAAAAAAATTCACATCTCAAAAATTAACTAGCTAAAATTTAATTATCTTGATTTTCAATGCGGGCTCTTCTGTGGGAAAACCAAGATTTCTGGGTTATTTTGGAAATGGGAAGATGTAGAAAGTCTTGGCCTTGATTCTGCAATGGCAGCAACTAGCTGGAATGAGGAGGGGCTGCCCTCTTTACATGCATCTCTGGGGACCAATGCTCTCCTCTGTCCTGACCCCAACCCTCTTTGCAAATACATTGTACCTGCTTGGCCCCTAGTGGTATATGACATTGCAAACTCTGCTGTTTGGGAATTCAGATCAGAAGTCTGCTTGTTATCTGTGATGCCTCCATCTTTCTGAGCTTCCCTCTCTCATCCATCGCCATGCTCTAGTGAATCTGTCACCTCCTCTCTTTCTCCATCTTCACTGCCTTTATTCAGGCCTTAACTGCTTCTCGGTTGGACTGCTGCCACCCACTCACTATGTTCCATATTGTAGTAACATTCAGGAGAAGAGAGAAGCAAATGGAAGGTAAAAGAGGTAGGGAAGAAATAACAATATTTCTGGAGCAATAGGGGAGAGGGGTACATTTTCCTGAGGACCATTCTTCTATACCTGGGACTTGGATCTAGTCTTGGGAAGGGGTTTATTACTGGAAGGAAAAGATAATGAAGGTTCTAAGTGAGGCTTGTATTTTTATATTATTTCTGCATTTTATTTTCTTTGATTCTCTTTCACTAGTTTATTCCTATCAGTCTGCATGCTGGTTACCATAGGAAAGTTATACTTTAGATAGGTTGATGTTTTAGATCTTTTAGATAAATGAATTTGAAAGATGGGGGTCAGAACTTCCAGTCTGAGACCTTTACCACCTGCTGGAGGAACTGCCTGGTGAAGAACATCAACATTCAGAAAGTCTTCATTTGCAACACCAGTGAAAATTATCTGTAGAATTTCTGAGCCAACATGGTCTACAAATGAAGCAATGAGACCTTAAATGTGTTTACTGTTTCAAATATTTTAAAAGGGAGACAGTGTGTCTGATTTTGGAGAAGAGAAACCTTGGCTATTAGCAGCACACAGCAGCCTTGCAGAATGGGGTGTCCAAAGTGATGCTATGTGATTGTAAATCTCACCTAGAGAATCAAGGCCTCCATTAGGTAAGCTTCATGTGTTTCCCAAATCAAAAACAAGTTTAGAAACCACGAACATAAAGGAGCCTTGCCTGTGTGTGTGTGTGTGTGTGTGTGTGTGTGTGTGGTGGGAGTGAAGGGTAGGACTCTTTTTTCACATGTATTGAGTTAATACAGGAAAAGTAATAGAGAATTTAGCTATGCCCAATCTTTTCCCTCTTTTCTTGTGAGTATGTATAGCTGACATACCTGAATTGGATATGCTCATGCATACTGTAGCTTATACCACCGGCTCTTGGACAGGAGTATAGTAACCTCAGCTGGGACACCTGATAAATAAATGTGCAGATTCCATAGCCCATCCAGAGTCTGATGCTAGAGATCTGGGAGCAGGCAAAGTAACAATGTCCCCATTAATTCTCCTACAATTTGGTCTCAGACCATACTTAGAGAAATGGTGTCTACAGGAAAAAAACATACGAATATGTGTGGACTGTGCTAATGGTCTAACCTCCAGACCTTAGAGCATGTGGCTGCAAAGATTTCCTTGAAAGTCACACACAGACACCCTACACACCAAACATACACCACACATACATGCACATACACACATCAAAACACATCACCTGCACGTGTACATACACATTCTACACACACACCACACATATACACACACTCACTGCACACACGAACCACACTCATACCACACACACACCACCTACCTCATCACACACACATATGCCAACACATGCATAGATGCATTTTGCTCCTTCATTTAAAATACAAAGAAAAATCCTACTCATTATCAAGCAGCAGTAGGTTAGAGAACAAAGGTCTTTTTCCAAGCCTCTTGACAAGAAAGTGCAAGTCACAGAAATGAGCTCATCTCTGTATCCTCCACAGAATCTACTCATTGCTCCAGGACAGGCTCTATTGCTATAATGAAAAGAGAAGGCAAATTCCAAATCTCCCTTTAAAATATTAATATATGTGTCACTTAGATGCACAATTACTGTTTTGGATTAGGAAATTGAAGATACTAAGTAGTGGATGAGTTAAAGAAAGCAGGGTCAAATCACCTGACCAGGAGACAGGAGTACTGGTGGTTAGGAGTGTGGCTTGAGGGACACGGGTTGGAATCACATGGATTCTAGCCCTGCCTCTGCTCTTTGTTGCCTGGACTGAGCTCATAACCTCTCCAAGTGCCATCTGTGAAGGGGCATAATTGTAGTACCTCATTCCTAGGATTGTTGGAAGGATTAAGATGGAAAATGCTGGTGGGAGGAGGGGAGACATAGTTGAGTGTAGACAAATATTAGTTTTTACTAATAAGCAGAATGACACCAGGAGCTGGCTGAAGCTTTCCTGACTTTCTCGGCACTCCCTGCACCTGTCAGTTTTCCGTTCTAACTACTTCTCAGTGACAGAAGGAGAAAGGAAAGAGCTGAGAGAACAAGGCTGCAGTGAGAATATGGCAGAGAGAAGAGGCAAGGAAGGACAAGTGTCATGTGTGGGGCATAAGGGTCACTTGGTGTGACCACATGCTTCCCGCCATAGCACTTGCTAAGAGATCCTGGCAATCATGCCTTTAGTGGGGGCCAGGCAGCCAATTTTATTCTCTATAATCTTCAAAGGTACAAACTGATCAGTTTTACAACGTCTGCTTTTCATCAGAATAGATCTCAGTAGTGAACATGTAATTTTCAGATGGCTCAGATATTAGCAGCAGCTTTGAATGAAAGTTGTTTTCTTTTCCAGAACTCAGGAACCATAAAAACTAGTCAGGAGGAGGACTCAGACCCAGTTCTTTATAGTTGATGTTGCAAAATCACGATCAACATTTGGACCTCAGTCCAGAGATGTGTTTTGTTTGGCCCATATGCTATGTTGTAAAATTTTGAAATGGTGTCTAGCTCTTAAGAATAAGAAATCTTACATAAAAACATGAATTCCTGGTTTATTTTGGAAAACAGATCTGGCTTTTGTCCTGGCTCCATTCATGTTTGACCTGCAGGTAGGGGCTGATCTGCAGCTGTCCTGGGAGAGACGTGGATCCTGCAGGTTGCCAGGCCTTACAGGGCCTGATGAACACGTTCTAATCTTCCTGTAATTTGAAGTCCATTGCTGGCATGGTGTTCAACGTAATGGTTCAATATTTGTATACACTGGAAAACGGTCATCTCAATAAATTGTCTAGTTAACAACTTTTCATAGTTTGAAACTGTCCTCTCCCAATTTATGTCTTAGACATCCATGTCTCTATTGTCATTAATTAGTTGAACATATAAGTAAGGGTTTATTTCTGGAATCTCTGTTCTGTTCCAATGATATACTGTGTCTGTTTTTATGCCAATACCCTACTGTTTTGATTACTCTAGTTTTGTGGTATAGTTTGAAACCAGGGCGCATGAT
>JAQQAC010004068.1:11511550-11533314 GCA_029783875.1 Phataginus tricuspis
TTCATTAGTGTCTTATCATTTTCAGGGCACTTTTACCTCCTTGATTAGATTTACTCCTAGGGTATTTTATTCTTTTTGATGCATTTGTAAACGGGATTACTTTCTCAATTTCTCTTTCTGATAGTTTGTTATTAGTGTATAGAAATGCAACAGATTTTTGCATTCAACGAGCTTTATTAAGTGCCTGATCTCAGAGTCTAGAAAGGATCTAATTTCCTTGGCCTCATTTTACTCATTTATAAAGTGAGTTAGGATGCTTCCAGTTCTAGAAATCATCTACCTACCCATAAATACTGCATTTGACATGGGCAGAGATGTCAACGTCACGCTTTATTTTTAAGTCCTGTTTTCCTTCTTCTTCCCTGCCCACATCTCCAGGCGCAGGGCCACTGACAAACATTCTCACTGTGACCAAACCCTAGCTAGGCTCCTCTGAGCCCTCTTCCAAAGAAGTCCTCAACCTTCATTGAACACAAACTAGCATCATTTCTAACAGCTCAAGGCCTCATCCCAAGGATGACTCTAGACCCCCATAGAGTGCCTGTCAGAAAAGTCAGTGCTGCCCAAACCGTCTATTGTTTGTTTCGGCCAACACCTGCAGATATGGCCCCTGTCTCCAGTCTCTGTGCGAGGCAGGGGCCAAACTTTGATAAGTGCCAACTGGCAAACCCAGATGGATTTCACATGAACTAACCTCTTCTCCCCTTTCTGCTTTTTGTGATTTTCCTCTCCTGACTGTACCTCCCAAGTTCCTCATTCTCCTTTCAAGACCCAGTCCCCTCTGTACAAGTAGAAGTTGAGGTCAGTTCATGCTAAATCTCTTTCCCTATTGCGATAGACTATGACCCACTAAAATCTGTCCTTACCACTTTAACTAGTGCCTGGTTTTGTTCATCTCTGATGCTCTTTACTCCCCGGAGGGGTTCACAGTCAGTAAGTATATGAGAAGCCCCTAACTGAACGCCAGCTGCAGCCGCCATTTCAAGTTTACTTCATAATATTTGGTACTAAATTCTATTTTTGCGCCTGGGAGAGAGTGGGCTCTCAGTAAGCATTTGTTGAGTTAATAGATGAATTGGTAGCAAAGCTTGACATTGCTGTAGTACATCAGGGTATGAGAGACTGCTCTCCCAAAGATTAGATTTTCTTCCATACACCCAAAATAGCAATTATCTTATGCCACATCCTTAAGCATGTATAATCAGCAAACCCAGATGAGATTGTTCCCACTAAACTGAATGGCCAAAATGAGTGAGAAAATGTAGTTTATGATTGGGGTATCTCTCTTAAACGATGCCTAGAGTAAACTCTATTTTTAGTAGTTTGTATTTGGTGCAAATCCATTATTTAAAATATGTAAGCAGGAATGGAAAGACAGCTATGGTAGGAAAGTGATTTGAACTTAAGGTATTGTAGCTTGTTTCCCTATGAAATGATTGGTGATGTGGAAGGTATGAAAATGAGACAGAAACCTGGTCCTCAGACGCTGGCTCGTGGAATAGTGGTGGATTTAAATGTCTCTTTCATCCACTCCTATCCAGTGTCTCATGTAAGCAATACTCATAGAAAAAAACAGAGAATAAAAGGCAAACACATATATATATACCTACTCCTTAGATGCAATGTCTATAACAAATACTGCCATATTTTCCATTTTTAAGGTAATGAATTGTTAAGAAGTAAACCATTCTTTTTTACTTCTCTTCCATATTATTGCACTCTCCCTGACTTCAGAATGAGCCACTTTTGAAGAGTGTTGGTCTTCTCATCCATATTTATAGTTTTATTTCATCTTTTTGGGTTCATCAAATATAAAGTGTCAGATATTTCTAAAATCACATTTAAGGGTATCATACTTCATGTATACTTCTGACATTAATCATTATCTTTTTCAAATTTATCCATGTTAAGACATGTATTTCTAGCTTAATCGTTTTAATTGCTTCATTGAATGATTGAACCACAATTTATGATTAATTACTTTATTATGAACTTTTAGGTTATATTCATTACAAACCATGCTGCACTAAATACCCCTGTATGTACCTAATGGCTCTTGTGTTTGAGAGTCTCTGAAGAAATACTCCTACATTGGATTCCATGGGTGTAAGAGTATGTATGCCTTTAACTATATTAGTTATGGACAAATTGCTCAGTGAAGCTATTATACCATTCTATGTTCCCAACAGCAGTATTTAAAGTTCCTGTTTCTCCACATCTTCTCCAAAACTTGTCAGATATTAAAATTGCTGCTAATGTGATATTGGGTTTCCATTTGTCTGAACTACCTATTCATATTCTCTGGTAGTTATCTATGGACTGATCTAGCTCTTTCTTTTTATTTGTAGGAGTTCTTTATGCATTCTAGGTCTTAATCCATTGTTGGTCCAATATATTGCAAATATCTTCTCTCAGTCTGTTTAGGAAGATTTTCATTAAATTACTTTTCACATCATGAGATTGTCAAATTTATTCAGTGTTACTTTCTGTCTCTTGCTTTGGGGGCCCTAAGAAACCCTGCCCACACCTCACACCCATTAGGATGGCTATTATTAAAGAAGTGGAAAATCACAAGTGCTGGTGAGGATAGTGAAATTGGAACCCTTGTGCACTGATGGTGGGAATGCAAAGTGGTACAGCCACTACGAAAAACAGTATGGAGTTTCCTCAAAAATTAAACTTAGAATCATCTATCCAATAATTCCCCTTCTGGGTGTATACCCAAAACGTATTGAAAGCAGGATCTCAAAAAGATATTTGTGCACTGACTTTCACAGCACATTATTCATATATGCAAGTGGTGGGAGCAACCCAAATGTTCATCAACGGATAAATGAACAAAGTCCATGGTGCATGAATGGATAAAGAAAATGTGGTACAATGTAATATTATTCAGCCTTAAAAAGGAAGGAAATTACATCACATACTGAAACATAAGTGAACCTTGAAAACATTATGCTAAATGAAATAAAGCAGGCACAGAATGAAAAATATTATATGATTCCATTTATGTGAGGTACCTTAATTAAATTCATAGAGGCAGAAAGGTAGAATCCTGGCTGCCAGAGGCTGGGAGTGGGGATGGTGCTGGGGAGTTGTTTAATAGATACAGAGTTTCAGTTTTGCAAGATGAAAAAGTTCTGGAGATCTGTTGCCCAGCAATGTGAACGTACTTAAACTATTGAACTGTGCATTTTAAAATAGCAAAGATGATAAATTTAATGCGATGTATTTTTTTTACCAAAATTAAAAATTCAAAAAGAAAAAAACCCAGAAATCCTCCCCAGATTGCAGGTCATAAAATGTTTTTCTATATTTTCTTGTAATAGTTTTACTATTTGAGTTTAATATCTAGGGCTTTAATCTAGCTAGGTTTACCTTTTAATATGATGTGCTTGTTCCAATCCCTTTTATGGAATACTCCATTCCTTTTCAGTTATTTGTGGGTCTCCTTCTGATCCCTTTACTTTCCAATTATTCCACTTGTATATGTCTGTGACAGGTCACAACTTCTTAGTTGCTATAACCTTATAACAAAGTCCTGATTTTTGATAGGGTAGGTCCTTCCACACTGTTCACATCTTTAAAAAAAAGAAATCTTGACCACATAGTCTATAATAATTTTAGAACTTAACAAATTTAACATAAAAATCCTGTTTGGATTTTGATATTCCATTTAACTGGGGTGCATTGTAAAGTTTATGGTATTGAGTTTCTTATCCATGGACGTGATAACTTCTCCTTTTATTTTAAGATTTCTTTAATGATTTTCCCTAAAGTTTTACAAATTTCTTTATATGGATCTTGGACCTCTTTTGTTATATTTATTTCAATCATTAACTGTGGGGAATCCTGAATTCCAACTGCGCCATCAAGATGGCCGCCAGAGGAAATGTGGCTACCTCACACAGGTCCGCTGCTAGTACCAAAGCTGCTGGGCATGCACATTAACCTGTACGCCATTGGTCAGTTATGTATGACCTTATTAGCATAAGGTGTAACCAATCAGAAGAGACCACACCCTATATATTCCGTGTTCTGCGCTGCAATAAACGAGTTCTTGGTTCGACTGAAATTTGTGGTGCGTCTGATTGTCTCCAGCGGATGAGCGGCGGAGGCTGCGGAAACGGTCAGTCGGCTCACGTCCCTTGCTCTGCCTGTCGGGGAGTGCCTCTCTCTTCCTTTTCCTCCACTGGCTCAGGGTTATGGAAAGAGCTTGCAACAGAAAGAGCTTGTAACCAAAAGAGCTGTAGTCCTGCTGGTGAGCAGCACCGGCGGGAGAGAGGCTAGAAACCCCGACAGTTAACTGTCTTTGCTATTGTGAATAAAAACCTTCCTAAATAATAGTATGTTAGTTGATTCAAGCTTAGTTTTTATATATTAATTTTTTAGTTGGACTCGTTAGTAGTCATATTTCACAATCCTATTATAATTTCTATATATTGCATGAAACAAAACTTTTTTCTTTCCACTACTTAAAGTTTATTTTCCTATCTTATGCCCTTGACACTGCCAGGTCGTCTAGGACAATGTTGCATAGAGGTCATGATAGTGGCCTTCGTAGACAGTCCTTATTTCTAAGGAGAGTCTTTGACCTCTATAGTTTAATATTCTATTTGTTGTATGTTTCGATAGATACTCTTGCTGAGCTTAAAGAAGTTCCCTTCTATTTCCTCATTTTTCTTATTAATAGGGGTGAAATATGTTCAAATTCTTTTGGAATTTCTAGTTTGCTTATATTTTTATTCTGTAATCTATTAAAGTGGTAAATTACACTAGTAGGTCATTCTAATGCAAAGATTTTTTATTTCATACACGTACATGTACACTGCTTAGATTCAGTTTAATAATTTTTCATGATTTGCATATCTATATTCATAAATAACATTGGTCCACATTTCACATGTTTAATAAAATAAGTTGATAGATTTCTTTGAAGCAATTTTCATGAGGTAGTGGCCATTTCTTTTGTACATTTCGTAAAATTTACATGTAAAACCTGCTGGGCTTGGAATTTGGGACAGTAAATTTGGCTACAATTTTATTTTCTGTAATGATTTTTAAAGAATAACATGGAGATAGTATCTGAATGAAATTTATTTTTATATATCAAGGCGATGGCCATTAGTCTATTATCAATGGCAAGAAAAAAAACAGGGTTTGTAAGAGAAAGTGGAGAAGAGGAGAGAAAAGACTTTAGTCTGGGAACAGTGAGTATTATTTTTACATAAAAATGTAACTACCTTGAATAACTGGAAGCTAATAAAACAAAACATGACCGGCACCTTAAGAGTTAAGTTTAGGCCTAACCAAGAGGAAATGTATACTTGAAACCAATATAATGTTGTATATCAAGTATACTTCATTCAAAAAGAAAACATGGATTGGTCTGAACTTCAGTTAAAGTGGTCTTTCTTGTGATTGTTTTACTCTCTTGAAGTGTTTACCTATTTACAACAAAAATTACTTATTACACAGCCTCTATAATGGCTGGCCAATAGTTAAGGAAAACTTTTATTTCAGGCTCTTTTAGCCATGAGTTTTGTGATAGTCTCTTTGGCTTTTAGTTTCAGTTTCATTTATTATTTAAGCCACAATCAAATCACAAATCACACACATTACTTTAGTGGTTCAACTACAGTAGAAATCTTCTACAAGCCAGTGAAATCCAGTGTATGGATCCCTCCCCGTAAGTTATGTCTAATTCTTAATAAAATGTTGTTAACCAAGGGGTTTTCTTTAGAATATTTGGAAATGCCAGATAAATATGTCCAAAATATATTTCTAAGTTTTGTTAATCTGATTTTGGAGGAAAAATCCATAACTGGAATTAAAACATTATATAGTGTTTACTGCCAGCTTTATGAGAAAATAATTATACTGTAGTTTGCATCGGTTTTCCTATATTGCTTTCTTTTTTGGTCCATCGGGTTCCTGTAAAGCTCTGGAAATATTGACAGCAGCTAATTGTTAGGGGGCCTGTAATATTGTGAATGTATATAGATGTAAGAGAGTTAATAACAGTTAAGATGATTTTGTAGCCAAAACACAAAAAGGGTCAACCCACCAAGCAGACATAGTGCTTCTGGTTGTATATGCACCAAACAACTGAGTTGTAAAATGTGAAGTAAAACTGAAGGATTTGAAAGAAGACAAACCCACAGTAAGAGTTGGAGACTCCACCCCTCAATCTGTCAATAACTGATAGAACAACAAGGTACAAAATTATCAAGGGTATGAAGAATGCGACAATACCGCCAACCAACTGGATCTAAAGACACTTATGGAGCACATCATCTAACATCTGTAGAATATCCACTTTTTTCAAGTTGCCATAGAACATATACCAATGTAGACCAAATCCAAAGTAATAAAACAAACATCAGTTCATTTAAAATAGTATAAATCATTCTGAGTATGTTCATTGACTATAATGAAGTCAAAATAGAAATCAGCAAGATAGCAGGACAATCTCCAAACGCTTGAATATTAAACAACATACTGTTGAATTATCCATGGGTCAAAATGGAAGTTTTAAAGAAAAAATTTTTGAAATGGCACTTAATTGCATGAAAATAAAAATACACATATCAAAATTTGTGTAAAGCAATGTTGAAAATGAACCTTACAGTGTTAAGCACATACATTAGAACAGAAAAAGTCTCAAATCAATGTCAGCTCTCACATCATGAACCTAGGAAAGAGCAAAGTAAACTAAAAGCAAGTGGAGGGAAGGTATTAATCAAGATAAGAGCAGAAATGAATGAAATTTAAAACAAAAACAATAGAGAGATCAATGAGAAAGAGTTGGTTATATAAAAAGTTCAGTTAAGGAATCAAATCTTTAATAAGACTGACAAAAAAAATGGAGAAGACACTGATTATCAATATAAGGAATGAACAGGAAATATCACCACTGATGTTGAAATAGTAAATGGAAAACAAGGGAATATTATGAAAACCTCTATCCACGTAATTAAACAACATTGATGAAATGGACAAATTCCTTGAAAAATACAATTTACTATAACTCATTTGATATGAAATAGATAATTTGAATAAACCTGTAACTATTAAGGAAATTGCATTAATAATTTTAAAACTCCCAACAAAGAACTTAACTACTAAAATCTACAGAAATAATCTTGTAGATATGGATAAGGTTATTTCAAAATCTGTATGGAAAGACAAGAATTAGAATAGCTAAAACAATTTTGAAAAAGAAAGTGGGACGAGTCACTCTTATTGCAAGTCTTATTCCATAGCTACAGTAATCAAAACTGTAGTATTGATGGAGGGATATTACAAAGTCAGAAAATAATACACACTCATCTTAAAAATATGTTCATGTAAGAATAGTTTATATGTAGGTGTTCTGTTTGATGAGTTTTTGCAAATATGTACACTTATGTAATTGTTACAACAGTAAAAATGTAGAAAATTCCTATCACTGGTGAGTTTCCTCATGTCCTTTGGTATTCAATCCTCTTCCACAACTCCCTCCCCTGGAAATCACTAATCTGATTTCTGTCCCTAACTTTAACCTTTTAAAGAATGTCTATACAACTGAATCAACCTACCTTTTATATATGGTTTCTTTCACATGCTTTTTGAGATTCAGCCATGTTGTGGCATATGTCTGTAGCTAAGTTCTTTTGATTGTTGAGTGTATTCCATAGTATGGGTGTTTCGTTTTGATACATTCACCAGTGATGGGTATTTCAGTTATTTCTGTTTTTTGACAAATATGAATAAAGCTGTTGCAGACATTTACATACAGTTGCTTTTACTTCTCAGGTAAAAACCTGAGAGTAGGGTTTCTGGGATGTTATGGTAAGACCTCAGGTGTGGAATTGCTTATAGATTTGTAAGAAACTGCTAACCTGCTTTCCAAAGTAGTTATACCATTTTGTCTTCCTATCAGCAATGTATGGCAGTTCTTAGGTGTGCTGCATCCTAGCCCGCACTATGTATTGTCAGTTAAACATTCTTTGGAAAATTGCTTGTTCAAATAGTTTGCGCATGGTTTGCATTCTTATTGTTGAATTGAAAGGGTTCTTTTATATACCTTGTATTTTACTAAATGTATATTTTACAAATATTTTCAGTCTGTGATTTACCTTTTATTTTTATATTATCCTTTGAAGAGCATGACTTTTGATTGTAACAGAGTCTAATTTATTTTTTCTTCTGTTATGTGCTTTTTGCTTCCTAAGAAATCTTTGCCTAATCCAAACTTATTTTAAAACAGTGTATTAGTTACATTAAAAAATTATGTGTTTAATGTGTTTTTTTCAACCTCCAAATAGACACATTTTCAAGTTAAAAAAATCTCTAAATTTAAAGCAATGGGTCTGATAATAAATTAGAAAAGAAGAGCAACATAGACACTGTTTTATCTGTTTCCAGGTTTTGGGAATATTCAATAATGTATTTTCTTTCCAGATTAGCACTTGAAACTACTGCTTTATATTTAAAGACACTTCACATGGATACATATTAGCCAAGCCTCATCATTACACTTTTATATTTCCCCTCATTGTACCTCTGTGCCAGATCTTGGACCATTTCCTCAGAGTCATCTTCCAATTTGCCAGTTCTGTCTTTATCTGTTTATCTGTTTTATTCCACTCATTAGATTTTTTTTGTTACTGGTTATACATATTTTTTTCATTTGGAGAACTTTTTTCAAGTTCCCTCCCTATTCATTTTTCAAACTGTCCTCCTTGTTCTTTTTAAGGATTATGGTCATTTAATTTTACCTTTAACCACTTGACACATTATTGCTTTGGAATGTCTTTTAGGTTTTTCAACGAATTTTGAGTCCGTTGAGGGACAATTTGTGTTTTGTGAAATGACCCTCCTTGTGATCTGTTGCCTCATGTGTCTATAGCTTTTTATTGTGAGTTGACCTTTTACAGAGGTGTTTATGTATTTATTTGTTCATCCACTCATGTTTGTTCTATGGGAGTCCTCTAGGCTGGGGAAATGACATTATACAGCATTTCTGGGCTAGATTGCGGATGGGTCCTGGTGGTATCAGTGGTCCTGGAACGGAGTTGATATTAATTTACTGGCTTTTTTTTATTATGTCTGTGAATGAAAGGGGCTCACCGAGGGCTGCTTCTTCCACCTAGTATAGGCTTGAGACAATATTTCTTTTCCCTCTATGGGTGTCAGAATTCCGTGCCTGACCTTAGGCTACACCCCCAGCAAACCCCTGCCAGAAGCATCAGTTTCCTCTTACTGTTCAGACTGATTTCATTCCTAATATCTGACAAGTGAACAGTTCCCTATATTTTAAACTTGATTATATGTTTGAGAATAATTTTTAAATACTTATTTTATCTGGTATTTATGTTTTTTTTATCAGGAATAGGGCCTCTTTACAGAGTTGGTCCACCACTGTGCTAGAAACCCAGTCTTCCTAAAGATGCTGTTTTTGATTAAAAGGACCTTCAGAGTTTCTTCTCTGGATTTCTTTGTTTGTTTATTGATTTCCTCAAATGTTTTAAATCAAGTGCTGAATTGTTTTCCAGAGAGCGAAAAATGAGTCCTTCTATTTGAAGCTTGCAATTTTCATGAAATCCAAAGAAAGTCATTAAAAATTTCCCTTCTAGTCACTTGCATCCCCTACCACCTTAATCTCTGCACTTCAAATTAAAATTCTTTTCCGAGTTAAACAGCTTAGACACTTCAGGTTAACTCATTACCCCTTTTTTCTTGTAGAAGCATTCCCCTGAAATATCACAATCTCTAAATGAGCACAAACCTTTCCCTTATTGTTAATTTTTTTTTTCTCTTCTTCCCTCTTCAAATAATTAGTGTGAAAACACCATAGTAATCTGTGGTGTGTTTGTTCGAGTGTGCGTTTGGAGATTTGTGGAGAACAGAACATTTTTATTTGAGTAGTTCTTGTATACCTGGTTCCATTTCAGGTCTGGAAGTATGTTACATGTTTTGGCCCATAAGGATCTTACTACCTGGTTGAAGAGGACAGGCTTTTCAGAGAAACTATTTTATACTAACATGAGACAACATGTCATCAACCACTACCACCGTGAACAGCAAATACACAGACGGGACTAGCGCTGTAGGGGGTAAGCACTGGAGGAAGGCTTTTCCAGAAGCCTGAGTTAGACCCTGAAGACACTGAAGGAGTGGGATGACCAAGAAAGGGAGCAGCTGGATATGGAAGCTCAGGAAAGGGGCTGAAACGGTCCCCACTTCAGCCACAGAAAGTAAACAATACCCAAGGAAACCACTTTCTAAAACAAAATAACTCCGTAATTCCCTTGAGGAGTTCTTTTACAGATGGATGAATTGGCAGCTGTATTTTGTTTGGTAGAAGAGAAGCCAAAGGGCAAACATTCTATTTGCTGATACTAACTCAGAAACATCTCTAACCACAACATTTTCATTTTTTCTTGCCCATTCTGACATGTTGAAGTGGATTTTTCCCTTACAAAGGACTTTAGAATGTACACTTATAAATCCTTTCCCTTCTGGTGTAAAATACAGTACTTGTTTGAGAAACAAAATGTGAGACCCCTTCGGGTTGCTTAGGGGAAGAAGGGACATCGTGACAGTCATGAGAACACCCTCACTTCCTAGCACCAACCCTCCTTGGAGCTTCTCTCCTAAGAATGATTCCTCTTTTACCTGTCTTTAGAAATTAATTTTCTCTCAGATAAACTCAGTTATATTTGCATTCTTTAAGCAGTTTTAATCTTGATGGGAGAAGGTATGCCTGTATTATTTTCAGGCATGTTGATCAAGAGACCAACATGGTTCCCCACAAAGAGTCATTCTCAGGATTTTCATGACTCTTCCTGTGAACACCATTCCTCTCTCTGTATTTCATGCCGAAGCCAATGGGAGTCCCACTTTCTGCCCTGGATTCTGTATGGGTTTCATCATTCAAGGCCAAGAACAAATTGCTGGCAAGCTATTATACACATGTTCATAATCACTGACATTTGCATTGCTACAACTAAAAGATGCTTTCTTCCTATACACGTACATTGAAGATGGTTAGAAAAATCTGTTTCGAGTTAAGCTTCCTCCCTTTGATATGTTTCCAACTGCTAACCAAATGCTGCTTTAATTTTGTTTGTAGGAAGCTGAACTGACACCAAGCAAAAGCAGCCCATTGTTTGGACTGTGTTCTCCACTTGGCTATCCGAGAGGCTGGTATCACCAGCACTCAGACTCATAGAAGGAAGCCACCTGTCGGACGCTGTCACTATGTTTTTTCCTGTGTGCTTGCAAGTAGTCTTAATAGTGGATAGAATGTGCTTTTGCATGGGAATTGAAGAAACCTTTATCACTAATACGAAGAACCAGCAGGACCCATGGCAGCTGCATAGCAATTGTGTGGCCAGCTGAATGGCTTTTCCTGCTTATGGGTGGGTGGTCAGCTTTATGCAAATCCCCACAGGTAGGCTCAGCTTTCCTGTCTCCCTCTTGGTGTATCCTTCCTGCTCACACTTTTATTAACTTTCCCACTCATGACTCTGGGCTTTTATCCTGCTTCGCCCCTGCGTGCCCCTCCCTTTGGTTTTCCTGTCTGCGTGGCACGCTGCCACTGCCTTTCAGATACTGCTCCCCCTCCTCCTCACTGCGCATCTCACCCGCTACGGCGACTTGATTCTGTGCACCAGAAACCTCTCACAAACCCCTTTCTTATCAGGCTGAGACAGCAACCCACCAGAATATTATGGTCTTGCTTTCCTAGTGGTTTTTTTCCACTTTCTTTCATTCTTTGAATTCTACTCCTATGGTTTCTCTGGTGGGACATTCTTTACTGCCCTCTGTAAAAAGTGGAGAGATTATACAGAAATTATTTTATTTGGCCTTCTATTTTTTTATATTTTACTTTAAAGGCCTCCTTGCCTTTCCTCAGTGAATTCTCCAGCATGGAGACATCTTAGCTCTTCCAGAATTGTCATGTAGGCCTCCTTGCCATCAAATTCAAAAGGGATAGAAATAAAAGAAAAGTGACCAAATTAATTCCTGTGAGTTGCAGAGACAGAAAATTGAGACCTCATGTGGAACAGTTGGTTTTGCTCCTTCATTGGGAAAATAAGTCTTCAGGAGTTTCTCTGAAATCATTTGGGTTTTAACGAGGTCAAGAATAATCAGGACACTGAAACTGATACCATTGTCCTGAATAAAGAATAGGAAGCATTTTTGGCTCTTATCATTAGCAAGTGTACGTATTGGTTGTTCTTTGTCATAATGCTAAGAACCTACCTACTTTGCATTCAAAATCTTTTCCTTAATTACATTTTGCCTGAACTGCTTTGTAGCCATTTTTCTCTATATTCTTTATTAGAAACTAAATAAATGTATTTCAATCTCTTAACTATAATTTATAGTAAAACAAGTATTTCCTATTAGTCTGTTCTTTGATTCATAGCATAGTGTGGGAAAGATGACCTACATGGTGGTCATAATTTCCATGCTCATGTGGAAAGCAGTGTGGAAGAACACTGAACCTTTATTGGAAGGGAATCATAATTTCTCTTTCTCCAACTTGACACCCCAACTCTCAACTCTTAAGGCAAGAAAAAAAGTAAGGGATGTCTTCCTACCCTAAGCATCCCAGCCATCTCTATCTCATCCTTCTAGTCCACAGGTTGAGACAGGATAGAAATAAGATGTTGATTCCCAGTTTTATTCATTCATTCATCTGACTGAATGAATGCAGGGTCCTGTGCTTTCTCTGTAAAGCCAAGTTCAGACTCAAGCATTCACTCACCACCATGTCTGGATGGCATGTTCACTGGAAGGATGGTTTGGTGTGTTCCATGTACCTGGAATAGACTCATAAATTGATATTCACTAAGTATTTTGTGTCATTGAGGCCACTGGGAGATTCCTCTCATGTTAGTTACTGCAGCCCTCCTGGTGCTTACTGCATGCCTGCCAGTACATCAACAGTCCAAGGCTCAGACCTACAGGCTGGATGATAATCCACCTGTTGGGCCTGGAGCTACCATGTCTTTCCAGTGGCTGAAGCAGGCGGACAGGCAGGAAGTGGAGGTCAGAGAGTCAGCATTAACAGCTCAGAAGAGTGAGTGACAACCGCATGAGCTCAGGTCCTAGCTATCACAGGCCGCACAAGCCAACCCTAAGGTCTCCCTCCTGCCTGCTCTTCTTTATCTTGACTGAGTTTCTTGGGCAGGACTCCTTTGTTCCTGTCTTAGGTGTCCTTTATCCTCTTGGCCCTCTGACTCAGGCCCTGGAACTTATTTATTAGTCCTCTCTAGTTTCTGCATGACTTCAGGAATTACGTGTCTTGGTACCCTTTCTAAAATCTATTTTGTCCATTTGGAAGAGAAAGCTAAGAAATCTAACTCATAAATGTGATTCTTGTATTATCTGGGTAATATGAGGAAATCATGTTACCATGGACCTTTCTATTATTAGAACTAATATTTAAAAAATACTTTTCTGTTGTTGAATGGTTAATGAATGTACAGTTACCAGATGGGGCGTCTTCATGAGCATCTCCTCTCCTGAACAGTGGGAACATATGCAACAGGATGAGAACTTGCATTCAGGGCAGGCTGACCCCTGACAACCATGCCATATACCTTCTACTATAATCTTAGGACACTCTGAAGCCAGGCTTCCTAGAAGTCAATTTTTAATTAAATCTTTATTATATGGATGAGAGTACTGAGATGCAGAGAAGGAAAATGACTTGCTCAAGGTCATACAAATGTTTAGTGGGATGTCAGGGACAGCAATCCAGCATCCAGGCTACCAGCTCAATATTCTTCGCACCGTGCATCTTGCCTGTGATTCTGAATCATTTTGGAGCAGTACAGCCTGATCAATGGGAATGATTGTGTAATATATCCCATTACTCAGGTGCATGATCTATGTTTATTATATATAATTTTTAAAATTAAAGTATCATTGATATACAATCTTATGTTGGTTTCATATACAGCACAGTGGTTCAGCAGTTACCCATATCATTAAATCCTCATGAACCCCTCTAGTATGGTCACTATCAATGTAGTGAGATGCTACAGAATCATTAACTGTATTCTCTGTGCTGTCCTACTGTCCCCATGACCAACTTATATTGTGATTGTGAATTATTGTGCTCCTTTATCCCTTTCACCCTCCCCTCCCACCCATCCCAACCTCTCTCCCTTGATAACCACTAGTCCCTTCTCAATGTCTGTGAGTCTACTGCTGTTTTGTTCCTTCTGTTTTGATTTGTTTTTATACTCCACAATAAGTGAAATCATTTGGTATTTGTCTTTCTCCGGCTTATTTCACTGAGCATAATACCCTCTAGATCCATTCATGTTGTTGCAAATGGGAAGATTTCCTTTCTCTTTATGGCTGAATAATATTCCATTGTGTATATGTACCACATCTTCTTTATCCATTCATCTATTGATGGTCACTTAGGTTGTTTCCTTATCTTGGCTATTGCAAATAGTGTGGCAATAAACATAGGAGTCCATATGTTCTTTTGAATCAGAGATCTTGTTTTCTTCAGATAAATTCCTAGGAGTGGAATTACTGGGTCAAATGGTATTTCTATTTTTAGTTTTTTGAGGAACTTCCATGTTGCTTTCCACAATGGTTGCACCAATTTGCATTCCCACCAAAAGTGTGAGAGGGTTCCCATTTCTCCACATCCTAGCCAGCATTTGTTATTCCTTGTCTTCTGGATACTGGCCATCCTAACTGGTGTGAGGTGATATCTCATTGTGGTTTCAGTTGCATTTCCCTGATGATTAGTGATCTTTTTATGTGCCTGTTGGCCATCTGTATTTCTTCTTTGGAAAAATGTCTGTTCAGGTCCTCCACCCACTTTTTAATTGGATTATTTGTTTTTCAGTGTTGAGGCATATGAGTCCTTTATATATTTTGGATGTCAACCCCTTATCAGATGAGTTGTTTATGCATATATTCTCCCACAATGCAGGTTGACTTTTTGTTCTGCTGATGGTGTCTTTTGCTGTACAGAAGTTTGATGTGGTCCCACTTGCCCATTTTTTATTTTGTTTCCATTGCCTGAAGAGATGTATCCAGGAAAAAGTTGCTCATGTTTATATTCAAAAGGTTTTTGCCTAGTTTTCTTCTAAGAGTTTTATGATTTTGTGATTTACATTCAGGCTTTTGATCCATTTCAAGTTTACTTTTGTTAATGGAGTTTTTCTACTTCTAGTGATGTTAAAACTGACTGGTGAGCTAGCTAAGGGATTATAAATCTAACCCATCAGATTTGGAATTTAGAATTCTCCATCAGTTTCTCATCTAAGGATTTTAACTAGCATAGCCCAATTCAGTTATTTCATTGATGATTGTAAAGTTGTGATTTTTTATTGTCTTTTTTTTTTGCACTTCTTAACTGGAACACTTATGTAAAGGACTTATGTTTATCAACACTTTGTCTACTCTAAAATACAGTGCACACAAGAAAGGCAAGATACATGCCTTTAATGTCAATTTTCATAATAACAAATTCATACCCTGACAATAGTGCAGTGAGGTATTTTTATTATTTTGGAATTTCAAGATCTCACGGATTTTATATATTTGATTTGTCTTTTTAACTATGCATGAATGTTTTTGGTGTTCAAATTATCAAGAATAAGCAGAAGCTCTTTCAAGGTAGTCTTATGTTTGACACAATCACCTTAGCTTCTTTGCTTCTTGTCACAAGATGTCTAAGACTTGTGTTGTACATATCCTGCCCTAAACCAGAAATTGGCCATTTCTCCAAGGAATTCTGATTCATTTTAGTGATAAGTATTACCCAGAAAGCATGATTTGGTTACTGGGGTCATTATTGCCTCTAGACTTTTCAACAGACATGAATGATGATGATATTAGTAAATATATTTTAGATTATGTGGTTTTTGACTTTTATATTTGTATCTCTCTCTCTCTTTTTTTATACATGAGACTCTTGGTATCTGTTGCTTGCATAGCTCATTTGTTGTCCCATATGGCACTTAACACAGTGGAGATTGGGAACTCCTGGGGACTCCTTGGGAACCGTGACTCATGCATCTCTAATTCTGGGTGCTTAATTCTGCACTGCACACACAATAGGCACTCAATTCTTTGTTGAACTGTACTGAAGCCCAAGTAATTTTTGAAGCCATTGTTTGCTGAGGTCAAGGGAAATCAAGGGCATGGGGTTCAGGAATCCCAGCTAGTTTCTCATGGCCTCCTAATTCACTACTGAAATGGCTGAGGCCACCTCACTGAAGCAATGCAAGGAGGACTAACGGAAAGGAAAGTATAATCCAAACATCAACCACATCCACATAGTAAGTGACTATTTAGAGCTATGCAAATATGAAAGGTTAGAGAGAGTGGAATTCAAAAGTCCTATCAATTCTCTTTAAGAGCTGCCTCTTCTAATGGGGAGGAGGAGAGAGGGAGGAAGAGGAGAGGGAAGTGGCTTGTGCACCAGGAGCAGGGAGGCATCCTTGCTGCCCCTGAGGGGTTGGTAGAGGGAGAAAAGTGGGTGCTCAGCTTTTGACAGATGAAGTGCCTGCAGGCTGTTTTTGCCTTGAGACAGCCTTGTTCTTCACTTCTCTTAGCACAAACAGGCTGCTGAGTTTGAAAGAGAGCAGGGTGGGAGAAGGAAGTGTTTGTTCTCTACCTACCAGGTGCAGGCAAGCTGCCAGGCAGGTACACATTTGAATGATACATGTTCCTCATATCCTAACAGTTCCAAGAATCCCAGCCTATTTATTTCCAGTAATTGCTCCTCTGTTGCTGACTGAAAAATGTAACGTTTAAGGAAAAACTCTGTAGACTGGCCATATATTTCCTGGCTTCTGTTCTTTAGAAACCAAAATGGTATTTTGTGAAACATGACGGGTTGCATCCACCTTTCCTTGGAGTTACAATTAATTCAGCTTAATATAGCTCAACAAGTATTTTTTGACTTTTTATCTGTAAGACGTTTATAGTGAAGTAAGCACTGCAACAAGCAGCAGTAGGAATTTTAACCTGCAAAGAAACAAGTATGTTTAGGAGTATATTTTATGTAACCCTAGAATCATTTTACTACCTGTTTCTCAGAAATAACCCAATAAAATGTACCTTGATATACTTTCTAGCTTGTGGACAAGTATAGGCGTTGCTGTTTCAGCCTTGAATAATTTTCTGAGGAGCTGCAATGTGTCCTGGCAAGCGGTAGTCTGTGAAACATGTATTTGGATTTTAGCCTTTTCTTTGAAATAATAGCCTGACTATGTTCCCAGTGAACATGTCTTCTGTTGAGGCCAATTTTCTTTTGTACACTCTATGTTTCAATAACAAGATAAAGCACTAACTCTTTTTTTTTTTTTAATAAGAAACCACCGCTACAGAGACAGTCTGCAAAACATCTATACAGAGGTATAGGTGGGGCATCTTGCAGGCTGCAAGTAGACTTATTGTGGTGACCGTTTCAAAACATATACAAATATTGAATCATTATGTTGTACATTGGCAACTAACACAATGTTATATGACAATCATTTCTTAATGCAAAAAATATCAAACTGGAGATTAAACTAGAAATATGTCCGAAACCAGTTGGAATTTTCTGTCATCTATAGCTGCTTCTCACATCGCTGAATGTGATGGATTTTCCATATAGTTGGTGCCTTCTTCATCTTTGTATGAGTCCATCTTCATAGAACTGTTAAATTGCATACTTTGCACTCTATTCAAACCCAAATAGTGTCAACTTTTGTATAGTAGCACCTTAAAACACACTCCGGTTAAGCCCAGAATAAGTAGATAAGAACAGGGAGTAAAAATTAGAGATACTGCTGAAGAAATGTTGTATGAACTGAAAGAAAAGCTCCATTCCACTTTTGTGAAAACTCTTCACCCTTAGAGGTAAGGTAATTCCTAAACCGGGTCTGATTATTGCTAACAAGGGCAGCGTGCCTCCCAGCATGCTGTTCTAGGTGGTGGAGGCTGAATGAAGTTTAAATTTACCTTCCATCAAAGTAATAGGGAATTGAGGAATTCTATGGAGGATGGTGCTTTGTGTAGCTTTGTGAGCTATTTTGCTGCATGTCCCCTGAGTGTGACAACATTTTTAATGTCATCATGTTTTGCTTCTGGCTGCACAAAAGCCCTGGAAATGAATTTTTGATGGTTCAGAATGAGCCCTATGAGGAAATCAGGAGAAGTTGTCAAAATATGATATGAATAGTTCTTACAATCCATCTTTAAAAAAATAAGATGTGTTTTGGAAGAAAGGTTAGTTTGGGCCTTTCTTGCCATAGGTCTGTGTCTGGGTTTTTACTCCTCAGTGGAAAAGCGGCACTGCTTTCTTTCCCCTCTCTTGCAGCTCTGTGGCAACCATCCAGCCATGTCTGCAACACGCCCACAGTTTCCAATCACAGATTTCTTTGTTCCTTGCCCCTGTGGGGTTAAGGCATATGATGGTATTTGGAAGAAAATAAACATCCCCTGTAATAGGCCAAGATGGCAAACTCTGGAGAGTGGGCTCCATCAAAAGCAAACTTGGGTTATGATCAGTGGAGAAAACAAAGCCTTTATTCTTGGCTGCTGAGAGCAAAGCTATGCCGCAAAGCTGTCCTTTCACAAATTGTTTGGGTGAGTCTAAGTACACCTCACACCCTGAGGGGATAACACAGAAGACTCCATTTTTGAAAACAGAAGAAATTCTAAAGTTACAAACATACATCTATCTGGGAACCATCAGAGTATTTTATATTTTAGGGGATTTTATTTCCAAGTTCTTCTTCGGTTCACATAAAAGCCCTGCCTCCCTTCCCTTGTTCTTGGCCAAAGGACTTGGCCCTGGCCGGGAGTTCTGGAAAAGCCTGTGAGACCCTGGGAGCCTCCTGTTGTGGTGGCGGCAGCTGGCAGGCGCCGGCTGTGCTATGCCTGTCGGTTTGATCTCCCAGCTCTGGCTAATGGGCACCACGTTGCCCGATAGTGCCTTTCCTGGAACTCTTAATGACTGAATATTTTGAAAGGCCTCACACCTGATCTTCCATTACCAGATCTGGCTATTTTGCCTTTAAATGTCCAGAAGAGCCAATTATCCTGAAAATCTCCAATTAGGTGTGCCAGATGGAATCATAGAAGTGCGTGTCTCAGGACCTCCACTTGCTTCCCCAGTGTGTCCAGTTGAGGTGAGGTGCTACGGTGAGATTTCCTGTTGCCTTTTTGTACTTTGTCCCACTTCAGAGTACTTTACACTGTATCTGCCCTTGGCAATGAAGGGGAGGGGTCCCATGCTGCATTCAGCCTTCTGAGAGGTGGTAAGCAACATTCCCCAGAGTCCTGACCTGACTTGTATGATGAAATACCCACAGCTCAGTGACACCTTGCTGCTTGCTGTGGCATCCTCTAGTGGCACTCAAATGTAGACAAGGACCTAATGTCAAAGTGATTTGCTCTAAATAGAGAGCCATTTTGGGGCAGGGTTGCCATCCATGTCCTTGGTAGAGACCTCTGGCCTGAGGTGGACTGTGCAGTTGGGTGCCCTCCTAAACAGCCTGGAAACCTTGGGTTTAGGGACAGAATAAACAAGAAATGCACAGTAATAATCACAGTTGTGAAGGGGTGGAGGGAAAAAACCAACCACTGAAGAATTTTAATACGGGATTTTTCTAGTTTTCAAGCCATGTTCGGAACCTCTGCTGAGCAGCCCCTGAGTAGGACTTGAAACCAGTTCAGCCCCGTGATCGGCCAGTTTCTGAATTCATCTGGGATGTAAAGAATTCTAAAACATTTTTGTCCCTAGTTCTGATCTTTGTACCTGTCCATTTCTCCTTGTAGCTACTGTCTCTATGGATAGAATACTGGAGGAGCGAGTGGGTAGGGACATATTGTCAAATATTTGTATTTTTCTCCTATCTGCCTGGATAGCGATATTTTAATTAACATTTGTCTTTTATGAGCAAGGTTGAGTATCTTCTATGCTTAAGGATTATTCCCATTTTTTTTCTAAGAATTTTTTATTATTATCTCTTGCCCATTTTTCTATCAGGTTGTTTATCTTTTTCTTCTCTACCTTAAAGAAGCTCTTTATATATTAGGGATATTAGTCCTCTGTGTGACATACGTTGCAAATCTGTTTCCCTAGTTTGTCATTTGTCCGGTATTTTGCTACTGCAAATGTGTTTTTAACTTTATGTAGCTAAATTTACCAGCATTCCCCCTAGTTGCTCCAGTATTTTGAATCATAATTAGGAAAGTTTTCAGGTAATGAAGAAATTCACTCCTTTTCTTCCTGTGTGGTTTCATTTCCAACATTTAAACCTCTAACCTATTTGGAATTTCCCTGGTGTCTAAGGTAAGGAATAGATCCTAGTTTATCAGTTTCCATACTGCGATTCAGTTACCCAGATGCCAGTTTATTAAGAAATCCATCACTTTCCTACTTTGAAATGGCTGCTGTTCCCATATATTAAATTTCCACATGCATGCTGTCTTTTTCTGGACTTTCTATTTTGTTCCGTTAGTCTGTCCACGTGTTTGTGAACTGATATAATGCTGCTTTAATTATGCAGACTTTGTCACTGATACAATAATTTGTCATGACACTTCATATGGGGTAGGAATGGTTTTCTCCACCCACTTGACCCATTGTGCTCCTTTTCCAGTGTTATTGCAGTTATTCTTGCTTGATTTTTTTTCCCAAATGAACTTTATATCCATCTTGTCTAGCTCCAGGAAAAATATGTCTCTCGATATTTTACTGAGATGGCATTAAATTTATAAATCAGCGCAGGGAGTATTGACATCTTTATAGCACTGAGCTTTCCTACCAAGGCATACTATCTGTCTTTCCATTTTTCAGTAAACTTTGTAGTTTTAGGAGTGTTTCATGATTTTTCTCACATAGATTTTATATTTTTCTAAACTTGTTAAGTTTATGCTTTTTTTCTAAATGTAAATACAGTCTTTTCCATGATATAATTTAATTATTTTTTTATATGTGAGATCTATTTTTAAAAATATCAAGTTAAAACCATGTGGCTAAATTATCTTATTATTAGTAGTGGTTTTGCACTGATTTATTTTTGGGGGATGTTACAGATGTATAATTCTATCACAGGCATATACATTTTACTTTTTGATTTTATGCCACAATTTACTTTCTCTTGTTTTATTACTTTGGCCCAGATCACCACCAGTGGCTCCATTGCTGTTTAGAAGGCTGTTCACACAGAATAAAGTTGATTGTTTGGGGGACCTTTCCTCTCTGTCTCACTTTGTCCTCCTTCAGTAGAGATGCTGGTGACTAGTGGAGTTTCCAATGTTGAGCAAGAGGGAGACAGAGGGATGCTAGGAAGCTGGTTAATTTACAGTTAGGAGTCAGACCTTGGATTCTCTATGGTTCACATGAAATGTATCATTTAATTACCAACATTTAAATGCTTCATTTATTTGGGAGCTGTGGAGATAATGCTTATAGAGACATAAAACCTGAGGATTTTTTTTTGTCAGCATAAGAAAAAGGATGTGTAAAATACCTAAAATGGCTAAGAAGGCCTCATTCTCATACCCTCTTCCTAAACTAGAAAGCCATTTCCCTAAAGTTTTCCTAACATTTATTTAGGGCTTATAAGGTGCCAGGTCCTAATACAAAGTGTTTTCTTTTTTTGGACCCACATAACACACCAAAATGCGGTCTGGAGATGTTATGTACCTTGCTCAAAGTTATCTAACTCTTAAGGGGTGGAGGTGGAATTGAAACTGAGGATTTCTGGACTCTACTGCCTCCTGGGGGG